>CAXITT010000043.1:2069357-2117367 GCA_964033795.1 Lymnaea stagnalis | reverse complement strand
GTGTAAGGCAGTGGGATAAACCGGTGGGATAAACCGGTGGTGTAAACCGGTGGGATAAACCGGTGGTGTAAACCGGTGGGATAAACCGGTGGTGTAAACCGGTGGGATAAACCGGTGGGATAAACCGGTGGTGTAAACTGGTGGTGTAAACCGGTGGGAAAAACCTGTGGGATAAACCGGTGGTGTAAACCGGTGGGATAAACCGGTGGGATAAACCGGTGGTGTAAACCAGTGGGATAAACCGGTGGAATAAACCGGTGGAATAAACCGGTGGGATAAACCGGTGGTGTAAACCGGTGGGATAAACCGGTGGTGTAAAAGCGTGTGGGTAAGAGTATTAAAATAGTTCAGGGGCGTGTTAAAATGTGCGGTTGTGAGCCTTGGGGGTGGGGGTTAATAACTGGGATTCTTATAAAGTACGTCAGTTTGTATGCATTTTTTTGTAAAACTTTTAGCCCCATTCACCCATTGTTCGATATTAAACATGATAAAGGATTTATTTGAAAACCATTTTTAAGGGGTTTGTTTAATTAAATTTATTTATTAGATTTTTTATTAATTTTTTTATTATTAAAAAAAAAATTAGTACAATTTGTTAAATTGTCAGTTCGCTTTCTTTGTTACAGATTGACTGTTTTTGAATTCTTTTTAAAAAAAAAAAAAAAAAAATCCAAAAATTAAAAAAAAAAAATTATCAAAAAATTTTAAAAAAAATTTGTTTAATTAAATTTTTTTATTATATTTTTTATTTATTTTTTTATTATTAAAAAAAAAATTAGTACAATTTGTTAAATTGTAAGTTCGCTTTCTTTGTTACAGATTGAATGTTTTTGAATTTTTTTTAAAAAAAAAAAAAAAAATCCTGAAATTAGTAAAAAAAAATTCTCCAAACATTTTTAAAAAAATCAATTTAGTGTAAGGCGCTATTTCATAAACAGTTGATTCAATGTGTCGTATTTTTTAAAAGTATTATAATCTCTGCCCGCTTCTTACTCGTTTATAGTTATTTCTATCTTTTTTTTTAAAGGTGTAAAATTGTTTCCAATCCATGTAATCCCCTGTTGTCGGCTTACCCTGTTGGCCATTTGTTACATTTTCTGTTGGGTGATTTGTATTGGGTCGGGTGGTCCATTAAGTATAAGGAGGAAAATAATGAGTGTTACACAATTAAATATTTCATTCACACACACATTTTACTATACTTTCTTCTGTAATTTTTTGGAACACGCGCATAATTAAAATAATCTTTCTTTCACGTTGCAAGCATATTGAAAATACTTAATTTTTTTTATAGTTCATAAAACTTTTATTTCTCCTGAGTTGCCCTTAAAGCATTAAAAGCAACGCTTCTCAAACTGTTGTGCACGTACCACGGCGCGTAAATTAAATGGTCAGAACATTGTTCGAGGTGGCATACAGAGATGTTGAGAAATTACTGCTCAAACTATAAATAGATGAAAGTAGGTGAGCGAAAACAAGTAATGGGACCCCTAAAAAAAGGACTATACGAAATAATGAACGTGTCGGAAAAAAGCCTTCTTCAGTAAACCAAAAAAAAAAGAAAAAAAAAACAATAATAAAGCCTTATTAACTGCCATGTAGTATTCAAGAGGAAATCCTTCTACTTCAAACATATGCAAATTCTAAACGATTTATAAATAACTATGTTTATAAGAAAAATATGAGGTAAAATAAATAGAAAAATTAGATCAATTATTTTTTTTTTAATTGAGGTTCACTACAGAAGTAGTTCAATGCAGGGTAGTCTTGGCCCTGCGGCTATTTCATTTTTCTGACCTTACGCAGGCCGAAAACCAAGTGAGACATAACGTTCACACGACCAGGTTTTGTAACCCGTCTGGATAAGAAAAGACACTGCATCTTGATCTTAGCCAAAAGGCCATTAAGTGATCGGATTTTTTTCCCCCTGGGCTTAATTATCCATCCTTGAGACGTCTTCGAAGAATACCGCTGTCAAATAGCTGCAACAAAAATGCGTTCGATAGTGGAATCGTCAAATAAATAGAGTTAATTATATTTACCACCCTTCTGTGTAGTCCACGAGATTGGGGGGTGGGAGTTATTTTGAATCGTTAAATTAAATGACATTTTTTTAAACATTAAATGAAAAGCACCTACATCGTTGTTAATGTTGGTCAATCAAACAAAAAATAATAACATTTACAAAAAAAAAAAAAAAAAAAAAAAAAAAAAAAAAAAAAAAAAAAAAAAAAATAAAAAAAAAAAAAAAAAAAAAAATTAAAAAAAAAAAAAAAAAAAAAAAAAAAACGAACAAGACCAATAAACATTCATTTAAGGAAGGATAATCTCGACAATTTTAAATAATTTGAAGATTTTAATGGTTATCTCCCATCAGTACTCTTGGACGTTCAGTTTGGGGATAGAGATTAGAACCAGCAAATACATACGTGTCCATGTGTTGATTTTATATGGTTATTTTTAAATTATTATTTGTTATATAAGTAGGTTAAACAAATAGCTGAAATCAATTTTGATAAATTCTGTTGGTCTAGTACAAGTCACGGGTGTTTTGAAAAAAAAAATTTAATCGATTTGTCACAACGCCATTTCAATGTAATTTGTGGGTCATTTGAAAAAAAATGAAATTAATAATATTTTGGAACCATGCCTAATTTTCATGAAATGAATTCTAAGAACATTCAGCTTGCAATATGTTTGTGCATAAACACAAAGACCCACTTAGCATCAACTAATTTACAATGGAAGAGCTTATTCCTGGCATCACTGGCAAGTGCAATTATCATGACACAACTTTACGTTTAAATAGTTGTTCGATGCCAGGCTACTACACAGACAAACATTGTCTGGTATCAGTTACATTGAATTATTGAAGTCTACTTAATAAGGTATTGTCTACACATATTTTTTTAGAATTAAACCATAGCTCATTTTTTGTAAAAACAAATTCAAAATTTTAATTAAGAAATTGTTAACGAAACAAACTACATAAATAATTTTTAAAATATTCAAAATTTGACATTTTCGCCCTCCTCTCACCTGCACCTGCCCTTAAAATTTAACTCCACCTTTTCTCAGTTAAGCATTTTACGCTACAGGTATTGGTGCTTCAGCAACCATGGTTTATTTTAGATTTATAATTTTAAAAAATGATAACTCTATGAAAATGCTGAAAAAACAATGTGGAAAAAGTAAAAATAAATTACAATGAATAAGAATGCAATTTTTTTAGTGATTAACTGATATAACATTACGGTGCCGAGTTCCCTGAGAATGTTTACAAAATGTTATCGCCTTACAAGTATGATCCCCAAACCACTTTAAAAGATTTACGTCAATCTATCACTAACAGATGACGTTAGCATCTATAAGCCACGACCCGCCCCTGTCAGTCTGATTAATCCAATCCGAGACGGAATCGATGAGTGACCAGCGTCCAGACGCGGGAGGGCAGCCAACTAGCCCCGGCCACGGGCAGGATCGTTAATCTAATCATAACATAAGATGGACGGACTAACGAAGCGGAAAGGATCCAATCTAGCCTGGCCAGACCGGTGTTTGTCTTGGACAAATTGTGGGCCCCCGCCACCGGCAGATGGCGTGTCGGTCAGCAAGTGGTATGTTGGTCAGCAAGGGGACATAATTACCCCTTCCCCCTCCACTATTCTGTTGTTGTAGCTTGTTTTGTTTGCATACAGTAAGCAGATTATTGATTTATTTTGCTGCAAAGACAGGGGCGAAGGGGCAGTGATGGCCTGTTGTTTTTTTTTAGTTTATTGTTACTTTATTTTAAAATTTCAATCAATGTCGGATAGAAGAACTGACCAATCATTGTCGGAGCGGTAAACCGACCCAATCCATGGAGGATAAATCAACTGACCAATCAATGGCGGGTACATAAATTGACTAACCCGTGGTGGATGAAATTATGACACCAATGTATCTAGAAATACATTTTTAGACATTTTTTTTCTCTTCTTTTAAAACGAGTTCTCACCCTTTAGTGAACCATCACCACCACATGACTTGATGACATTGAGTTCAAGATCCAGGCAAACATTTCCCTGGAAAGACAGATGTGATGAAATGTCGTGAAGTATTGCATTTTGAAAATAAACTACCATAATGGCCCCTTAGAGCTGGTGTACATTTAAAATAACAAATGACAACACACAGGTTCGGGGCAGCGTAGACGAATTTTTGAGTCCTAGCCGAATCCAGAGTGGGGCCCCGAAAAATGTCATCAAAATTGTGTCAAACGCTTTGTGAGTTTGAGATAAATGATACCAGTGCTTTATGGAGACACTTTACGGAAAAAAAAAATTGGAAACATTTTATTATTGAAACAATTTATGATAAATCTTTACGGGGAAAAATTTATATAAACACTTTATTGAAAACTTTATGAAACACTTTATGGTAACAATTGATGGAAACAATTGATGGAAACACATTTTTTAAAAAACAAAACACTTTAGAGAAACACATTATGGACAGATTCTATGGAAACACTTAAAGTCTAACGTCTCATTTTTTAAATTAAAAAAAAAAAATATTTTAAACTTTAGGGTAACTATAATTTACTGAAACACTACCAGTGCACTCTGGTTGACCTTTAAATGAAATTTCATCGAGGATTTAAAAAAAATAAAATCAAGCCTCCATGTTAAAAGCGACTCGATGCTTAATAAGAGCAGATAACTGGCTATCATTTGATCCATAGCTGACATCATGAAATGTATTGTCAATGTGAGCCTGCTAAACAGTTACTAGAATTGAAAGAACAACTGGACAACCCCTTAAAAATAGGTGTTCTCGTATAATCCTGTATATTCAATTTGTATTATTTTATTTTACGCCAGCGAGAGACCGGCAACCGTTGCAATGCCACTCAAAGAAGGCAACCGTTGTAATGCCACTCAAAGAAGGCAACCGTTGTAATGCCACTCAAAGAAGGCAACCGTTGCAATGCCACTCAAAGAAGGCAACCGTTGTAATGCCACTCAAAGAAGGCAACCGTTGTAATGCCACTCAAAGAAGGCAACCGTTGCAATGCCACTCAAAGAAGGCAACCGTTGCAATGCCACTGAAAGAAGGCAACCGTTGCAATGCCACTGAAAGAAGGCAACCGTTGCAATGCCACTGAAAAAAGGCAACCGTTGCAATGCCACTGAAAGAAAACATGTGTTTGTGTTTTATTTAAGTTTTTTAAAAGTAAGTTTTGAAATATAATTTATTTTTCCATCGGGTGCGTATACAAATAAATAAGAAGGTTTTCGACGCTTGAGCGGGCCACATACAGCTGTCCACGTGAGCGGGCAACATACAGCTGTCCATCTAAGAAGCATGGATTTTCAAAATTTAGTGCACACACCTGTGGCGATTGATCCACACATACAGTAGCTCGCTTTGAAATTAATTTTATGTGGCCCACACACACAAAAATATTTAAAAAATAAGGCCCCCGGCCCTAAACGCGAAATAGTAAAATGGTTTTACTAACTCATAAACCTGCTTAATTTAAGCATACAAACGGAAATGTTGCTTGTATTTGATTCAACTACATTCAACCATGCAACAGCTCTGTTTGAAACTGTATTGGTGTATATCTCATGTAAGAAACAATAATTTTGGGCCCCCCCGGCCACAAAAGGAATATTTAATAAATGAATAACCTAATTCAGACACGATTGCGGGCAGACGTACAACAACTTGGTGGTTAATTGAGAATATAGCCTCTTTTTCATAACTGTATTATGATTGGATTTAACGATATTGTTATCCACGTAAAACTGTACACATTCTATTTCCTACTCCCGATCTATATGTAACTAAGAAGGTGAATTATTTATCAAATTCATACCGAGCTGTATCTTGTGCTGTCTTGGGCAAATGAAAGTATTTATTACCACACTCCCCCCCCCCCAAGCCAACCAAAGATTTTTTGTAAAAAAATAATACTTTTTGTATTTCACATGCTTTGTTCTTATTTTGATGAGTGATAACTGCATTAGTGAGTGCTATTAGGCTGTGTAGTTTCGCTGAACTGATTGAATTAAACGGAATTTTCTTATTAAAGGTATATTTAAAGGTTACTTTTTTGTTATTACTTTATAACATTCATAACAGTATAGTTTTTTTGGAATGATTCATCACGGATTTTCGCGAAATTAAATAAAATTACCCATAACCGCACTGAGCAAGGATTCTTTTATTTTTTTAAATAATTTAAAAAAAAATAAATAAAAATAATCCTTGCTTAGTGCGGTTATGGGTAATTTTATTTTTGCGAAACCCTTGTCATCATATTCCTCTCATCTTTCCATTGAAAGACAGGAAAAACTGATTTTTTTTTTTTGGGGGGGGG
Organism: Lymnaea stagnalis; assembly: GCA_964033795.1. Lineage (NCBI taxonomy): Eukaryota > Metazoa > Mollusca > Gastropoda > Lymnaeidae > Lymnaea > Lymnaea stagnalis. The sequence goes on along the minus strand of CAXITT010000043.1, from coordinate 2,111,000 downwards.
TAGGTTGTAGGGTTGGGGGTTGGAGCTGAAAATTTGAAAGACTGTATTGTTTCCGGCATCGAGTCTGTATGCCAAGTGTTTGTTCGATACAACGACGGGAAGCGGGTGAATGAGCCGCTCGTAGATTTCGCCACATACGAAGCCCGAAGGAAATACATATGAACAAAAGCGAAGTTAGTAGAAAGGATTTAAATTTATTTTTTTCAAACGCAATGCACTGATCAAAATTTCCTAAATTTTATACAACGAAAAGTTATAACATTTTTTGTTTGTTTGCATTAAATTGATTGTATAAAGAGACTTTGCTCCTTAGTTGGCAGGGTGAATCTGTATCTAATGCAAGGTTTGCGTCTACCAGATCTGTGTAAAAGATATCAAACGATTATTTCTTGGAAATAGAGCGTGCAAGAGCTTCTAGTTTCGATTTTAGGCATGATGAAGTTGCCAAGGGCATGAGAATGACCGTTGCTATGTGTAGGTTACTGTTGTTATGTTTGGTATGGAAAAGACGTTAGTTTAGAGATTTTATGTGTAGCTGTATTTATGGTGCGAGAGTGTTGTGACGTATTTGGGGTAAGGGGAAATGACGTGTTAGTTTCAGTTGGTGTGATAATGGATTGATGGCCGTTGGAGGATATCCACGACGTAGCTTGGTTTGTGAGTTGACGGTTCCGGCTAGATGCATCGTTAAGGGAGAAAGTTGATTTGTTTAAGAATCGAATTGTTAATACGGTATAATAAAACCATAAACGTAATGCTATCGAACTCCACAACACAGCGTGATGGCTAAGAGACAGACAGGGACGGGCAAACCACAGGCCACGGGCGACTGGTCTCAAGGACAAGCCTCAGTTAACGTTCGATGGGTCACCAATATACGGCTGAAATGCATGAGCAGTGAACAGAACCGGCTCTCCTGAAATGAAAGCGCTCTAAGAAACGTTACATGAATAGTCAGTCCGAATGGCTGGTGACGGGTTCAGGACAGAGAATACATTTTCTTTCGGGAGCGGGAGATAAAATTCAAGAAAGATCGAATGTTGGGGTTTTGTAAAGTCATACTTCAATGTTGATTTGTTTAATATCGAATGTTGGGGTTGTGTAAAGTCATACTTCAATGTTGATTTGTTTAATATCGAATGTTGGGGTTTTGTAAAGTCATACTTCAATGTTGATTTGTTTAATATCGAATGTTGGGGTTTTGTAAAGTCATACTTCAATGTTGATTTGTTTAATATCGAATGTTATACAAAAAGAAGGAACATTAACAATGCTTAACAATGGCAATTTGTTCGGGTCTGGTGACACTCCAGGCATTGATTTATTAAAAAAAAAATTTGAAACCATTTGCGGCGATATCGGAAAGGTGTTTATTTAAGGGGAAAAAACGCATTTCGATTGTGGCGGTATTCCATCGGTTTTCCAGCTTGACCTGTGAAGTACGATGCTGACCTTACCATCACACCGGACCATCCTCGGAATTCAAGGCACCTGCCAACCCTTACAAATGGCACGTTAATTTTAGTTTGCTGGACGCTGTAGCAGGATTGGAAAGGGGGGAAGTGAGTTAACTGTAGTCGTTACTAACAGAACTGAATGCTTTGAGCTCGGCCCTAATCAGAATGTTTATAGAAAAAAAAGTCATTAATTTATATTGCTACAACAACACAAAACTAATTGAACAAAGTTTTATTTTCCAGTAGTTTGTTAATGAATCATTTGATCCTTGCAGATTGACTCCGATATTTGAATCCACCTGCACACAGCCGCCTCTTTTAGAAAGCAGGTGATCTCCGAAAGGTGCAGCGGCGTATACTTTGGGAACCATTGTTCTAAGATTTAAATTCAAACTCTCCAGGAACGAGAGTTTCTGAAAGTGTGTTTCCAGCCCCCCAACTAGCGGAGAGCTCTTGTTGTTTCTGTTCACGCCCGACTGAAGCCAATAAACCGCTGTACCGAGACAATTGGGTTTCTTTCGGAATTGATCTGGAATTGGTTTTCATCACTCGACCTTAAAATTGACCGCGGCCAGTCGACCGTGACGAAATGTCATTCTCACTGTAACATTCTTTTTGATGTTTACTTTAAATAGATTCGTATCCTAACACAGGACAATTGACTTTTCAAAGATGGCCCCCAAAAGTCATGGTACGCTAAGAAGCGCCATTTCTGTAGACGGCATTTCAAAATAACAAGAGGTGCCCCCCCCCCCCCCTTTTTGAAATTTTAAAAAGATTCTGGAGTTTGTCTGAGTTGATGCAGTGNGACCTGTGAAGTACGATGCTGACCTTACCATCACACCGGACCATCCTCGGAATTCAAGGCACCTGCCAACCCTTACAAATGGCACGTTAATTTTAGTTTGCTGGACGCTGTAGCAGGATTGGAAAGGGGGGAAGTGAGTTAACTGTAGTCGTTACTAACAGAACTGAATGCTTTGAGCTCGGCCCTAATCAGAATGTTTATAGAAAAAAAAGTCATTAATTTATATTTAGCAGCAATTGCGAGAGACATTTTTTTTTAAAAGGCACAATATAGTAAGGTTCTAGAAAGTTAATCAGTTATCTGAAAAGCAAGTCGTATCGTACTGTAAACGAATGTGACTTTTATTGGAGAAACACTCATTCCTTTACTAAGCTAAAACCTCGTTCACCATAGCCAGTAATCTCATCAATAGACCATCCTGGCTTGCACACAGGCTCCAGCCTGTATCGGGAACAAAAATGCACCTTTGCCCTTTAACGATCGGCGAAATGAAGTATTGGTGATGTTTCTGTTTGAGCGATGTTCTTCCTTAGATTTGTTTAGGGGCGTGTGCTTCTAGGGGCGAACTCAAACTATTCTGAACAACACGGGGCTGAGTCTCATCACTGAACATTTTTACTGTTATAATTTAAAAAGAGCCCTGATCAGAATACAATACGCTTCTATCAGGGCGAAGTTTCGTAAATATAGCCAGCGTTACTGTATTACAAGTCGTCTTCTAACTAAATTTCTCTTTAAATTGTTATATCACATCTATGCAAAGAAGAAGCCAGTTCAAAATAACTTATTCACGTACGTACACACGAAAAAGATGGCCCATTATGAATATGTCTTCATCCGTCTAGAAACCCTTTTGCAACAAACAAACAAAAAAACAACATACAACCATTTTCACTTCTTGGAACACGTGAAAGCTGGAGCAATGAACCGTTGATCGTATGCGAGTGAGATGCAGGAGTTTTAATACTTTTATATTTAGCACCTAAAAATAAAAATCTCGCAAAAGCAAACAGATAATTCTTTCTTTTGTTTAAAATCTAAATACACAATAAAATACCTGGAAACGCTTTTAATATGTATGGGCATCGATTTTTTCGTTATTCTTTAGTTTGTTGTAATGTTAAAGTAAAATTGTACTTTCTAATTTTTGTATCATAGGGTAGCTGTCATTAAACTCGAATAGTTACTTTATATAAATTTTTAAGTTTACTCATATATTATGTTTGCACAGAAAGTTTTTTTTTTTTTGTAATCCCATGCCTCATGCTAATATTTTGTGTACTTTGACTCTGATGGTTGATGTTAGTACATTGACAGCTAACGTCCACCAGAAGAAAAGACTGACTAGGAACACGCTTCAGCTACACACATTATTTACAGTTACACAACTGAGATGTTTCCAACATATGTTTATACCACTATTGCTATACTCTCTACAAAAAAATGATTCCGTAATGCTTACCTCGTCTTGGCCATTTGTCTTTGATACTGATGGCATCATTTCGTTAGCAGTTTTCATTATCTTCCTCCTATTTAATTTTATCGAAACTTTGCATGGAAACATAAGATGAGAAATAAAATTAATGTTATGTTTCCATAGAAAAAATTATGATTAAAAATTGGGGTGTCACCCCCTCCCCCCCCCAACCCCTTAAATTAAAACTAGGCTTTAAAGTTATTTTTTTTTAGAAGCTCTTCTTTTCAAGCAATAAAATAAAAATTATCTTTTTTAAAAAAATAAAAGGAATTTGATAAACAAAAATATTCTTGCATAATGTAGACAAGTAGAAAATAATGGTTGATTGGTAGTTATTTATTTAATGAATTTTTATTTTTATTTCATAAATTACGAATTGTTCATTAAAATGTAAAATATTTGTATTAAGGAGTCTTAAGTATTCATTAACGATCCCAGTACATTATTTTATTTTATCGATTTATTGAATCTTACTTTTCAAACACACACCTTATATTCATACGACCATGACACGCTAAGTATTTTAAATCCATTTATCGACGTGCTACAATTGTATTGTGGAAACAAGGAACCTATGTTGCTTCTTATAATGTGTCTGTTTCAATTGTGTATACCAAATCCCAAAATTAAAGATATATTTCAATTCTTCAAAATGGAATCGATATGGCTTCATTCACGTCAAATAAAAATATAAATTTGGTAAATGCATTTAAAAAGAATAATAACTCCACCGATAGCAGTGGACACGGTAGCTCTACTAACATTTATGTGTGTGGGGGGGTGGGGCATTTTAAGTAAAAAGAAGAAACACAAGGGCTTATTAATGAAATACTTAACGTTGATTTTGTTTAATAAGTCATGCATTATTTTTTTTTTTTTGAAACGAAACACAACATCTATGCATGTATAGAGTACAATTATATGTGTTTATATATATATATATATATATATAAATATATATATATATATAAATAAATATATATATATATATTATTATATTATATATATATATAAATATATATATATATATAAATAAATATATATATATATTATTATATAATATCATGCACGAATAAATTACCGGCGTTAGTCGGGCTAAACTGATAGGCGTATATCGTTACAGCCTACATTGTATCACATGGTCCATGCATGTTTTTTTTTTATCTCATTAGTTAAAACTGCCCTTTTTACCAAATTTAAATATAATTCTAAACTTTCGTTTATATATATATATATATATCTATATCTATATCTACATATATATATATATATATATTTATATATACACATAAATGTACATATATATGAATGTTCCCGTTTACAAAATTTTAATTTCTTTCTGTCTCCAGAAATCATTTACCTTTGAAAAGTGTATCTATCTTTATTTCTAAGCCAATCAAATCTAATATAGACTCTAATATTTTTCGGAAAAAGTTGAAACAATATTACATTAAATGAATTCTATAATAAAAGGAATAAAAAAATTTTAAAAAAAAGAAGAATGATTACTCTGTGCAAATATTTTGATCCCTTCAAAGTAAAAAATGTGTAGTCTTATTATGAATCCATGGTTTTATTTCTTACTAATAATCTGATGATGTCAACGAAAGAAGAACACACTGACACAATTTTTAAGTTAGGCCTCACTTAATCTATTAAGGTCCAGTGTAATATTTTGGATTCTATTAAACTACCAATACTCACATCTAACAACAAGCAAGCATTTTCTTTTGGTCGATTAGCCAATCCATCAAACATTAAATCCAACCAGCAGTTAATAGATAATCCTGTCGAAGAGATCGATTATTTATTTCCTACCAATTAATCTCTGCAACCAAAAACAACAACCAGACTAAAGGACCCTGTTAAAGCCAAATAACACATAACAAAGCAGGCACTATATTATGCTTGGCTATACTTTGATCCATAACAAAGACTTCGAAATACGATCATGTAATATATTATTGAATATTATAAGCAGTCATGTGCGTCAAAACGTAATGCTCTTCATATATAAATCTTCATGTTTTTAAATACCTTCATTTCAAAAATTAAATTCATGAAACAAATAAAAAGTCAATCACTTAGTGTATTCAAGAATAGACAATATCTTATTTATATATTTTTTTTTAAAATGACACCTTATATGGATTGCATAAATGAATGATGGGACACTATCAAATTTACTGCTTGCCATTTTTATACCGTACACGAATCTAACGTCTGTCAATCTTACAGGCGTAGTTTGACTTGTCCATTATCTATACCCAAATTTAATGCCAACAATTATTGTAACCTCCGCGTTGATTTGCCCCCCCCTCCATTGTTATGAGCATACAAACCCGCATTGCATAGACATCGATTGGTGTTGAAGACGCGCCTACAATGGTTGGATTCTCTGACGCTTATGTCAGCGCGTATGTCCTGAAGACACGTACATATCTCATTAGATCGATTAACAACTTTTTTAAAATTACAGCGAATGCACCGTCAGCTAAACATTTTAGTTCACTGATCCATTATCATTTATATTATAGCCATGTTCAGTCGTTAGTGACAACTTCTCATCCTGTGTAACACTGTTCATTGTGTAGTGTTATGATGCATGTATTTATTATTGTAAGATATAGTATTGCTATATTAATATTATTTACTCGGTGTCTTTAGAGAAAAATAATGTTGCCAAATAAGTGCACAAGTCTCGCAATGAAAACATTAAGTTTATACTAAGGCTCAATACGTTTACCATACGAGTGCGAGCGTCAACTTTGGCAAGGATATGTATTTGCTCATCAAAAAAAACGCACTGTAACTTAATCAGTCGTGGTCTTTAATCCCACTGCAGCCTTAGAAGTCGACTTTCAAATAATAGAAATATAAATTATCGCTAGTTTTATTTAATAAATGTATACATAACGTATTAGTTGTATCATTGTCCATGTGTTCCAAACACTCGAGCTACGCCTCTGCACATTACTTCTGCACATACGGAGGATCAATACATTTGATGTGAAAAATATTACTATCAATAATATTACTATCAATTTGTCACTGCTGGTCACAAAACCAAATGATATAATAGTACAAACGGATGGTGAGGGAGCTGTTTCACTTTATTAATAATTCAATTAATGTGCAAAAATGGCCTCTTTCAACTAAATACGGACACTTTCTATGCAAGCATTCATTAATTTAAGAAGATGAAAGGGAAAACAACTACCGTATTCTTTTTAGGGTTGTGTAACATGAGTACCCCCTCCCCCCCCCCACCCCCATTATTTTCATCTCTGTGTAGGTTTGTTGTGGTTGTGATGTCACTGATGCCTATTTCACGTAATGGCATCAATTGTTTCTTGGTTAATAATTATGAAGGAAAGGGGGCTAAATAAACTTAGAGAAAAAAGATAGAGCATAAAAAATGTGCGTGAATAAAAAAAAATTAATAATTTCAGTACATATATAGTATTAATAGGAGTAAAGAAAACAATGCTTCATTCTCAATCGTTTTTTTTTTTTAAAGTTATTTATTAAACGATTTATATTTGGAGTTCCCCATTCTTCTGTGCCCACCCGGTAGCCCCCCATGTTATCAGCGTATAGGGCTTTGTTTCTGAGACCTCCGGGTTACCTTAAATTATGTGCACGTGTTAACAAATGACTGGAGAGATTATGAGGATCGACTTGTGGTCGCTTTAATTTCCACCCTACGGTCAGATTCAACTGTCATTCACCCGTTCCATGTCTTGGAGGTGACACAATCTTATTTGCCATTTACGCTATGGCGTATCTTTACATCAGGGTTTCTCAACTTTCTTGCCCTCTAATCGACCCGACTCCCTTTATAACGGTTATGTCCCTTTAACCCCAACCCCCACCCCCCATAACGCAACCCCCCTCCCCCTTTTAGCGAAAGAACTTTAAAAAAAAAAAAAAAAAACGAGGTCGGATTTCTGCAGTCCTGAACAATAAATTTCAATAGAAGATACAGCATCATTTTACTAGGCTGGAGCCAACAGGAAATGAGCGATTGGTTTCATGCAAAAAGTTACAAATGAAAATAGGATTTAAAATTGGAGGAAAAAAAACAACAGATTTCATTTTAAAAAATTTCTGTTCTCAATTATAAATTAAACGAATGCGTCAGACCCCGATTAGGACATCACGTGTGTTAGGGCCAGCGGTTCTCAACATGTAGGATTGTTGTGGTCAGATTAGATTAGCCCCCAAGTCAGGATTGTTGTGGTCAGATTAGATTAGCCTCCAAGTCAGGATTGTTGTGGTCAGCTTAGATTAGCCTCCAAGTCAGGTTTTAAAAAAAAGGCGATATGTATTTCTTAGTCTTGGGTTAAAACCTATCACCCCCCCCCCGAGAGTAAGGAGTCCATCACAGGTTGGCTATAACATGATTAATTGTTAGCGGGTGGTGAGGGGGGGGGGCATTTGAATTTCATCCTTCAACGCTGAAGTGGGGAATGGAGCATTACACCTAATGTAGGTGCTTATTTGTTATTTTATTAAGAGCTAATCGTTCCAGGAAAGTTTGATTGCATCTGTCATCGGGACACTAGACCAGTGTTCACTTTGTCTCCTTGTTTCCAACAACGTGGTTTTGAGCACACACGCTTCCAAACAGCTCAACTTGACCTTGAACGAATATAAACATTTCAGGATGCAAGCGTGAGCTGCAATGTTATCTTCTCTACAATTTTTTTTCCATCCATTTAAATAAAAACACATTGTTGTCAGCTCACCGCGCCCAGCTGAATATATATTTAGAAATGTTTTAATGGCCGTTAATATTTCTGCTTTTGAAAGATCTGAACGTTAGAATATCAAAGAAATTTTTTTTTCTTATCTGGTTATGTGTCAAAGTATTATATTATCTCAGTCAGTTTGTTTATCGAGTCTTATTTGATACCGGCCGTCAAAGAAGTATGTATTCTTTCTTTAAACAAAAAAAATATTTCTTCATAAATACTTTATAGATATGATTCCTCACATTTGTTCTTTGGGATTCTCAGCAACCAAACACTTTGAGAGCAACAGATCCACAATATAAGCGGCGCAAGGCAAATGTAGCATACTCCGGTCTATCATGCAGAAATATAGTGAAGGGGGGGGGGGGACAGAATTTAAAATTTAAAAAAAATATATATATATATAAAACATGATTTGTTTCAACTAATATGTCGAAGGAAGTAACCTACAGCAAATCACTTATTTTTATTGCGTGTCTTTAAAATACTGGGCTTGACANCTCAGTCAGTTTGTTTATCGAGTCTTATTTGATACCGGCCGTCAAAGAAGTATGTATTCTTTCTTTAAACAAAAAAAATATTTCTTCATAAATACTTTATAGATATGATTCCTCACATTTGTTCTTTGGGATTCTCAGCAACCAAACACTTTGAGAGCAACAGATCCACAATATAAGCGGCGCAAGGCAAATGTAGCATACTCCGGTCTATCATGCAGAAATATAGTGAGGGGGGGGGGGGACAGAATTTAAAATTTAAAAAAAATATATATATATATAAAACATGATTTGTTTCAACTAATATGTCGAAGGAAGTAACCTACAGCAAATCACTTATTTGTATTGCGTGTCTGTAACATACTGGGCTTGACACATATACAGATAGTTATTGAATCTAAACCTCTTTCATAATGTTATTATATATATATGTGAAACTGGATTGAAGGGTAACATAGACGTGGGTAGTCGTAAAACATAAGAATGTATTACATGACCTATTTTTTGTAACGACCATTTTCTAGATTATCAGCCAATACTATCTATATATATAATTCGTCAGCAAAGGTCAATCAAGACGGGTCAAACACCAAGCAGGCTATTTATAGATACGCCAGAGTGAGGTTCAATAATGAGTTCAATAGCGCGCAAAATATAATTCCCGATAACAACACTAAATGATATATATCTATTATTAATCACGCAATTGCGTTTGGTGCGTAATATTTTCTTTTCGGAAATGAAATCGTCTTAATTTAAGTATTGTGTCAAAAATATTCCGTTTAAAAGTGGTTGGGACATGAGAATAATAATATAGTTCATTGGCGTGAAATAAAAAGTGTGCAGCGACGTATCACGGGGAAGGAGTAGTAAAAAAAATTGCGATTCTTAAATGTGCGTTACTTGAGTTCAAGTTTTGTCAAGTAACTGTACTAGACGGGAAGTTAACGCATTGCTGTGGCCAATGGTTGGCGGGCTATATCTAGTATGTTATATTTCGTATCGTAATTAGGAAGTTGAATGGCCTGTACACTGGTTACATGTGTTAGATGTGTTTGTTTTTTTTCCTGATTCTGGAATTCTTGATGCATTAGTATAAACCTATAAATAGTTCAAGGGAATCTATTTAATTCTTTAATGGTAATATACCAGTGATTCTCAAATTGGGTTCCACCGTCCTTAGTGAGGCATTAGCATAGCCCAGAGGAGGCTGTGGCGTGGTGTTGAAAGGACCTGGGGAAAATTTAGGCGGCTCTGTGACTCCAAAAAGAGGGAGTTTGTATAGGAAATCCGTTTCTTAATCTAAATAATATTTTTTAACCAGCATTGTAAAACTAGTTTTTGATTGTGTAGCCGAATAAAAATTCGATTGTGGACACGTACTAGTTCTTTTTCACACACAAAAAGAGTGGAACAAGTGGAGCGGAGCTTACAAAAATGTGTTCGCAGATTGTTGGGCTTCAGATTATTCTGCATCAAATTCCTGATTTTTACGAATGTAGATGATTTTTTTTTAAGTTCGTTCCTTAACAGTTTTCCTTATTGGTTTAGCTGACATGACTTCGTAAATTATTACATGTTGTAACATACTTTTAAAAAAAAACTATCTTAAATATGAGAAAAACATCCTGATCTAGTTCTACGTAAGGTCGGCTTCGAGTGAAGAGCTGGTGCAGGTTCACCACCTACCACATTGCAATTAGGTGAAGTGTCCGTTGTTGGTGTGTAGAGTGAGTTGTTATTGCTACACAAACTCTAGACAAATCCTCGTGTGGGAGTAATAGGAAGTATATATTTTTTTTTTAAAGTGTAATGTTTAAAAATATTTTTCATTAATTTAACAGCAAAAGCCAAAAACTTCAATGTAATTTTGCATACCGGTACAATATTTTGCAATGTATAATTTACATTTAGTTAATAAAAAATTGACTTAACAAAAGTTCAGAATAGTTTGAAGTTTTCAAATATTCTTCTTTTTTTTTTCCAACAAAACTTCTAACTTTCAAACGTTTAGGCTTCTACTTTCATAATAATCAACAAATGTTAATTGTGTCTTTCAGTACAAGAAAACCAAGTCAATTATTACTGTGCATGAATAGTGTTCCAGTGCTAGCAATGTTGGGAATGGCCCGGTCTGCTTTATGGTTTGTCTTCATCATTGTGCCAGCAGCAGCTCAAATGTACACAGGTAAGAATACGTTTCCTTTAAAAACTTGATGGCAATATCGTGGCTTTGAGATAATGGAAATGCTAAATATATATATATATATATATATTTGTTTACCTAAAATATTCATTTTAAGTATTGACTTTTTAAATCTTAAGTTTCAGTTATCATGCCAGTTGTGCCTTTTCATATAAAAGGAAAGTTATCAGAAGTGTAGAGTAAAAACTTCGTGCGATTCAATCGATGTTATACATTTTGATGCAACTGAAGGATATTGAAACACACACACACACACACACCAAACGTGTTATTTCTATCACAATATTTCGTTTTCTTAAAAATGTTATTTAAAGCTAGTTATAAGTTCATTCATCATGTCCGAAAATTTTTCCTTATCGTCAATCCAAAAAATGAACTGGTGATGAATACCCTAGATATTGATATTTTAATCACTTTAACCTTTCAGTGTGTGTATTAATACCAAATTAGAGCGAGCCGCTACAGCAATGGTAACAACAAGCCGATGCTTATTTTATTTTTTTAATGAAAAGCCTATTTTTCGAAGTAGTTTGCGTTGCTGGCGTTGTTAATGAACTCCCACCCATGTTGAACACTTGGAGATGGCGTAACAAAAAAAATCAAACATTGGCAAATGCAACTCATGGAACGATTGCTACACCATCTTATATTCATCCCCGAAAGTGTGCGAAATTTAAACCAATATTTAACGATGTATACATATATATATATATACATATATATAATCAACAGCTTTTACCCAAGCAAAGATTAACATGTTCATGTTTCAGAATGTGGTGGGGAACTTAGTGCTCCGACGGGATTGATCATGTCACCGCAATATCCCATGAGTTATCCCAATAATGCTTTCTGTCAATGGATCATAGCTGCAGCCGAAAATGAGATTATAGATTTAAGGTAAGCCAATTAGTTTACTTGAAGACGTAAGGTTCACCAACTGGGACAATCATATGTATTATTTGTTAAGTTTAATGCTTCGTCTTGGAACATCAATATGTATTTATTGCGTTTCATTGCATGAAATCGTTTCGGATCTGATGTTGAGAGCTCTGTATTTATTAATTAAGTGGATACATATTTATTGTCCCCCCTTCATTTTTTGTGGGTCTTAATTTTTTTTTGGTGAAAGTTGTCAAGCTTGGCAAAACCCTGCTAAAGAATGTATTATTAAAAGTCTATTCTCCACATTTGGTGTGTTTTTTTCTTCTCCCTCTGATCTACGCCTCAGTTTATTTGCCCCGCCATCAGCTACATTCTAACCACAGTATAGCTCCCTCACGTACTTCCTTTTCCCACACTCCCGCCTTTGTCATTCGCTTCCTACTCACCACTTCTAACTATATCGCCGTCAATCCAACTTCCCCACTACACTTAGCTTAAGTACGGGCAATTAGCTTGACTGTGCAAACAATATGTATATTGCTTCTATTTAGTAAAAAAAAAAAATTCGGCATCAACAAAATCTAGAAATTTAAAACCGCATCAATCCTTTAGTTTATTTGAATAATTAAATTAAACACATTTATGGAGGTGGTGTATGTCACTGTGAAGGTTTTTAGCAATGAATCTTGTCAAATATATTTCAATGCGACACAATTCACTGGCATTTACCTGTGACAACTGGCCCATTTTCCTAAACAGGAGCGAACCGGGGACAAATGGTGGCCACGTAATGATCTAAAAAGTGCGCCCCTATCAAGCTTGAGGACACCAATGTTTATATAATTAAAATTTAACATACAGTATACAAGTACAACAGAATAAACAGAGTAGTTTTTAGATTTAGATTTTATTTTATAGGTACACCTACTTATACGCATAACTGAAATAATAAATTCTTTTAATAAAATATTTTTTTTTAAATATCCGGTTAGTTTATTTTGCCGAACCGCTCCATTGAAGTGGCGCCCAACACAAATGCACTGTTTTCTCAACTCTCGGTATACTTTATTTGCCGAAAAATAATATAATTTGGTGCATCATTACGCTACAATTTTGTTTTTATTAACTTATTTTTTTTTAAAAGATTTTTGGTTGCTTTTTTTAATACAAATTTTCATTTTTTTTTTTAATATAAATTTCTGCTTGATATTTTTTTTTATTTGTTCTATAATAGTATTCTCTTCATACCACGCCTGTGCAGACACGCTATTTATTTTTTGCAAAATGTATATGTTTAAGTAATTCATGTAGGTTCGACAGTCTTGATATCGACGGGTCGATGGGGAGATGCCCCGATTTTATTGACATTTATGACGGACCCAATGAACAAGCGGCTCGATTAGATCACCTGTGTCAACAGAGTTCAGAAGATGAGCTCTCTGAGCTCTGGATCCGATCAACGGGAAATAGGATGAAGATCACGTTCATCTCTGATTCTACCTACCCAAGATCGGGATTCTTGATGAATTACTGGACGCACGGTAAACCGGTTTTCCTTCGTCGATCATTTTAGTTGTGAAAAAAAAAAAAGAATAAACTAGTGCATGATACCTACCGCTAGTGAAAAGATTTATCGGAAGTTTACTCTTATCAACTTTTCAAGTTTAGATCACTATTCAAAAGTAGTGTACGTTAACGCTCCTCAAAGCGGTTTGGTGGTTGGGCCGGCTCCGATTCGAGAGTTTCGAATCCCCTGGTATCACAAAATATGGGCAACCTTTTAACAATTTCATAATTTAATCAAATAAATAAATGGGGCATTGTCTAGAATATTTCCTACTTTTCCTTTTAACTGAGTACTGACGCAAATAGTGTTTTTTTTCTTTACGGAAGCAAATTTAAAATATTTACATTTCAAAGACAAAGATTATATCACCCCTATATCCATATACTAATACATCAAATATGTTCAGGATAAAAAAATCAAATAAAGCATAATAACGCAGAAGTATGTTGATTTTTCTCTTTGCAGAATGTCCCCAATTTCATTACGGTTTAGAAAACTGCACCCAGAGCTGCAACTGTTCCGAAATGACCAGCCAGTATTGCAACAACCTAAACGGCTCCTGTGTGTGTAAGACAGGGTGGGGTGGCCCGGACTGCTCGCAGGATGTTGACGAGTGCGTCGTGTCCAACGTTGAACTGTGTGGGGATTTCCAGAACTGCGTCAACACCATCGGAGGCTACGGCTGTGAATGCGCGCCTGGGCTGGTGAAAAATCAGACTGGACAATGCAACGGTACATAATATCTTTTTTAATCATGTTTTTCAATTATTTAAAAACTAACTCACAATTTTTTGTTTTGTTTCGTTTTGTTTTTTTAATTTATTAAATTTTGTATAGCTTTAAAAAATCAGGTATATTTCATTTGAAAATGTCTTGTGTTACACCAATATTAATAAATTGACCATTAAAATCGATTAAGGGTGTACATAATCATGTAATAATCACCTCTGCCATATAGGCGTGATAAGAACACGATTTCATTTTCTCTGCATTTATTAGCACTATTGTCATTTACTATTTGTGAAGTGTGAGCTAATATATAAAAAAATAAAATGCCCATTAGCGGGGCTTTTGTTAGTAAAATCGGCGCGTAAGGCACATACTGAATATAGGCAACCTCTAACCCAAAGAGGTATATTTTAATAACACTTATTTTGCTCTACTTCGGCGCCATTTGAAAACCGCGCATTTTGATGCTGGCGGCCCCTTATCCTACCTTATGCGTTCCAGGTAATAAGGCGAGAAACTGCAATCAGGTTAGTACAAAATAAAATGATTAAAACAGAGTAGGGTTAAACCTGAAAGAATACACGCAACAAAACAGCGAACGTGTCTGCAGAAAGCCTTCGTCAGCGAACTAAACAACAGAAAAAACGGTATAAAATAAGAAATAGCACTTAGCTGGAAAGTAGTATCTGTGGGCAGCAATAGAAGTATGCGTTCCAGCTCATACATAATTCGACTGAAGAATATGACATATCGTCAGAAATAAAATAGCATACATAATTCATGTATATAGAAATACTGTATTAATTGAAAAAAAATTTTCCTAATAATGTTATTTGTTTTTTGTTTGCCTGTCGGGAGTCAGTTGCTGACACAGCAGTGTGTACCAGCAAAACGTGCTCCCACCTGTGCGCTAGAATTCAAGTTAATGACACCTCCACTCACGAAGATACATGTCTCTGCCCGAATAACATGGTTCTGATGGCAGACGGTTGTCAAGGTATTGTAGTTATGTTTGTTAGTTTTGACTTTGCTGATACCACCCACATGTGACAACGCTTTACAGAAGAGTGAAAATGGCGTTGATGAACGACAAGCTTTTAAAAATCAGGATTTTTAGCCGCCAGAAGTTAATGACGTATACGACTGAAAACATTTATGGAACTCCAGGATGAGAATTACTCCCCGTGTGTCGTTAAAATGTCAAGCGAAATTGCATTTGCGTGACTGAGATCGGACTTGACATAAATGTTGACGCTGTAAGCCTACTCATAAAAAACGTAAGGATATTTATAACACTATTTGCGTGCCATTCAAAATATTAACAATGAACATCATCTTGTCATATCTATCAGCTATTTTACTCACTGATCGCCAAAGTCGAGTTTCATGTTAGCTGGTCAGTCGGTTTATACACACACACAAAATAATCACGCCAAGAGTTAATGAAAATGCATGCATTTCTGTAAACTGCGTTTTGGTCCAATGGATTTACAGCCTCGCAAGGCAATCTGTGCTAATGAAACCTGAGTGGACGTCGCGCGTCTCGCTCAAGAAAGATAATCCAGTTATTAACCGGATTTAAATAGGGTTTTTTTTCGCCTTAACTTCCTCAATTAAAGATTTTTCTTTGAAAACAACAACATGCTATTTCCATTTCTTTTTTAAATGTATCCCTTTGTTATTGATTTTTTTTTTTTTTTGCAATGTACTATGAGCAATTTTGGGGGGGGGTGGGGGGTGTTTTCTAGATGTCGCTCCAAATTTCCACAAACTATTTGTATACCAACCACAAATTTACAAACACAACGTTAGGTTTTTTTTTTTTTTTTTGAATTGTAGTTGTAGTTTTTTTGGGGGGGGGGTGGGGGGTGTATTCTAGATGTCGCTCCAAATATCCACAAACTATTTGTAGACCAACCACAAGTTTACAAGCACAACGTTAGGTAACTGATATATTCTTGTGTCTGCTTTTTGGTGTCTGCATGATAAGGCGGATGATTTTGATACATTTCGCACCTCTTCTCGCATTTGACATTAGCAATGAATGGCACTACCCCTGTTAGTATTAATTATGTTCGAGAATTAAAACTGAAAATGGTCGCCGCTCTGAAGAAATGACAACACTTCGCGTTGCTGGGAAATTCGTGGAAGCACAAACTGATTATGAAAAAAAGACAATGGAATCTCTCGTCCATACGGTATAGCGAATCTCCCAATTCAATTTATACAGAAGATTGACCAGATTGGGACAGCTATATTAAAGGGTCACACTATTAAATCTAGCCCAGGCATTTACCTTGCGCTTCAAATTATCTTACATTGTTTGCTCTGTGGTGAAACCTATTCCGAGATAGACGTTCAGCGTCTAAAAATACACCATAGAGCAAATACAACTGTAACATAAGAGTAAAAACGGTTTGCAGATTTAAAAACTAAAATATTAACTTGTTTCTGCCACTTGAATTTAATGAATTCGATAATTTCAGTGGAATTAACTTAACCTCTTAAAGACAAACATTTCAAGACATTAAGACGATGCAAATCTGAATGCGAGTCATAAATCACGTGAAGTTACATCAAGGTGTTGAAAGAACTATAGAAGAGACGCATTATTAATGTTATAAAATGTTCGCTGGAGCCTTTTTAAGAGAGGGGGAAAAAAATGTTTTAAAAGCATTGTTTTAATCTATGTACAACATTAAATGTTTGCGTTGGTTTCTTTCGACACGCCAGCCTGCCCTAAGCTCAAGTTTGGGAAGAACTGTCGGCTCGGCTGCCAGTGCGTGGACGCCAAGACGGAAAAATGTGATGACGCCACGGGAGAGTGTCAGTGTTTGCCCCAGTGGACGTCAGCTGACTGCGGTCAAGACTTGGATGAGTGCAGTTTGTCCAACTCAAATTGTCGGGGCGCGTACAAACAGTGCGTCAATACTTACGGTGGATTCTACTGCACTTGTTTTAACGGATACCGTCTCAATGACAATATGGACTGTGAGGAGATTGGTAAGCGTTGCAATTACTCTGTGAGGTATAGAAAAACTCGTGTTGCACATTTGAAGAAAGTTGATTTGATTTGAATAGTTGCTATCTTTAAGAAGAACAACTTCTTAAGCGATGCATGTTTGTATTAATTTTAAAAACTAAAGAAAAAAAAAAAAAGACAACATGATAATGTATTAGAATTTAAAATTGTAGTATCTTTTAGCTCATTTTTAAATAATCTTTTAAAGTTAGGCATTGCTCCTATGAACTCACTGAGACTAATGGGACAATGATGAGTCCGAACTATCCGGGAAACTATTACGACAAGGCCAATTGTACGTGGAAAATATCAGCTCCCGATACAACAGCCACCATTGTTTTCAAGTAGGTTTTTTGAGAAATTATTAGTCAAGTGAAAAAGTTGTCTAAACCCTATAAGTAAAAAAAATTAACTTGACATTTCAATATTTTTAAATACTTTCTTTGAGCATTCTGTAACTTCTTTTTTTTTTCAAATTTACAAAATAATTTCTCTTTGAAAGTGTCTCTGATTTATTGTTTGAGACCTGCTGCGATTACCTTGAAGTACGTGACGGCGGTGCAGAATACTCTTACCTTGCGATTACTTCTACTGGAGTTTTTAGGTCTAGTAGTAATGCGATAACAGTGAGGTTCATCAGTGATGCAAGCGTCACTGCTAAGGGATTTTCGGCTACCTATTACGTCAGTGGTAAGTGAACATACGGTATATTACATGTTAGGAATTATCCTTATTTTTAAGAACTAACATAGAATCAGTTTTTTGCATTGTTTGAATATTATATTTATTTATGTTAGTCTTTGTAGATATAATCTTGTTTTTATTTTTTATTTAACATTGTTTAATATTGGGACGCAATTTATTGTATGTTCTTTCCTATCCTATCCCCCCACCAGCCCAGCACTTTTTGTATTTTAATACTAATCTAAAGTGTTTTGGGGAATATTCTAAAGTTGTAAACTACATGTACAATTTTAATGATCATTTTTTTTTAAAAATCAGTTTAAATATAAAAGTAAGCCAATGGGTAAAAATCCCCAAAGAACGTATTTCCCATATCAGCCGCGTGGGATGATTGTTGAGGATAGGAAGTACGTGATAGTGTACATGATGCAACGGTGCTCCACTTCAAATCTTACTGGCGCCTTCACTTTAACAATGATATATTGTTCACTTTAACAATGATATATTGGCTAGCTAAAATATTTAGTTTTCAGCTTTGCTAAGGATACAATTTAGCTGATGGACTGTAAATTCTGCTTAATTATTTTTGAAACTCCAAAGCAATCTCTTTCGTTATTTAATACCTTATGGAATGAGTCTATGCTTCTCTTGCTCTTTCCCTCCCTCGATCTCTCTGTTTCTCTCTCTCCATCTCGTTCTCTCTTCTCATGATAATTATTTGTTCTCTAAAATGTTAATTTAAATACAATCAGTTCAATATTTTTTTTATTATTTTTTTTTACAGACATCCCAGGATGTGGCCATGTACTCAATGCATCATCAGGCAATTTAGCAATTCCTGTATACCCAACTGGAACATTCTACTCGTGCTATTGGAGCATAAGACCTTTGTACTCTCCAGGTGTCATTACATTAAGGTAAAGCATACATGAATATCTATTTCTAAAACATAAGTCGTGGCTGGGCTCAGATCAGCGAGTACGGATGCGTGTGTATAACAAGCATGTTTGGGGCTGGAGGTCGGTGAGTTGCTGGTAAAAGTGGGTGAAGAGGTAACCGTCCAACTGATAGAAATGTTATCAGATAAATTAAACAATTCCTTCTTTATTCATTGATTCACTTATGTATCCATGCCTAGAGATTTTGAAGAAAAAACATTAAAATTATGATCATCACAAAATAGATTGACGTATTTTAACATATTTTAAAATCATTTTAAGGAAACCTAATATGTATAGTTTACATTTCATAATTTCCTCTTATCCACCTACAAGTCTGACTGATTTTAATGTGAGTTGCACTGATGGCTACGTTGATGTGTACAGCGCCATCCCACCACGACATAACAACCGCTTGGGTCGATACTGTGGTCCGGCATCAGTCAATCTGATTCGATCACACAGTGGTGTCATGCACATTCAGTTTTATTCAAACACATCAGATACAGTACCCAGATTTAACGGTTCTTACCTTGCACATAGTAAGTACAATGGCATTACTATCACATGATGTAAAACATGCATCAACATTGCAGAAATCGTGCTCTATTTAGTAAGTTTTAAAATGTATAACCCTCTGAAAGTAGTGTTAATCATTTATATTTATTGCTTCTGGTTGAGACCTCCTTCGTTTTCTCAACCACCCTCCCCCAATCCTGCACGTTTTATCTTAATACTGCTTAGTGAAAACAAGGCTGTCATGCGTGGCGTGTGAACTTAGCGTAAAAAAAAATTCCTGAAGGGGAGACGTCTATTATATTAATCAATAAAGATCCACGGGAATCGTGTGGGACTGTCTGTAGGGCTATTGTTCAAATGCCTGCAAGTAAGGTGTAGGATGATCGGCAGGACTGTTTCTTTAAATATCTGAAGGTAGCGTATAGGACTGCCCTGTAACCATGGGTGCCCGCAGGTAGGGGCAAGGTGGGGCACTTGCCCCCCCCCCCTGGATTGATTGGATAAAAAAATTTTAGACAAAAATAGACAAAAAATGTATTAAAATAAAGAGAAAATAAAGAGAAAGTAACTAAGCTGATCTCCTGTCCGTTCGTTCACCATACAAATACGCTACAGTAAATTAAAACTACATTAAAACATTACTAATAAATGTTTGCCCCTGGAAAGTTAATCAATGTTTTTGTCCCCCCCCCCCTAGAAAGTTTTCTGCGGACGCCCATGCCTGTAACTGTTAGCCTATTTCTCAAAATGCCCGGAACCCGGTGTCAATAACTGCACCCGGTTAAGACCTTGCTCTTTGTTACTTTGTAACACGTATAATCTCATTGTTAACTTAAATTTGTGTTCAATTTAATAGCCTGCCCCTTCATGAGTTTCGGCCCAGAATGCACTTCGCCCTGTAGTTGTCACGCCAGCAACACATTTAAGTGCCAAGACACCGACGGCACATGCGTTTGCAACGCGGGGTGGACGTCTGCTGATTGCTCAGAAGACATCAACGAGTGTCTTAGCAGCCCGTGCCCTGCATCGACAACGTGCGTGAATTCACCAGGACGATACGGTGAGTTTGTGTGTCATAACGGGACCAATTCATAATTGTCTTATCTTAAAAGTTATAAGGACTACTTTTTTTTTTTTGTTCCATAAGTCTTTCTTCAGATGAAAAGTCTAAGAACTGTTTTAGCAATGTAATCAGTGCCCTACGCTATGGAAACTTTAAAAAAAGGACCGTAGAAGAACACCGTAAAAAATATAATCGTTCGTTCATCTACTTCTTTGTTGTTATATTTATAATTATATTCATTAGCTGCAATAGAATATTTTTTTAAGACCAAAGGAAAGCATTCAAATATTTTCATATTGATATATTTTTTTGGTTGCCTTTTGACGAGGTGGCTTTGTTTCAAAGTTATTCGTAAAAAATAAAGTTATTCTGATATATATATATATTTTTTTTAATGTGTAAGGGTAGAATATTTAAAATATTAACAGTTCATGCATAAATACTACGTAACACACATTGAGAGGGTACTTGGTCTCTATTAAATGTGAGTATATTGGTATGTTTAAAATGGTACCAAAATCTATTCACTACCACTTACATAAAAACAAAAATTAAGCCATTTAAGAGCTCATTGTAAAATTAACTTTAAAACATGAATTCTATTCTAATTGCTAGTCTTCGTAAGGCGTGAACAACGACAAGACACATCTCGTGACCAGTCCGGTTTGCTCACATTTAATTTGCCTCTCATTTCTGTTTTAGACATACTTTCCTAAAAAAGAAAAAGCTTGAATGTGTTTTAAATATTTTTTATTTTTTTTTTTTACGTCGAAATCGAATTGCTTGTTCCCAGAATTAGATGGTAATCAGGAGATTACCCCCCCCCCCCCCCCCCCCCCAATCTCGGAGCACGAAGTGGAAGAACAATGAGAGGATAATTAGCCTATATCTTGACACATTGCGTTTTGCAAGAGTCATCTCCACTGGCTTTTTTTTTCTGTTCACTTTGACACCCGGGGGAGGGGGGTGGTGTTGAAATAAGCGAGCTGCCGAGGGGTGACTGACCTCTGCTGATTATTCTAGACTGCTGACTTTTAGGTTATTAACACCACCCTATTCCTCTCCTGAAAACCATTTATTTGTAAGCTTTCAATCCAAATTTACATAATTATGATATCCGGGTAAGGCAAAGAGATTCTTTCTCTAATTTTCAGATTACATCTTTTTGTATCAAATGAAAATTGTAATAATTTTGCAGCTTGTGTCATATCCAGAACTGGTCCATCGGGACAGATTAACTGCCCATACTATTTGAGCAATGCTTACGGCATAGTTGACTATTTTTGGACTATCACAGGGGAACCTAACACAGTCGTATCTTTGACGTGAGTCTCTACGTGTCATATGTCTTATGATAGAATTAATTAAATTAATACAAGTTACTTGCATAGAAGGGCGATAAAAATGGATGGAGTTTGGGGTCCATCCTGAGCTGCCTTTTCGGTCAACTTTACAGAATTGTATATAACTTATATGAATTTGTCTTCCAGGCAAGTAGCTGGGGGGCAGAATGAGAGATGTCCTTAAGCGCATGATTAGTTAGGGGCGCCAAGATGTCCTTTGATATTATGTTATTGATGACAATAATGGGTTTAAGAGTTGAAAAAAGAAATGGCTTGATCTTTAAAATTAATCTTGTCCCCGGGCGCCAAACACTGTAGCTACGCCCCCACTTGTTCTTCTGCGTCCGTTTCAGTTTTCGTTACCCGTGGCGGCAGAGTACAGAAGACGCGCCCTAAAACTCCGGCTCGTCAGTTTGTGTCTAACAATTGTTATTATAAAATGTTACATTCCAGGCTGTCGAATTTCAAAATGCCGAGTTCTGTGTGGTGTTCAAATGAGTTAACCATTTACGACGGCAATGAAAAGAACAGCAGACTCATAGGTCGTTACTGCGGTTCTGACATGCCTAGACTGATCCGAACAACGGGGAATGTGCTACACATGACTTTAAAGAATCATTATGTCGTTAGCGATTGCTTCACTGGGAACTATTCAGTACATGGTATGTTACTTTCTCTTGTGATTTTTTCAATCAGTCATCCATTGCTTTAACCTTCGTTAACCTTAAAAAAATTGTTTATCCCTTTTATTCAAATTCTTTTGAAGCAATGACATAATCTTTCAGTTTGTTATGTTATAACATGAATATTTACCTAGCTTTTGTTCACCACGAGCTGCAGACTTCATTCTTAGCTCCCAAGCCCTCTATTGTATCTGTAATATTCACGTACCCGATTAAATGTGTAGCTCCCTATTATTACCCACCCCTCTCATGATTGGGAAAAGTTTGTTAACGCTCTAATTTGTTTAAAAAGATTCCATCAGGTGATTCTATTTCTAGAAGCTCTAACTTCCGTCCTATAAATAAAGCGACCGCTTTACCAGGAGGAAGAGATGTTTCTGCTAGACTACCTAGACACAAAACTTACGACAAGTAATATACTGGTTAAGAAAAGACAACTCACACTATATTACTTTTGTGTGTGTGTGTGTCCTTGTGTGTGTGTGTGTGAATAATATGTGTGTGAATAATATGTGTATATTTCGATGATTTTACCTCTTTCAATTTTTGGGCTGTGAATTTATATAGCCTTTATTTTCGTATATTTCAATTTCAGCATTTATTTAAATCAATTTAATAGCATAATAAAATTGAATTATGTTACAACAGCTAGCTTCGGTATCATTTCTCTTTTTGCAAACTTGTTTTTACAGTCCTTTGTTACGTATTGTTCATCTAACGAGCCAAATTTACAAAACCCTTTATCGGTACGTAGCAGTTAAGTCGTATGTGTGGCATTTAAAACGTCTACAAAGAAATAAAGATATGAATTAAAGTAATCAATTAGACATCAACTGTCTGGCGGACAAGGCGATTAAATATGTAAATACTTTTTGCGTTTCTTATCCATTTAGTATCATTAACGATGTTTGTATTTTTTTTTTAAATATATATATTTAATCAGCTCGAGGTTTAAAAAAAGTATTAACAACTTTCTATTCTGTGCATGAGAAATTGTAAATTCTTTTTGCAGCTTGTCGACCCTTGACATTCGGACCTTCGTGCATGAGGACTTGCCAATGCCTGACAGCAGGGACCGATTTCTGTGACAACATCAACGGTTTTTGTTCATGCAAGCCAGGCTGGACAGGTCGGGATTGCTCGAAAGACGTGAATGAGTGTCGGTCTGCCAGAAATTACAACTGCCCCATTAACTCGGTGTGTAGGAACATTCTAGGATCATTCGAGTGTCAGTGTTTGAGTGGATTCAACATGTCTGGGGGCCAGTGCGTCAGTAAGTTGCTGTTATTGTTATTTATATTGTGTGTGAAAATGTATGGTCAAGATGTATATAGCTGTCGTGTTTACGCTATGTTGCATATTAGGTTAAATGCCTGGAATAGCAGTAGAGGTGACATGTCTATCGAAAGTTAACTCAAGACCTGCTTAGTATTTACTTTGTCTAATAAATGAACAGCCTTCTCAAAAATAATAAATTAAAATACATGTATTGAATAGTTTGAATTATATATATATATATTTTTTTTTTTAAATTATGACAATTAGGAACACTTAATTATACTAAAACTTGTGAAACTGGTATCAACTTTTATTCTGGAACAATTAGGTATATATTTTTATAGGTCTTTTACAATATATTTTAAAGAAATTTTGGACTGCCCTGAAGTATGGAGAAACAAGTACTGCTCACACGCTTGCTACCTCAGAGACAAAAATGTACCTGTGTGCTCGTGTCCAGAAAGACTGGAGTTAAGGAAAATAAATTCAAAGTCTTTCGTCTGCGTTGGTAAATTTAATGTGGTTTTTTTTTTAATATAAGAATAATCAAATACCGCTTATAAATATAAGCAATGATTTAACCTTGGAATAGCATAGTATTTTCAATAAGTTTAACTTTATTCGACAAGAGAGTCCCATTTAAGTCGTTTACCTGGGATACGCAAAAAATTAACCCCCCCCCCCCCCCCCCAAATGGATTTTTTTCTATACCTCTTTAGCAAGCATTTTGATTACAGACTTAAAAGAAAATATTTTAAATAATCTTTATAACCTGCTTAAGAATTTCTACTGCATTCATTTGTTTTATTTCAAATATCACAAATCTTCTCTTAATTCCTTCCTGCTTATTTTTGAAAATTATCTTACTTTGTTTTAGTTCCCTTCTATCCTTATGGTGAAAGAGTTGAATTGATAAAATATGGGTCAAAACATCGCAGTGAACAAATAAACCTCAGCACTCGAGTTCCGTTTGGAATCAACAAAACCTCATCTTCATTTTACGTAAGTTACGTTATGTGAAAGGAAATGCAATTTTCTTTTTTAAATTGTAGCTGTTGTACACCGTAAATCTTGTGAGGGGATTTCCGTAAAGGACTTGCACAAAGTGAGCTTAAATGTTCAAATACGTACAAATGTAACAAATGTCACCACTTTATTTAGAGGATATCAACGATCTTGCGGACATCGACAAGTTAGTATCTGTTTTTATATTCATTTTTCGAACCGATTCATGTACTGTACTATGTTCATAATTTTAATTTGCGGACGGCCTCTATGGCTCACCGATTTATTAATTTTAATTTGTACAATTCCAGCAAAAGGACATAGTCTTAAGACTGTATGATTATATATTTTGTTGACACCCGTTAGCATTGTATAGAGATAACATGAGCTATTTTACCCCCATGGCCATGGCATTTTGCCCTCTATAATATTGGATGCGGATGCTTGGAACGGGTAAGGGTGTAAACCACTTATGGAGACATGTGAAGCGATGGAAAATATACAAACAATTGCGGATGTCCTTTATGTTCAAATCTTTAGGGGCCGTATATTAAATATGTCAACAATTTTTAGACCATTTTTGACCTCCTACCACGTCGTCAAAACTGTCTAAGTTCCAGGGGCCTCCTTATGTAATATGTTTATTTCCGCCCTACCCCACCCAAAAAAAATATTCTTTAACAAATTGTTAGCTTGTAACGTCTATAATCTTTGACTTGACTTAATGTTATATTGTAATTTTTTATTAAATTATGTATACCGTCTAAGTAGTATTGTTATGAAATGTATTGCCAGCTTTTATGCTTCCATCTTTACGTTAATAAACCAAATGTTCATCTTTGCAATAACGCAAATAAATTTTTTAATTCATCGTTGACATATTAATATTACTATTAAATTGGCTGACGTAGTTCTTGTGTAGTATAACTGTCCAGACTCTTAACGTATCAGCATTTTGTACTTGTTCAAAAATTACCATACTCTCTCTCTTTCTTTTCTCTCTTTCTCTCTCTCTGTCTCGTTCTCTCTCTCTCTCTCTTTCTCTCTCTCTCTATCTCTCTCTCTCTCTCTCTCTCTCTCTCTCTCTCTCTCTCTCTCTTCTTTTTTAGCCCACTCAAATCNATAACTGTCCAGACTCTTAACGTATCAGCATTTTGTACTTGTTCAAAAATTACCATACTCTCTCTCTCTCTTTTCTCTCTCTCTCTCTCTCTCTCTCGTTCTCTCTCTCTCTCTCTCTCTCTCTCTCTCTCTCTCTCTCTCTCTCTCTCTCTCTCTCTCTCTCTCTCTCTCTCTCTTCTTTTTTAGGCCACTCAAATCGGCCACGTCCTTTTCTAGGAGGATATGGAAGCTTCTCTTAACCAATAACGCTTTTTTTTAGGCTAACTTGACCATTTTTAAAATACGAACATGTTTTGGCCCATAAAAATGAACAAATATTCAAGACATATTATTGAGATATACGAATGTTTAATATATACAGACGTACATTGAATGGCATACCAAGTTCGTATCTGACTATGGTTCGTATCTCGAAACCCAATTTTACTTTACATCTTAATTAGTTAATCCATGCTCAGATTAAAACTTTTTTTAAAAAAAATATTATATAATAATTAATAACAAAAAACAGAACCAAGTAAATTTTAAAAATGCAGAGAAATGGATCAGAAATGAGAATGATGATTGTAAGCAAAAAATATACATTTTGTATAAAATTAGAAATATTTATTGACCAGAGTTTAATTTTACATGATACATATTAATGCAATATGAAAATCACCCTCCTGTAAGTGTGTCTCGGTTGGTATACCGGACTTAGATTCGTATGTAGTGGTCAAATTAGGAAATGTAAAAAGTTCGAATCTCGAAAAAGTGTGTGTGTGTATATATATATTATATATTTATATATCTATATATTAATTTCAAAGAATAGTAAAATTGATGTCAACAATTGTCAAGCATCATCCAATCCCCTTCCCCCTACTTAATGTTGAAGTAATTAATGTACGGCTCCTTAGATGAACGTTACAATCTACGATGTATAAGAACAAGTAGTGAAGCAAACTCCAACAAATAAACTTACATATTATATTTTGAAAAACGTATAATAGAATTGATACATAAACGTACCAAAGTTGTGCCCTTCAAATGTAAATAAAAGGCTTAAAGTTAAATATTCGTAACTTAGCTCCTTATATCCCGTACGTGCGATCGGCACTTATAAATAGATCCGAATTCATTACTTGCTTCATTTTTGACTGGACGTGCAATCGTATGCAAAAAATAAATTCTGTGTGAAGTTGTTTGACTATGAACCGCTGAGGATTTGGGGATATAGGAATGGTGATAGAGAAATTGATAGACGATCCAAACAGTTTACACAAAGTATAACACATTTTGACAGGTGTTTTCCTCCCCCAAGATAGTGAATCATGTCACAAGTTGATGTTTCAAGATTTTTGGATTTTTAAAACACAATTTTTGTTTGGGTAAAGGGGCTTACTTGACAAATTCCCACGGGTGTCTCTTCTGTATTTAATCATTTCTTTTTTTTAATACATTTTTTCAAAAGACTAGATTTCTTTTATAATTAAGTTTAACACTTGATGGTCTAAACTGACTCAATCCCTGCAAGAGCCAAATTCCAATCCTCCCGGGTGGATGAGGCTCGTTAGTATTTAAAGGGAACTCACCTAAGACACTAACTTTGAATTCAAACCATGAGTCAAAATGATCAATAAATTGATCGTATGTCCACAAACATGGAAAAAAAGCAACATAAAATGACTCAACAAAAAAGGTAAAATTGATTAAAAATTAGAGTGAACAAAAGAAGTTTAAAAACGGTCATCAGTCAATCGTCACAGAAGCATTCCATGCTCCTTGCATCATTGACTTCCTGCTTTTCTTATGTTTCTTTTTCTTTTCAATATATATTTTTAATGCGCATAATAACAAAAATTATTCTCTGAAGTGAACATAATTTATAAAAACTTGTTTATATGTTCCTATTGTTTCATACAGTTTGTAAAATATTCCACATAAGACTTAAAATTCTTTTGCCATAATTGAAAACCCGATTTTCTTAAATTTTCTGCAATTATATAAACAAAGACCCACTTTTCTTATATTTCAATTCATATTATTGAGACTATGTCGTCGTGTTAAGAAATCAGCATTTTACATTTCCAGATTATGAGGGACGGTGTCATACTCTTCGACCAGTCTGACGTGTCTTATACACCAAATTTGACAAGAGCGTCCGAACACAAACAGAAATTAATAGCAGCACTGTGGTCAGAGATGGACACGAGTAAGGGGGATGTATACATAAACATGTTTGAAAAATGTGGTTCTTTGGAGTTACACGAACTGCAGGCAAGCAAGATGAAGGCGGACGTGATGCAGAGAGCTGAGAGAGACATTGAGGACTACCACAGTATTCAAGACTTTGAAGCAAGCACGGTTATTGTCGTCTCGTGGGATAAGGTCCAACAGCCCAAGGTTTGAGTTAACAAAATTTATTTATGTTCGCCTTAACGTGGCGTTGTAGCATTCGCACTTCAAGTTCGTTCACACGTCCCAATCTGATTAACTGAAAACAAGTCCGATTTAAAGAACAGCGTTAACCTTAGTCCAGGCCTTCTAACGTCTATCTTGCAATAATTCAAATACAATAGCGCAGCTTGCTACTAACAAAATACTATCCAACATTCTCACTCAATGATCAGACCGCGCGTATTAAAAGACAGGCTACAGACACTACTCACAAGAGAGGCTACAGACACTACTCACAAGACAGACTACAGACACTACTCACAAGAGAGACTGCAGACACTACTCACAAGACAGACTACAGACACTACTCACAAGAGAGGCTGCAGACACTACTCACAAGACAGACTACAGACACTACTCACACGAGAGGCTACAGACACTACTCACAAGACAGACTACAGACACTACTCACAAGAGAGACTACAGACACTACTCACAAGACAGACTACAGACACTACTCACAAGTGAGACTACAGACAATACTCACAAGACAGACTACAGACACTACTCACAAGAGAGACTACAGACACTACTCACAAGACAGACTACAGACACTACTCACAAGTGAGACTACAGACAATACTCACAGCATCATAAAAATCGCGTCACAATGCGCTGCAAGCGTCATGGCGCAAAAAGCGTTCATCTCATTTACCAAATTAGCACATAATTTACACAGCGCACAATAAAACACAACATTCGATGTGCAACAAATACAAGGCAATATCCATACTCGACAGGCGTGTAGAGCATTTGAAAAGCACATTTAATTTTTCCCTTTTGGTTGATTTGGACGTAAGTCAAGTTTATAATGGAAAAAAAAAAAAGCTATCGAAATACCTGCAATAGAATGGGGCTCAACGGAATGTATCGATTGTGACTGCTAATAGATCAATCTTTATCTGATAAAGAGCGCTAAAGAAATAGATGTTTTGTCATTCTTTTTTTTTATTTTTGAATGTAACAAAAATATAATGTAGACGTTATTCACAAAAGTGCAACTTGAATAGGTTGGTTGTTATATTTATTGCATGCTTGAAGATGGAGAAAACTATAAACAAATATATTCTTTGCCCCTGACTGATGAAAAGAGCTGCGATGGTGCCTGAAGGTTTATTTAATATTATTCCAATGACTTTTGGTACGAGGGACCTGACTGCTTGACGCTTGCCCATCTCCGCAAAACTTATTTGGTGCTAGCAGACGTGTGAATAGAATAGCCATACATAGCCAAAAACCTTCATTCGTAGGCCAATATGTTGACAAGTTCCCCTGTCACTCACGGCATAGCCTTGAAAAATTCAACGAATGCGAAAAAAATGTATAGTATATATAGATCTATGTGAATATACCAATCGTTGTCTCCCTTTTTACTCCAGAAAAAGGGCACACTAACCTTTCAAGCTGTGTTTATCAGTGGTTTACAGAGACAGTTCAAAAACGGACAATTTGTGCTAGATGGTAAGAAATAATTAAATCGTAAAGATCTTTAGGTGAGTTCCGGTATTTACATAAATTTTGTTGTGTGTTGAATTGATTTGTTAATAGATTTGTCATTAATTTCTCTTTCATATTTTGTGTGTCCATCATAACCATACATTTATTATAAATCTTTCGTCACCTCAGATGAAGAAATTGCCTTCGCATTACTTGTATATCAGGCAGGGAGGATAGCCTGGCCAATTAATGGTAAAGTTCCTGCAGGTGTTGGTTATGTAAATGAAGACGGCTTTAAAGATGTTATTGAAGGGATTTCAAATAAAGTGAGCGATCTGTACAGAAGAGCTTGGATACCTGGTAATTACAAGAACATTTAACTTACTTAATTTTTTAATAATTACAATTTGAAGTAATAATTTCTTGGGGTCTTTAGTGAATTATACACACTCACACTAATTATTTAATACTCTAAAATATTACATAGAGCCTATGTTGTAAAATGTATTTTACTATTACTATTTTTATTAATAGGCATATTGTACAACAATTGTACAACAATGCATAAAATTAAGTCAATATGTCACATGATGTATTATAATCCTGCAAATGGGCTAAAAGTGTAAATTAATATATATATATATATATATATATATCAATGGTATACAACATCTTGGCATGGTATATTAGATATTCATGATAAATAATACAAATGAAGCAACCACCACAATTCCTCTTAAAAATGTTTTTTTTTTTTAAATTAACTTATTTCTTAATTTATTTGGCGTTTTATTATTTAAATACTAGACAATCTTTGTGTCTTACTACTATTTAAATAATTGTAATAGAAAAATAAATTAAGCAACATCTATATTTTGTCATTTACTGCCACATTTGTGGTCTCTAATATGAAACGGGAATACCTCTTCTATTATATACTAGTTGAAGTGTTATTTATTTGTTTCTGTTTTTTGTTTTTGTTTTTTTTAAACTCAACATTCGATAGACAGCAAATTTTCAATAATCCTGTAATTTAAATCAAACCAATCCTTTATTAAAAGTCATTTAAAATAATTTAGGCTTTATATTTTTAAAAAAACAAAGTCACTGGTTAAGAACCTCATGTTTTATACACTAATACATGCTAAGAAAATAAAAATAATATTTGTTTTATTTTAAAGATTTTAATCTATACAAAATTTACTCAAAATTTAATTATTTACAGAAACAGAATTTATAATGCAAGACAAACAGCATAGTACATATGATAGTAACACTGCAAGGGTAATAGAGGAAAATTTAATTAAAATAATACCAGACATTTAAATGTACAAGAGCAGGCTATGAAGGTTAATATGGATCCAAATGACAACACCCAACCATGTAGGCTACCTGTTACTTGATATGAACCCAGTCAGCTAGTTCCAGCTCTAGATGCCTAGGTCTACAATTCCACAACAACACTCTTGAGAAAACACTTTTAAAGTAGCTTTACTTTTCAGTAACTTTATGAAATTTTTATTTCATTTTTTATTATAAGGTTCCTTGCTTGATAATCTTTACATACCATTTTCTTCTAAAAGGCTCGACTGATAAAGGTGTGATACTATTTACATTGGGTAGCTTTGGTGGTCCAGAGAAGAGTTGTCAGAAATATCTCTGTAAACAATCACCGCTTCTGTTGCATCCTATGTACCAAAATGAAATAGATGAACTATACAAATGCCCATGCACCTTAGACAGACTTGGTCTACAATGGCAGATTTATGAGACAAGAGGGGACATCAAGTGTTATGCCATTAGTGCTATGGTAAAGAGAAGGCTCTTACCTCACAATATTCGCAATAAGGTACAGGTTATTAAAAACCAATGATCATATCTTATGTAGTTCTTTTTCATTAGTGTGGTTACCAAGCACATTTTTGTTCCTGAAGGAATAAATCTATGTTAGGTGTTTAGCTGATCATAGATGTACTTTAATGTAGCTTCATCAAACTATACATTGATTTTGTAATTTACGCAACTAAATTGAAGTTTAATGTATTTAAATCTTCAAAATCATCCTGTCAAATTTCTTTCAAATACCAAATATCAATAAGTGTAAATATTGCATCCATTACATTAAAAAAGTAGATCAGTTTCTGATAAATAGATTTTAATTTATAAAATCATTGTATATCTTCAGCTGTGCTGCTACAAAGTGCCCAAAGATAGCACTGATAACTGGGTTTCACAACTGCAAGCAACGTCCTATCTGCAAAATTCACCTGAAGGAGGTCATATTCTTATTAGTGATCCATGGCCAGGGGACACATCTGATAACAGTCAAAAAGCCAAAGAACAACTTCATGCGCACAAGTCTTGCTGTTCTCACTCTAACCCTGAAATGTGCAATAGGTTCTATAAAATATTCCCTGACAAACAATGCAGTAACCAAGTGAGATTTGTACCAGGTAGTAAACTATAAGTTTTAATCTGTTGATTTATTGTAATTAAAAATATTAATTAGATTTTATAAAAATAGATGTAATATTTATATTTTAAAATTGATATGTATGATTTTGTATATATATATATATATATATATATATATATTATAATTTTTTTTACAAATATATAAAGCCTTTGTCTTAGTGCATAAAAGAATAAAGTGAAAATGCTAATGAATTAAAATTACATTGATATATTCAAGCATTTGCAATCGGAGATCCTCATATTACCACTTGTGATGGCATAACATATGCTATGAACGGATTAGGCGAATTCATCATGCTGTCTGTTCCCTCAGTAAATTTTACACTACAGGTACTGAGATCGATTTTATTTTTTTTTAAAAATGCTGTTTACCCAAAGAGAAAATGTATTCTGTGTCTCAAAGTTTTTACAGACAGTTTTCTGAGATTGGTAATCTTAGCACCATTTGTAAAAAAATTAGTTTGAAATCAAATTTTCAAATTTTTCATAAAAATTGTTGTAGAATCATTGAGAAAGTTTAAATAATGTAAAGTTTTTTGTAATTTCTTGATCATGTTTAAATTTTATTTCTAGTCAAGAACTGGCAGAGCAGAGACATCAAAGGGAGCTCCTACTAATGCAACTGTGTTTACTGCATTTGCTGCAAGGGAGAGTAGCACTACAAGTTTTCAAGTTGAGCTGGCTTTGAATAACAAAAGTTAGGAGTAGCTCAGTTTGGGCATTTTATTGTATTTTAATCTTTAATTTATTTTTAATTCTGTAATGCTAAAATTGTTTAAAACAGCATGTGAATTTATTAGTATCATTATCGTTTTACTATTTATTCATTGGTTCCCAGAGAATTGACAAATACCTTTACTAAATAAGCTTATGTTTAAATTATTTATCTGTTTTTAATCATATTTCTGATGGCTGGATATGCTTTGGTAAGATATACAATCGTTAGTCAATTCTCACCAACATATATTTTTAAATTTCAAATATTTAAGAACTATTTTTTCTTCATTAATTTAGAATAACATTTCATCTATGTTATTCTTTGATTCAGCCATGGTGTTGATACTGAATGGTATTGACCAGACCAATTATTTTTACAATGACAGAGAATTCATGGTTCTTACTGACTCAGTTATTGTGACTAGGGAAAACAGGAAAAATATAACTGCAGTCAAGGCTATTTTTGCATGTGGTAATATATTTTATTTTCTTTCTTTAATACGCTAATTTTATTAAGAAGTTAAATGAACATTTGGAATTGTAACCATACTTTATTTTACTATTGATGTATTCAGCAGTATAACATTTTATATTATTCCATATAAAGTTACAAGTTAGCTAACCAAAGGATGAGGCTTTAGGAAAATAATAAACAAATGCTTATGAATTATTTTGAAGAGATAAGGGGTGAATACCATTTATTCATGTTTTTATCTATCAAAGTTTATATTATCATTTCAGGTGTAGCCATTGAGGTTCAAGTTGGTTTGAAAAACTTGGAGATATCACTACAA
Organism: Lymnaea stagnalis; assembly: GCA_964033795.1. Taxonomy (NCBI): domain Eukaryota; kingdom Metazoa; phylum Mollusca; class Gastropoda; family Lymnaeidae; genus Lymnaea; species Lymnaea stagnalis. Next base: position 2,077,101 of record CAXITT010000043.1, on the reverse strand, counting down.
GTGGAAGAATATCTTCATAATAAGACAACAGGGCTGATGGGTAATTGCAATGGCGATGTCAGCGATGACTTTATCCTTCCTAATGGAACGCTACTCTCTTCTAATTCAACAGAAAGGCAGATTCTTGAGCAATTTGTAAGACAATGTAAGTTTTCATTAAAAAAGGACTGTTATTTTTATCATTCAGCTCTTTTGTTACATATCATCATGAAGAGAATTCTTAAAAGTCATGATAGATATAGTAAAATAAATGAAGTGAGCAGTAATATTATTCCAATTCATAATGTCAAGGATTTAAAAGAAAAAAAAAATTAATCTTAATTCTAGTGACAAAATCTTAGGAATTAGTAAGGTAACCATGTATGTTTCTTTACTTGATTGGATTTTGTTAATACATATTTTTTTGGTGAATTCTTTTACAGTCCAAGTCACTTCTGATACAACTATTTTTACCTATGAGGAAGGGGAGGGCTACACAGATTTTATTGATAAAGAGTTTGTACCTTATTTTGGAGATGAACTTGATATGGAAGTATCATCTGCAGCAATAGAGTTGTGTGGTGCTTATGATTATGCTTGCATTTTTGACTATGCTGTTACTGGCGATCAAAATTTTGCTAAAAATACAAAGGCTTCTAAGAGTGAGAATGAAGTTATTGTTTCCAATCTAGGTAAATTGAGATGATTTATTGATCCGTTCATTACTAACTGTATAATAAACATTTAAATAATATCTAAACCCATTTTTGACATCATTATAAATTTAATTTTTTTTTACTAAATTTACCTATTTTAAAAAAAAAAAAAAAAAAAAAAAGAGCTGAGTTAAATTTGAAAAGAAATTTTAAATTTAAAAAAAAAAATTTTATGTTCTCTTTTAGAGAATCAAACACCTGTAATAAAATCACTTACTGGCTCAACAATACGCAACAAGCGTTGGACAGTTACCATGGAACAAGAAAATAATTTACAAATTATTGCCATGGACTCAGATGGTGATGAACTGTCATACCTTACAGATGAAAATTCAACAAACATTTCTGTGGACAATGATGGCCAGATAACATTTACACCTACTGACTACAATCTTTTATTACTGCAGTGAGTCATGCCTATACATTGATTTAATATTCCATAATAATTAATAAGTTTTAAGAGGCGGTTTGTTTGAAAAACAATTTTTAAAATTACAATGTATACCTTTAAAAAAAAAAAAATTAATGGTAATGGTAATAACTTTACTAAATTAAATTAATGCAATTGATTGGTTGATTTTTACGTAGGACATTGTAATTACAAATGTATGTAAAATTAAATCATACTTTTTAATGTGGAGATTGACATCAGACTTGTTTTTTATAACATCATTCCATAATTTTCAATAAATCCAAATACCGTAAATAATATAACTCTTTGAAAATTCCAATTGTAGCTTTATTTCAGGATTTTTAAATTTATTTCTAAAATATTTGAAAAAGGATTAGGGTTAAAGACTCGAAGAGTGGCTACTCCTCAGCAGAGTTTGTCTCTCTAGTCTACTGTACAAACTGCAGTGGCCATGGCATTTGTAATAATATGACAGCATCTGTGGTAAAGAACAAACTATTGTGTGATTGTTACCCAGCTTATACTGGTAAGATGTTATATTTGGTAGTTATTTTTTTTAAGTTCAACATGATTCAGAAATTGTTAAAAATTCTAATAACTAATGAGGACAATTAATGACATTACACTTTTTTAAAAAATGACGTCTTCATTCAGTTTTTAAATAAAAAATTAAGGAAAGTAAAAATTTTCATTGTCCTCTTTTTAAATTTCACAAGGAAATTGATCCTGCTGGATAGCTCTCAATTTTTATTAAAAGAAATGTTTTCGACTAATTTTATAGATTATAAATTTTATAAACTTAACATTTGTTAAGGACTAACTCATACTTGTTGGAACTTTGACCAATATTAGAAAAAATATATTTTAAAAAAAAATCATTTTGAGTTACTTTCTTGGTATAACTAGCTAGCACAATAGTAGTTGAAAAATTAAATGTTTTAGAGAACACTTTATTCATGTCAAATGATATATGTTTGTTTTTAAAAAAATTGATAAATTAATATATTAATTTTCACTTGATTCAGCTCATTTATCTGCATGACTTCTTGAAAAAAAAATGTATTCAATCTCCAAGTTTAAGTATTAACTGAATTATAAGGTGAAGAATGTGAAGAGGAAATTGATGCTTGTGAGTCTTTACCATGCCAAGATGGGAGGACCTGTACAGATCTTACTGCTGCTGAGCAAGGATACAACACAATTGGCTTTAAATGTGGGCCTTGCCAAATAGGTTTTCATGATGGCCCTTTGGATACTTGCCAAGGTATATAATCTGTTTTCTACACAAGAGAATTTTCAATTGTGTTTTATTTTTAATTTTTAGCTTAGTCAAATGAATAAAGCTTGACAATAAATCACTTTATTCCATGGTTAGTCAGTTGTTGATTACATCATACAGTGTACATTATTGTTTTGCATAGCTATTGATGCAATTCATTGCCCTGTCACCCTGTGATTAAAAAAACAAAATGTCATGTCTTCTTCAAAATACATTTCAGATATTGATGAATGTGAAAATGAGAAAGTTTGTGACCAAACATGTACCAACACTTATGGCTCATTCTTATGTACATGTGATTCTGGATACAGACTTGATCAAAGGGATGGGATAACTTGCATTGGTAATTTAAATAATATTCAATCTTCTCAGAACTGCTTTCCAAAGTCTAAACAATCATTAACTAGCAAAAGATTGACATTAAAAATTAAACTGATTTTTATTACAATTATTAACTTAAAATGAAAATTGAAATAATTTAAACAAAAAAAATATTAAATTAAATAATTGTTTCTTTGCATACAACATAAGAAAATGAAGAAAGTATCATTTTGAATTTCACAATTAAATCAGTGCTAGTGAAACAGACAAAAAATATTAACAAACAAAAATCTCATTTTTTAAATCGTAATGTGGTAAGGTGAGTAATAGTTAAGATATTTCAATATATTTGCACCATAAAATGTAATGAAAGAAATTGTGGAATGGTATTTTCTAATATGTTGATAATAAATTCATAATTAAGTAACTTTTTAAATTTGTAGCCAATAGCTCAGATAATTTTAACTTCTCTGCAATACAAAATTAATCATGTTTTATAAAAATACAATTTTAAAGACAAGTCTAAAATTCCATATAACTTTCAATCCTCTAGTTATTAAATGCTTGTGACTGAATTCTAAAAACCTTACAAGAATTTTTTTTAATCTCTAATATTATTTTTAATTTAAAAGCAGATCTTTAATAGCATATAATTAAATGAAGATTTTTTAAGTATTTTAATTAAAGATCTATCTTTTTCCAATGCTTTAAGACGTGAATGAATGTGAAGAAAGAACTGCAGTTTGTCAACAAAATTGTGAAAATATTGAGGGCAGCTATAATTGCTTTTGCTACGATGGATATTCTCTAAATGATGATCAAAGTACTTGCACTCTGGGTATTAACATTTTTCTATGAAGATTGAGTTTCTATAATTGTTAATTTGATGTTATTATTTGATACAAATATTTATTATTATAAGTGTTTAAAATTATTGTGAATTTTTAAGCTTTGGAATTTTTATTGGCCTGTTTACATTTATTTAAAATGACACATGTTAAAATTTGTAGAGACTAAATACTAGGTACTTACAAAATATTTGATTGTAATAATAATTGTTTCAGTGAATTATCATAAATCCTTATATATATTATCTTTGGCTGATAATGCACAAAAATTTTATGCATTACCATGTACTATATTTTTATAGAGAATAGTAATGAAGAAGTGTGCAAAAGTTGTCAGCAACTTTGTATTTTATCACAAGAAATACCCAGCTGTGGCTGTTACAGGGGGTATGAAAAAGATCCTGATAATGACACGCAATGCATTGGTAAAGTGATATTAACTCATCTGCATTATATGTTTTATTTTAAAATTATCATGTTTAAAATGTATAGCTTTAACTTTATATATTAAATTATCTTGCTCCAAATTGTATTTAAATTAGACTTAAGGTATATTATCTCAAAAAGAATTTATTTTTTTATTCCAGACATAAATGAATGTGCCCAAGGAAACATGCCTTGTAGCCAAAACTGTACGAACACTGATGGACATTTCAAATGTTCTTGTTATGCTGGATACCAGCTGGCTGAAGATGGCACCACTTGCTCTTGTATGTACACTTCTTTTGTTCCCCAAGCAAGCCTTCCCATTGCATTGTTTGAATATAATATAGCCATGAAATTAATGCTAGAAGTGCATTAATGCGTTTATTTATCATGATCTGATTTTACCATGTTAACCAACTGAAATAGTTGGATGTAAACTAATTTCAACTGATATGTTTATTGTTTTGATTGTTATTTTCTCCATCTTTCCAATCCTGTCTTCTAATCTCTTTTTATGCAAATTGATCATAGTCTCCCCAATATTATAATTTTAAGAGATAAAAAACTAACCTTTTTGAAAATGACTAGTTATATCACATGTAATTTTGTTAATAAAATATCTAAACTGAGCAATATATTTACATTTTCAACTTTAAAGGCATTAACCTATATAAACTACTTATCAAAGAAACTCAAAGAATCAAATATTGGTTATGCAACTCACTTAAGTTAATTTACCACTGGTAATATTTCAAAACTTTATTTGCCTACTTTTGATTGCATTGTTTAGCATGTGAGTCTTCCTACTTCGGAGAAGATTGCAAGAACATGTGTGAATGTAACATTCATGGAGTCTGTGACCCAGTGCAAGGCTGTATTTGTGAGACAGGATGGTTTGGTGTAAACTGTGATGAAGATGTGGATGAGTGTCTGCAAGCTGATTCTTGCCCAGATGGACAAGTTTGTGAGAATCAAAGGGGAACATTTCATTGTGTGTGTCCCGAAGGCTTAAGAAAAGAAGATGGAGCTTGCATCGGTATGTCTCAATATTAATTTGTCTATCTAAATGTTATATCAATTATAATTGTCAAGATAAATTTAATAACATATAACAAACTATGATAATTAAGTTTTATGATATTCCTAAGAAGGCATTAATATAATTCCTTATTTCTGCATTAAATTTTAGTGAAAGCAGACAATCTGTATTTTTTTATTTATAATATATGAGGCGCTGCATTCAAGACAGGTAAAGGAAATAAAGTAAGTTAATAGTGGGACAAGATATTTTTAAGCTTTAAAATAAAAACAAAAACAAGACAATTAAACAATCCTTTATTATTTCTTGTTCCACTATAACCCTTTAATTTATTCTTTTTTTTTCTTCTTTATACTAAACAATCTCAAGTAATGAAAGTATTTACATTTTCTTTTCATTAGATATTGATGAATGTGTTGAAACAGAGTTCAGGACTGCCTGCAACTTTGAAGCTAATGAAATTTGTATTAACACCAGGGGAAGCTACTCTTGTGGATGCAGGAAAGGTTTTACACGCAACACTTTATCAATTTGTGAAGGTACACATCTTTTTATAATAAAAAATTGTTTTGGTATAACTGGCAAATACTAACTTATTAAAAAAATCAGAAGGTATATCATTGTTAAACACTAATTATTATTTACCAATTTTAAATTGCATGAATTAATTTAATTTTGATTGTCCAGATATCAATGAATGTCTAATTGGCATTGATGGCTGTGAACAATTATGTGACAATGTTGCCGGAGGTTACAACTGCAAATGTTATCCTGGATACAGAAAAGCTGAAGACAGACACCAGTGTGTGGATGGTAAGCAAAATAATTAACCTAATATTTTTTTTTTTTTTAAATGATATGGCTGTATATATTGATATATCTCACCAAGTGTAAGTCTTTGATTTTTTTCAGTTTAATTGTCTTCAATTTTTTTTAAACATCTCTGTTAAGTTGCATACAAAATTTCCTTAAAGGGAAGATGTTTGTATAGCAATTTATCTTAAAATTGCATTTTAATATAATAAATATCCAGTGGTGATGTATTTATGAATATGGAAAATAAGAAATTAATAAATTTTGAAAAATATATTCATCAGTTTCTTGTCTAAATTTATTTTTAAAACATTTCATTTTAGTAAAAGAACTGTGTAAAAACCAAAACTTGGATTGTTCTCATGGCTGTAGTATAGATAACAATGGGATTCCAGTATGTTTTTGTCCTCGTGGATATCATTTACATGGATCAAACAGATGTGAAGGTAATGAAAAATATTACCAGAAATTAATTTTAAAAGAATTTATTGAAAAGTTACTATCCTTTTATAGCAGCAGATAATTCTTTTTTTTTTAAAATTGAATGTAATATATTTTGATTTTTTTTCACCCCATCACATTAGACATCAATGAGTGTGCTGATCTCAGTGAGAATTTGTGTTCTTTTAAGCAAGGTTGTCTAAACATTAATGGTAGCCATGTTTGTTCATGTCCAGCTGGTCAGAGATTGGAAAATGATAATAGAACTTGTCATGGTAATTACAAATGTTTTATTTTTGTTTTTTCTAATGGCAAAATGGTAATTTAGATCTAATTGATTGATAAAAAGAAAAATTCTATGAAATGAGATATTTTAAATTTCAATTTTTCAAAATTGTCTTGAAAATATTTGTAAATTATTTTTATTACAAATTGCTTTATTTAATTTATTTACATTATGTTTTATCATGGTATCTTATTTTTTTTATTCAGTTATAAGAGTTTTTTTGTTTTTAAAAGATAATAAAAATATTAATATTTATTATGCTGCTTCACAAAGGAGAAAGAAATATTTAAAACATGGATCAATCTTGTCCAATTGAATTATAATTTTAACTGATTTTTATGATTTTCAGAATGTGATGAATCAACATGGGGTGATAATTGTACCAATGATTGCTTGTGTGGACAGGGCTCTACACGATGTGATCCTGTAATGGGCTGCATTTGTCAAAGCGGTTTTACAGGTTAGATTATATGCATATATAAATGTTTTGTACTTTTCAACCATTTCCTAACATTGTCATTGGTTCGATTTTAAGCAGTGGTGTCAATATTTTCTTTCAGGCCAGTTTTGCAGTGAAGATATTAATGAATGTGCTACAGGTCAGCTCATTTGCCCAGATAATGAAGTATGTGTGAACCTACCAGGCAGCTCTAGATGTCAGTGTAGAGAGGGATATTATAAGAAAAATGAAATCTGCACTGGTAAAAGATTTTTTTTTTTTTTTAAAAACAGTTTTTTTTGTTTTTAATATCTACTATTTATACTTTAAAAAAAATAAAAAATGTATACATTTTATTTAAAAAACTAAGCTAATTAAGCTCATTGTTTATATTTCAAGATGTAAATGAATGTGATGACAAGCAACTCCATAATTGCAAACAAGTCTGTACAAACTCACTTGGAAGCTTCAACTGTTCCTGTTATCCGGGTTATGCCCATAATGATCTAACCAATACTTGCACAGGTATGGAGAGATCTTACAGAAGCTAAAAAATAGTTACATGTTTGTGGAGGGAAAAAAACATGTTTATTTTATTGAAAGAGTTACGCTCGTAGGCTAAGGTGTGGGCTATTTAGAAAGCTGATTTATTTCCTTGTATGCATGATAAAAAAATAACCTTAAATTATTCCATTATAAAAATGTAAAATAATGGGAAGTGGGGGGGGGGGGGGGGGGAAAAAAT
>CAXITT010000043.1:1998239-2069339 GCA_964033795.1 Lymnaea stagnalis | reverse complement strand
GGGGGGGGGGTGGAGAGAAAATAGTGTGTTTCATCTAATTTGTTTTAAATTTTATATATTACCTTAAACAATTTTGTGTTTAAACACTTTTATTCGCTATTTATTAATCAACATAATGTTCCTGTCTTAATTTATTATGTTCCTAATGTATATGTTATAAATCATGGATAACTTTACTTGCCTTTATCAATAATAGTCATTTTTTTTAAAGTTTTCTGCTTTTTATCTCAAGATGATTTTTAAGTCATTTTTCTCTCTCTCTTCTAAAGCTTCTTTATAATTATATGCATTACTTTTGTTGTTGAATTATTTTAATTTATGTTGCAGTGGTTTTAACAACGGAAAAACATTTGATTCATAGATTATATAATAATAATTTATTTCAGATATAAATGAATGTGACCTGAATCTTAACTTGTGTAATGAGATTTGTACAAACACTGAAGGCAGCTACAGATGCTCTTGTACATCTGGACTGCCACTTCAGCCAGATGGAATCACTTGTGAAGGTAGATTAATGATTCATTTTTTTTTTTCTTGCTGTATATGTCAGCTTAGATATTTTTTAACAAATTTTTTACCAAACTTTTCCAAGCACTGTGTTTATATTCCCCAGCAAACTAAAGCTAACTATCCCTTAACCAACTTCTAGAGAGACTGAAAGTATTAGAATTGTATATTTAGAAACAAACAAAAACTTAAACATCCAAAAAAGTAGTCACATCAAAGCACATTCAAATATAATCTGCATTCAGACTATTAAGCAGCAATTCTAAAAAGCAAAATATAAACAAATGTTCATGCAAACAAGCAAACAAATATACAAATAGGGAGTATATTTCTTTGAAATTAAAAAGTAATCATTTAAAAAAATTTTTTTTTTAAATGATAACAAAAAAAAAAAAAAAGGTTTTGAAAGATTTTTTCCATTGTCAATGTGTTTGTGATACAGTGGTGGCTTTAAAACTTTTATCAACATTGATCACAATTATTAACAGAGATCACAATTTGAGAATTTGAACTTTCTGCCAATCTTCTCAAACATGGAATCCATCTTTAATAAAAATAAATTAAAATTTAAATGACCAGGCCAAATTAGTTTTATAGTTGGTGTTTGTCTTTTTTGTTTGCCACCAATAGATTATATTTTGTACACATTAATGGAAACCAATAGAATGTCTTCAGTATTACTATTTACTTTTCCAGCAACTAAATTATCACATTTGCATCTGCAAGCAGAAAAACCAATGCAGTTGGAAAGTATCAAATAAATGAATTTCTTGCAGAAATAAAATCTTTGCCAAAAAGTAATCTTAATTAGAATGCAAATGCCCTTTGGGAAACTGCCTAAATTTTTAAAAAAAGTCAAACACATGGAGGATCCTCATCTAAAATTGTGTGTTGTTTGTGTTATCTGTTTGCTCTGTGTAATTAAATTTCAATATCTGAAAGTATATTCATCATAAATTCCCACACAACACTGTAACATGGTCATGTGCTTCCTTCACATCTGTCTTAGAATTGCTAGAATATTGTAAAATACATGAATTGTTCTATGAAACATTTTATATAGAGTACCTGAGCAGCTCAACAATGGGTTTTATAAAATAATAAATCCTTTTAACACAATTGGTTTAGCAATCTGTTTTTTTTTGTTTTTTATTATTTTGTACATAAATACACATACTCATATTTAAATTGCTTGATATTTGAAGTGAAAATGTGCCTTGCCAATGAGTGTCCACAACACTTGGAATGCAGGAGCCAGAAGAGTACTTATGAATGTGTTTGCTTCAATGGCCTGAAACCAAATTCAGATCTTCAGTGTGAAGGTTAGATGTTTAATAAAATATTCTATTTCAAAACATATTATTTTGAGTGCAAATATTAATAATCAAATATCATACATAGGTACTAGATAAATTGGTTATTTTATAGCTGTATATTAAAATGTCTTTTAATATGAACTATTTTAATTTCGTAACTATAATTTTGAATTTTAATTAATTGAAAATAATTTGTAAAAAGTAAATACTATTTCTAAAGGATATCTTTATTACATTTACAGATTGCAACAGAATTTTAAATGAAAATTCTGGGAAGATAATGACATCATTTTACCCCCAAAACTACTCAGAAGATAGTAACTGTTCATGGACTATTCATCTCAATGAAACGAATGCTATAATTTCTCTAACGTGAGATATAGAAATAGTTGAATATTTTCTAATAATAATCTAATCTAAAAATTAATATATTTCTTTTGAAAATGAAGAGTATAGATGAAATATTTTACTTACTATGGAACAATGTTTTATTATTATTTAATTTAGTTATTACTTATTCTGTTTGTTTTTACGTGTTACATATTTCTTATGCAAAAAATAATTTAGATATTTTATCAGAATTTTAACGAATACAATTGAATACATTTTAAAACAGTATTGATCAATATGAAGTGGAAGGGTATCCCTATGATTACCTTGTGATCTATGATGGACCAAATGCAGATGCTGAGACTATCGGCGGGTATTGGGATGAAGCTCCAGGAACTGTGAAATCTACTGGCAACTCAATGCACATTGTTTTTTACTCTGACTCATCTGAGAATAGGAATGGATTCATAGGATCCTATGTTGCAGATTGTAAGTGAAGGTTTCTCATCTTTTCTTATCCTAACTTGGCTTTAATAACAGTATTTTGACAGTAATGTGTATTCAATGTTTCAATAATTTCATGTGCAATAATTATCAAATTTTTCTTTTTAGAATTATTTTTATTTTAAATTTGACAATTTGTAAAAATCAACTTAGTGTAATCATAAATCAGATCTGTAACTTATAGGTGATTTTAAAAGTCACAAAAACTGTTTAGATTTTTAGCAATGAAAAATAATTAAAATTCTATTTTATAGAAGTATGTAAGATATCATCTTTTTTTTTTGAAATTGTAGCCCAATGCAAACACAAGAATTGCTCTCACAGATGTAAAGTAAAATCAACAAAACCATGGACAGAAGAATGCCTCTGTTCTGAATGGATGAAGTTAGATGAAACTGGAACTTTATGTTTAGAAATTCATGGTTAAATAATCTTCAAAATTGTTTTTATAAAATAATTAATAACAATAATTTAATGATTAATTAATTTGTTGTTACTAATTTCAATAAAATGATATATTCCTCACAAGTGTGTGATCACTTTTAAACATAACTTTAAATTATCAATTATGTTTTTTATTTTATTAACAATATTATTTAAAATATTTGTATTCTAACTATTAGACAAATAATTAATAATACTTTCTTTCCTTCTTATAACTTTTTGTAGCCTGTAATACAACAATAAATGAGTCTTCAGGATACATTGTAAGTCCTGGCTACCCCAAAAATTACCCTGATGCTACTTACTGCCACTGGACCATTGAGGCAGCTGAGAATGAAGTAATAACACTGAGGTAAACATTTACTGAATAATTCATTCCAAACATAGTTGAGCTCATTATTGTTGTTGGTAGTTAGCACAAGTTTGAAGGTTTTAATTTTATGTCCCAAAGAGAGTTCCCAATCCTACCTTAGACTAAGTTAGACTTGTTTTCAAATAAAAAAGAATAATTTTGTTTATACTTAACAATCAAATTAAAAAATATCCAACAATAGTAATTTTGTTGTAATTGCATTTTTTGTCTTCAATAACATGGAAATTTAGTATAAAAATACAGTTTTAAGATTATATTTTACTAATATAATTTTGCAGCTTTGAAGCATTTGCTTTGGAAGGTGGAGTTGACTGCCCCTATGATTATGTTCAAGTGCTTGAAGGCATTAGCAGCAATGCTTCTCAACTTGGCTTATATTGTGGTGGGGAAGTACCATTAAATTTAACTTCAACAAGTGAAAAAATGCACCTTATTTTTAGATCTGATAATGCTGCCAACAGTGGAGGCTTTAAAGCAGAGTTCTTTATCAAATAAAAAAACTGAACAAAACTACATGTCAATGTTTAAACTTTTATATTGCCTTTATGTTGAACCTTTAAGTAGTACAAAGAAATAAACTTTAAGTTAAGCATACACTTTTAAAATGATTGATGGATATCCAACTGAAGAAAATTATTAGTTACTTCATCACCCTCTTTAAGCACAATTCTTAAATTTTATGTTATTTTATAATTAAACTTATAAAATATAATACAATTATTTTTTAAAGCAAAATATCATCATTAATTTGAATTAATCTAATTGTTTTGAAGAGCTCACTTTTAGATTCACTGTTTTTTTTTAATCCTATAAATTGCAAAAGCTATTATGTATGAGCAGTATTATGCATTTCTTTTTTAAAATTAATATTTTAAAAATATCTTTTACAAATGTTAAATGAATTAAGGTTTTCACTAAAAATTTATGTATGTAATTTATAATTGTTTATTGCATGGAAAACTGGGGTTTTTTTGGCATTGGTTTATATGTCACATTATTTTAATTATAAATTGATTTTTAATCTTTATAATCTTAGTACCTTTACATGTCCAAAATAAAATGTTCATTGAAAACTTATAATAATATGATTCATCAGTGCAACGCACTTATATTTTTCAAAACTCTCTGAAACGGGGACCTTATTTCATATTCTGAAAATGAAATGTTGTTTCAAAGCTTTTTTCTCCTACTAACTTTGTTAGTTTCTGATATAACAAGAGAATTATGATGTTATATTTTTTCATGGATATAGATATGGCATTTACAGTTTAAATTGCTATATTGAAAATTATTATTATTATTTTTTTTTAAATTTATTTGAAGTAATACATAATTTACTTGACATTTTTTTTAAAATTACTTTATTATCAACCAGTAACAATAATTTTTTTTTTTTTTAAATTAAGAAATCAAAAGGATGAATTTTTTTTATAAATGCAAGACATTTTACCCTCCTCCCATCTGTCTCCCCTTGTCTGAATTTGTCCCACTTTTAGATGAACCAACCCTAAACCAGTCTCTGAGGATGTCGTTTTTTGACAATCCCTAAACTCATGGTGTCTCACAGCCCCTCCCCAGTTCCTTTGATTTCAATAATGGGCTTCCTCTGAGACAACATGCATCTGATCTTACATAATATGAATAACCTACAATAAAGTTTTTTATTAGATTCCTAATCGTGTGCACTGTGCGAAATAACACAGTGTCAGACCGACCGGGTGTCTTTTGGTTAGGACGGCCCCCGGCGGAGACGTGGTTGAGCAGACTCGGGTGGGGGCCTTCCTGACAAAGGGACATCCCCGACGTGCCGCTCTGCGGCCCGATACAGGGTTGGGGAGGGGTGTTTTGGGGAGGACATAAAGAGCGCAAGCTCGACGGCCCGCTGACGCCATTTCTTAATGTAATATTAGTTTCCTTAAGTTAATAGGACACAGCAGTGACCATATGTGTAGGCAACTGCCTGGAATACAAAATTCCAGAGACATTATTATTCTTAATTTTTTTAGTGAAAGCAATACTTTCAATTAAAAGAACAATGCAAGAGGAAAATAAATATTTCAGACACTTTGGATAACACAGAGTTTTATGTGAGATATTCCTTGCATTCCAATAGCACACAGATGGGATACTTTTTAAAAAAAATTTTCTAACATTTTTTTTTGTATTATAGAATTTGTAGAATTTATTTGATGGGTGTGGGTGGGGGAAATCATTACATTCTTTGAGGTACTTATCAATGTGAATTTAGAAAATGGTTTCAATGGGACATGAAAAAAAAAGAGGGTTGGATGGGGGTATAGAAATATGCTGTCATAAGACCTTTGTCACAAACAGTAGAGATTGTTTTGTGTAACTACAGCATATATTAATTTAATTGTTATTTTTTCTCTTAAGAAATTTCTTTTTTCTTTTGATTTTTAAGTAAGAAATTTACGTTATCAAACTTATAGAAGCACATACATTGTGTAATACATTCAGAGGCAACGGTTTCCATGGCACAAAGTTTACAGCCAAAGAACTTTGAGAAACTATCGTTGTTGAGCCAGGATTTTCAAAAATTTGTATCTACACTGAAGCAAAGATAAGAGTTTGTCATAAAGAAAGGCATTTTGAATTCTTTAAAAAAAATTGAAAAACTAATCAATATAGAAAAATAAAATCAAAATAAAACATACGAAAATAGTAAAAACTTTTGAAATACCTAACATACTGGAAATGTTTCTTGGGAGAATTTAATGAGCTAATGAAAATACATAGCAATAATTTTTGATGTATTACAATAAATATTCTCTTGCAAGAAATTGTTGAAAATTTGTTAACGATTTATCAAATGTGCTAAAATATAACTCAGAATTTGATGGATTTGAATCATCTAAAGAATTTGCTTTTTTTGACATTGGCTGCCATGCAAGCAATCCCCAAGGATCAGTTCTGACTTGATTTACATTAATTTTTGTTTAAGAGCGGATAAGACACAGAAACGGATAACTTCTTTATCTATGCTTTATTTTGGAAATAATGAAGCCACTTGACCATGTCATGGAGATGTCATCAATGATTTAGCTATTCCCAAATGCCAAAAAAAATTACTTAAATTAAGTTAAATAGAAGTTATGATACAAATTAGTTTTTTTTTAATCAGAAACATTTTAACAGTATTGTAACTGAATGTTGAAAGTCAGGAATTTTTCTATTTAATATTATAATATCAAAGTGAAAATTTGTAGAAGGAAGGGACGTAAAAATTTATAAAATACCTGGGGCCCCAAAATTTCTAAAGCCGGCTCTGATAAGACATAAAATGGCAACTTTGGAATTTGGTGGTAGCATGATCGTAACCTTGAGCTCCTGCACATTGTTAATAGACAGTTTTTTAATGCCAGATCTTAGATAATCAGCACCAACCCCCTTTTTTTCTTTAATGAAAAAAATCATAGAAACACTTCTCAAATTTCAAGTTTATCATAAAGGATATGCCCTTATCTGATCATAGCTCACATTAAGTTACTAGTGAATCATGCCAGGTGTGCTGTCGAACATGATTCCAAAATACCTGGCAGCCTTTACTTGAAAAACCATGACAAACATTTCTTTCACGTGATTTACTAGGACATTAGTAAACTCTTGTGTCTATTGCAAGAGAACTTACCGATGATTTAAATGCGTATGCGCTTCTCATCTTTGGGTATGTGAACATATTTTGGAGCATACATAGGCTCAGTTCACAAGATCATATTCCTTTCAAATTAACTTTAAATTTGCGCCAAATTTCGTATGAACGCACTATTTTGTGCTGGGTTTCTTTCTTGGGGGGGGGGGGGTAAATGAGAATTTGAACAAATGGTAGTTTGAAAGTTGTGACAAAGCTTTATACAAAAAATCGCATCAAATGTATGCACGACAATTTGAAAGGAACTTGATCGTGTGAACTGAGCCTCAATATAATATTCAACTCAACCGTTGACCGCAGAATTCCAGATTATGTTTGGAAAGAAACAATTTGATCAGAAAAAATAACCTGTGCACTATTTTTCGCCACTTTATCTATTTTTTTTTTTACACCAAAGCAATAATTTTGCATAATATTGTTTTCAAGTAGCCTTAGATCAGCTGCAAATGTTTTCCATTTGAAATGCAACATAGGTGCTATTTAAGATCTAGGCCCTATTTAGGCTTAAATAGCATTGGGTCCATTAAACGTCAGTGGATTTTCGTTATTACAGTAATTGCAATATTACTGACTTAGTTGTATTTTTTAAGAGAAAGCCTTTGGTAATTTTTCTCATTTGAATTCTTGCCTTGTATAAATTTGGTTTAAAATAAGCTAACGACTATTATTTTGAAATATAAAACATCAGCAAATCCTGAAAACGACTGTTACTTCCTGCTATAAATTTACATTTAACAAATAGGCCTAGACTTAGACTATACCGGTATAAGCAATAGTTTTGCTCCACTGTTTTTTGATTCTAAGAAATTACCCAAACAGACGATTTGGTGGCACAGTGCTGTTCGTGTATTTTGCTATTGTGTCACCCTGTTCGTTTATTTTTAACTGAGATTAGTTATCAGATCAACCAGGGAGAGTTCTGTTACATTAGCATTTTTCGTGTTGGTACCATCCCATGTGGAAGGGGCGGGGTGTCTTATGACGATTCGCTGACGCAACTTCGCCGCCGCCGTGGCGTCTCAGTGCCTTTTCGAAGATAAAGACTAAACGGTTTCTTTTTACACTGATATTTTTTAGCTCTTTAAAGCGGAAGCTTGACAAAAGACACGCCCCCGATGAAAGACCTTTTCCGGCTAAATCCGCCTGACATAAAACCTAAAAACAAGCGTAACAAAAAAAAAAATTTAGAAAAAAAAAAAAAATTCCCCTAATTTGACCGGAGTGGTTTTGGAGTGGAATTTCGGATTCGTGTCTTTCTTTTTTATGTTTTTCTTTAGTTTTAATCGTAGCTGAAATTTTAAGTGAAAAATTCAATTATGGATTATTTGTAAATGAATGGATGACCTGAGCACACATTCCCCGACCGTTTATCTTCTAAATCCACATAAAAACAATTAGTGCTGAACTTATCTCACTCTTGCCAGCTTACCCACCCCCCCCCCCCCCCCCCCCAATGCACAAGGTGGGCCACATAAAACCGGTTCACATTGATTATATTTTACACAGCCATCGATGTAAACAGGCGATCATGACTTCATCACACTTGAAATTACACAGAGAAATACCAGTTTTATGTCGTGTTCTAGTTTTTTTTCTTTTCTTTTTTCGTTTGTTTGTTTGTTTGTTTGTTGTTGTTTCTTTTTGAGTACACGTAAATCAATTTAAACTCAATATTTTAGTTCTTGATTATTCATCATTATTTTAATCCTCACCACATGTATAACTTTTGAATTTCAATAACCGTATCTCTTTTTCATGGAAAATATCGGTGGCAAAATGTTTCGGCCGCGAAATGTCCCATCCCTCTCTGCGGCCCGCACCCAATAGTGACGCCACTTCTGCAGACTCCTGCTAAAGGAGACGATTTGCTAACGCATCTCAGATAAAGTTCTTGGCACTGTCTCATTCCCCCGCATATGGAAATCTAAAAAAAAAATGGGGAATGGGATGGGTATAATGGAAATTTATTTTGGCAATGGATTATTCGGGATCTTTCGGAAACAAGTGTTTGTAAGCGTATGTACTTTCTGCATGGTGCTCGCTGTTTTTTCTCAAAGTTTTGGCTCCAACTAGTATGACTATTACATATTTGTTTTAAAATTTCCAAACTTTATGTTTTCAGAGGTGGCTCCTTTGATTCCTACGTTAGCTTTAATATCACAAAGCTGAACTAGCCTTTCAAATTATAACCCAGACATTAGCATTCGATCCACCATTTATGTGAAAGGTGCTTCCAAAGTAGGTGGAGACGTCTTCCAGTACATTTCTTGCCGCTGAAATGTGTTCTTTGTTTGCTGTATTTATCCTCATGAGCTTTGTTTTGCTTCTTCAATGTTGAGCCCAAGCTGTGTTGAAAATTATTCACATCTTTTGTTGTTTCCTAGATATTTTCTTGGTTGGGGAACAGAAGTGTAAAGTTTTCTGCAAAGTCTAGTTCATTCAGTTCTTCGCAGGATGTCCATTAGATAGCCCATTATTCCTTCTTTTTATTTGTCAATAGAGAGAAGAAATAGGAAGGGAGACAAAAAACATCTTGTCCAAATTCTGTTTCCTCTCTAAAGGTATCTGTAATGCTACCTTAGTGTAGGCCTACCAGCCTACATGCAATTTTGTATATACACTTTCAATGAGCCTGGCTAGTTTTCCTGGTACCCAATATTCCCGAAGAAGCTCCACAAGGCTTGGTTGTACAAAGCTGTCAACGATCTTTTGGTAGTTAATGAAATTTTAAAAAATGGAGGAGTTCCATTCGATGATCTGTTCCACAACGATTTAGAGGTAGTGCCATTCGCTCTGTGGATTATCTGTTTCGGGGTTAGCTAACGTGTTGGTCTCTTAGCTGCGTGTTGACCTGGTTCTTCATTACATTCATAAAAAATTATGTTAATTACCGTTCTTAGTACTGACTGCAGTTTGATTGCTCTGTAGTTTGCGTAACTGCTAAGCCTCCTTTTTTTTTGGTATTTTTAATAGGTATTATTATTTCCAAACTTTTTGAACTCTCTTCTTCCCGAGCTTTTTCTTTCTTATTTTGGTGCACTGTCTTCTATTTTTAGTTTTAAATTTTCTGGATGCATGTGTGGTTTGTGTGTGGGTGACACTCTGTTGAGTGAATCCTCTAAAAATTATACCCATCTTTTTTTGCTGGATGCATGTGTGGTTTTTGTGTGGGTGACGCTCTGCTGAGTGAATCCTCTAAAAATTATACCCATCTTTTTTTGCTGGATGCATGTGTGGTTTTTGTGTGGGTGACGCTCTGCTGAGTGAATCCTCTAAAAATTATACCCATCTTTTTTGCTGATCTCGTTTTTCTTATATATATATATAAACTTTTTAAATGAGATCTCTGGCTTTTTGCATGTTCCTGCGAGGTTTCATTTTACATGTTGCAGTTATTTTATGTTCCCCCTTTTTAAATTCTCAATGTTAATTTTACTTTTATTCGTGTGTTTCTGGCTGGGTGGCCAAATCTTTGGACGGCCACTAGACACATGCTATTTCCTTCAACCTATCGACACGTCGAGTGAAAGCTAATGTTTGTGTCTGAGCTTCACCCGTACTAAAACTTGTCGCTAGGGTGCTACGGATGTTTTGCCATCGGATTTCTATCTGATCATCATCTGTTTGTTCTTGCAGTACCTGGAGCTTATTACTCAAGTGGTAACAGGGGGGGGGATAGACTGAAATCAGGTTAGAATAAAAGTAATTGAGTAAAACAAAATATGGGAAAACCTGATGAAAAAAAAAGGAACGCAACAAGACAAAGAACGTGTCGACAAGAAGCCTTCATTGGCGAACAAACAGCAGCATAAACAGAATTTAATTTTTAAAAATATCGGGTGAAATGTAGTATCCGAAAGGGAAGCGAAAGGATTTTGACAGGAAATACTTAGGTGAGAGATTAAATATAGGCAACGGGGGAAATAAAAGAGGACAAGTAAGACCACTGCGATTTGTCGTGACGAGGATTTAACAAGTAGTTAGCCTCATAGAGTGTATTATGCAAGAAAGTTCTTTCGTTTTTTTAAAACGTGTATTTTTTTTTATTGTTAATTTTATGCATTTGTTTTTTTTTTTTACATATTGCGTGGGCTCTGCAGCACACTTGATCCATTTCTGATGTAAAAAATGTTGGTAAATTGGTCAGTTAAGAATTTTGTCTTGGTGCCGACGTTGAAATTTCATTAGGGGATCACAGTTGGAAATCATTGGTCAAGTGAAAATTCGGAAATATAGTTGTTTTTTTTTTATTAAGGACACGCAATTATATTTCAATAAAAATATATAAAACCGTGAGCGAAAAAATAACGCTATATATTTACATTACGCATATATTATTATGAAATCATTGACGTACCTAGATAAATTTTATAGCTTTAAATCACATTATATTAAAATTGTTTATTGTGGGGGAGGGGGTGGGGTGGGGCGTGGTTCGCGTAAATGTACGCATCTGGATCCAATCATTCCTTTTGGACATAATTTGAGAAGCTTTGAGGCTAAATTCTAATTTCTCTTCACAACATTTTAGGTTTACACAATTGGATCGCATTGAATGAAACGAACTGTGACCAACCTTGCACATGTTTTATGCTCGTCAAGGGAAAAAAGTTCAAACCTTAAGCTTGCAAATCCCACTTCCTTTCTCATCTTATACAATGGTCCACAAAATATGGCCTGCGTGCTATATTCGGGCTGTCAGAGATCCCTTACCCAGCCCGCCTGGCTGCCTTAAAGTAGGGGCTAGCTGTAGACAAAAAAAGCCTATGCTATGCATTGAATACTATACGTATATTTGTATTAAATTTGTTCATGTTAAATATGTTATTGTTTTGATTTCAATTTTTTATTATTTTTTTCCAGTACAAAAATGTGCATTGTACAAAAAAAATGGCATTCATTTATATTTTTAAAAAAAAAAAAACTATAGCCCCAGCTCGGCCTCCAACAGTGTCTGAGGGAAATGAACCGGCACCCTGTTTCAAAAGTTTGAGGATTTCTGCATAGCTTAAAGCTTCTTTTCTGCCCAATGTTACAGTCGATATTTTATACGTAAAGAATGCCGTTCATTCATTTTGGACTACTTCACTGACATAAAAGCATTAAAATTGTTGTATCAATTTTTGGAGGTTACTGGTTTAAGAAATGAAATGAAAAAAACAACCTATAGATAGTTACCTTGTGCTAAGCCCTTGCTACAACAAACATCCGGGTTATATTCAATTTTAATAGCGAACACATTTTTTTTCTTTTTTATTTTCTTTTGTTCGTGTGTGGCTGGCTGGGTAGAGGACTGGCAACATTTTCTGAGGGATTATTGACCCACTTCCCGTCAAACTATGGAGCTGAAATTTGGCATTATAGACTCGTTGCCAATGCAAAAACATTTTTTTCAAATTTTCAGCATCAACCCCCCAAAATATCAGTATTTCTTTTGTTCAAGAGAACATGATGGATCATTTCCAAAAACTGCGCTAAATTAGAGTCTTAAATATATATATATATATATATATATATATATTGTGCGTAATATTTTATTTTGTGTTTCTGCAATAATTGGTAAAATAAATCTGCGGTGTAAAAGTGGGTGCATTATTAGGATATTAATATATTTCAGGGGCGTGAAAAAAAACGTGCGGTTGTGAGCCTTGCGGGATGGGGGACACTATTTTGGATTCATATACTGTACGGCTCGTTATTACATTTCATGAAGAATTTATACGAAAAACTTTGTTTTTAGGGGCTGTTAATTATTTATTAATTTAAATTAATAGTTTAATATTTATGCCTGCAAGCATATGTCGCTTAAGATTTACGTGCTTAACGTTATCTCTTCTTATATTGTATTTTTCAGTATGTTCACATATTATTAGTAGAAAGCAATGGAACTTTAAAAATATCATTAAACATATAGAAGAATATTTAGCAATATTTTTAATGAAAAAGATGCATGGTGCATTGTATTTAAAAGAGTTAAGGGCTAAAACTGCAATTAATTCACGTTTTCAACAACAAACAAATTAAACCTGAACAAGTACAGACTTATAAATACTATATTAACAAACAAACGCGGAAAAAAATCGATAGAAAATAATTAGAATGAAAGTCAAATAAAATATCTCTATGAAATGCGTTAAAAATTTAGTGTTAATCAGCGATCAAGTCATTAATATAGATAGAGATAATAAAATGGAGATAGGTCAAGGGAGAGGGGGGCAGAGAGAGAGAGAGAGAGAGAGCGAGAGATTAAGAAAGAGAAAATGTTGAGCAAGATATTAAATAAAGAGAAGGTTTTAGTAAAAAAAAAAAGTTAGGATAAGAAACAGTAATATAATTATTTTTAATCCATTCATTTTCCATCCGCTTTAAAATTTCGACCTACGAGTTTGCTCAAGAAAAATTTGTGAAAGTTTTTTAAAAATTCTTTTATATTTTTTTAAGAGATGTTTTTTGAGATGTTTTAATTTTTTTTTTTTTTTAGGCTGGAAGAGACGCGTTTCGGGCCATGGGCAATGCCTTGGTCCAGAGATCAATGTTGGTCAATTCCCCCCCCCCCTTATTTTATCTATGACATATTTAAAGAATCATGACTTTTTTTTTTATTTTTTTTTTTTTTTAGGCTGGAAGAGACGCGTTTCGGGCCATGGGCAATGCCTTGGTCCAGAGATCAATGTTGGTCAATTCCCCCCCCCCCCTTATATTAGCTATGACATATTTAAAGAATCATGACTTTTCGGTGGCGGTTAAGACAGCCATGAACGTTTAGGGTAAGTTTTACTGGTGCACAAAATGAACGCCTTTCCTGTGCATGGTTCCTACGATACAGCTTTGACGACATTCTGTTGAGTTTAATTTGCTTTGTTTGTATATTCACAAAACTACTACTGTATGGCATAATAGTAATCCTAGGAGGACTGCGTTTAGGTTGAAGCAATTAGAGAAATATCTCGGGTAAAGAATCAACGGGAATACAGTGGATAAATTTGAGATATCTGTGTTGAGCTTTGGTGTTTATTTATTTTGTTTGTTTGTTGTTGTTTTTTTTTTTTGCTTTTATTTAAAAAAATAAAAATAAAACAAAATAAAAAATTTTTAAAAAGCTAATATAGATACACAACTCTGCATCTACAAACTTCAAACGCTGAGCTATTTATTTGTAATGCTATAACTTATAATAGAAAACGTTATGTAAAATTTGTAATAAGGCTTCCTTATTAAAGGATTGCCGGATAAACCGAAAATACATATTATGTGTATTGCCAATAGCTGTGTTTTTTTACTATAATGCAGCTTATTCATATTTTATAACTTGTTTTCAATGCCCATTATGTCATTGAATAGGCCCCTACATGCTATGCAACAAACCCAGTGAATGTATAACTGGTTACGGGATTAGAGAAGAATGCCCATTCTGTCATTGAATGCATGCCGTATAGCAAGCCCATTTAATGTTTAGCTGGTACAGAATTGGGAGAAGCCATGCATGAAATCCAGCAACTATTAACTTTTCTCAAGTATGTTTGATTAAAAAAAAAAAAGTAGGCCAGCTGCATTATGAACACCGATGACGCAAATCATTTATATCAAACAGTTGAAAACGCGTTCAATAAAAAGAGTCATGAAGAAGAAATTGTGCCAACACAGTAACTTTGTTTAATTTTTTTTATTATTATTATTACTGTGTGTGTCTGCGTGCGTGTGTGTCTGCGTGTGTGTGTGCGTGTGCGTGCGATCGTGTGTGTGTCCGTGCGTCTGTGCGTGTGTGTCCGTGCGTGTGTGCGTGTGCGTCCGTGCGTGTGTGTGTGTGTGCGTGCGTGTGTGCGTATGTGTGTGTGTGTGCGTGCGTGCTAAGTATCTCTATTTAATAATGGAGCTTAACAAAACAAAAATTATGGGTGGTCTCTCAAAAAGTGTATTTAAATATGTGTTCTCCACTTTTTTTAAAAACAGCCCGAGAACCTTTGAGCTAGGAACAACGAGCTTAAGAAGTCAGTGGGATTGAATAGCTTCTCCGTGTCTTGGATTATAGCGGCAATTTGAGACTTGCTAAAATTTTAAGAAAAAAAAAGACAACAAAAACAGCAGAAATTATTTTCCGTTAAATGGGGTGACTTTTCCCTCAATGGCCGTTACTTTGAAAATTAAGCAGGTATTCTGATGGGGAGAAGCCCCCCCCCCTCCCCATTTCCCAACTTATGTTTTACTAGAGTTCTCTTCCCATAATTTTCAGCTTCTAATGAAAGCGGCCATTTTGCTTTTTACAGTTTCAGCTTCCTGAGTTTTCCAACCCGTAAGATTTGAACGCTACAACTCTCAGATTCTGGACATCGACATTTTGCTGAATTAGGTGATTTTTTAACTTTTATTTTAACGTAATATACATCGCATGGCCTGTGTTTAATTGTAATAAATTTAAATAATAAAAAGTGTTATCATTTTGTTGTTGAAGGAAAAGTAAAGCATACTATTTATTTTATTTAAATGCTTCTTTTTCTCAACGTGGGGCAAATTCACCCAAACAGTGTTTCTTTCAGACAATTTCTTCCATCGGGGGGGGGGGGGGGTTGTTTCAGATTTTCAGGGGAGTGGGTGGTGCCAGTGGAAAGAGACTTAGCAAAAGTTGGCATGTTGGGGATATGTTTTTCGGGCGCCAGAATGGCTGGGCGCACCGAATGTCCCATGGTAACAAGTACCCGTAAAATGAGGGAGAGTGGTCGCGAATAGTTTGTCTGCCCTGAGGTAATTTTTTTTGTTAAATTGAGAGATTATATCGTGAAAGGTAGAATGGCAAAAGAGTTAGCCCCCTAAGGTGGCGCTAATCTACGCACGCCACTGGGAAGTGTATAGGCTCTACATCGGCACACAAATTGGTTGTCAGAGCAAGCAATACTGTCATTTTTATGTGGAAGTAGGTTCGAAATCGAGGATCCCAATTGTTTTTCCCTAACCAGAAAATGTGTGATTATTTAAAAATCAAGATTTTGGAGTACCCATGACTTGAATGTTTTGATAACACTATTTGGTAAGGGAAAAGAATTTACAAGCGTCGGGGGAGGCATTATGGTGCGAATACTAAATTCATTCTGGTTGATATACCCTCGTTAATTCACATTAATCGACGTCAAGTAAGAGGGTAGCAGAAATTTAGGAATCAGAAGAGTATTAGGCAAAAGCAGTAGCAAGGGTCCCCTTTATAAAGAAAAAAATCAAAATGCAGTGATACATATTTTAATTCACTGTTTCTTTCAGAAAATGTATGAAGGAGCTTTCAGACTTTCACATTTTAACTGTTAGATGTCTCATTGAGAAATCATAGGAATACAACATCAACTTACACCAACTACATATGGACTACAAAGCAGTTTATGATGGCGTAGACAGGAAATACCTGTATGGTGATCTACAGGAACTTGGATGCCCTAACAAACTTACGCAGCTCATACATTGCATATGACGATGTCTAACTCCAAAAGTAGAATAGAAATACAGGGAGAGAACTCGAAGGAGATCCCAATTTTTAACTAGTACCGAAAAAATGGAATTTGCAAGATATCGAAATTCTAGGTTGTTGTTTTTTTTAAAGTTATTGAAATATATACTCTTTCTACTGGCACTGCATTATGATATAAAAATTAATTTTTAAATATGCGTTCAAATAACTTTATTATTCTGATCTTACAAGATAAAAAGTGGGCTAGTCCACAGCACCAGCATTAAACAGAAACTTGTCCCTCTTCCCCCCCCCCCCCCCACAGCGACGAGGCCATGACAGGCAGTTCCGGCTAATAAAAACAAGTAGTCAGTACAGGAGCTCCTCATTCCTACCAAAGACAATAAGGGACTGGAACAAATTTCCAAAAGCAACAGTTGAGGCGACTACACTTGACACATTTGCATCTATTGCGTCCTGTCTTCCAATCCTCAGAGATAAAACAAACGCCAAGTAGCCCTTGCAACCAGTGAGGCATCCCTTTTAAAACTATGTACAATTACATTGTGATATCCCCTGAAACATAAGAGCCAGAATGATCAATACATTGATCGTGGACCCTCGTAATATAGAAAAAGAAGAAAAGAGAAAGATCGTTGGAGATTTAATAAATATAGGATATTTAACACACAAAAATTCATTTTACTCTGTTTTTCCCGAAACTGTGTTACAAAATTAGAAATGCACTTAATTTAATAATAATTGATGAACTGTCAATTACTTGTAACTAAATGTTACATTCCTAATTCTTGTTGAAAAATGTCTTTTTTTCTTTCTTTTTTTTTTACAAATTTTATCTAACTTAACACACGCGGATGGAATCTAATTTATTAAAATTCATGCTAAAAACTAAATTTTTTAAAGTATGAAGCTATTATACATTTTATAATTAACACCCATCTCTACTTTAATAGTCATACTTTTATTATGAAATATAATTTGAAAAAATATTGCACATGTTTAATACATAGCAGGGACTATATTTAATTTAAAGAGCTTTAAATCGATGTAAATGTAGTTTAATACAGTGTTATTAAAGACTTCAATTTGTAAAGCTGTTAAATATAAATAAATAAAAATACCGATACATGCGTACAACTAAAAGTAAGTAAGATTTAGGCTAATGATCATGAGAGGCCGATTTTGAAAACTATACGATATTTATAATCGAATTCTGTAAGCCTGTAAAAAATGAATATGAAAAATAGTAATCATCAATATATATCGAGCAAAATGATATTTCATTGGTTCCATTAATTGTAATCACTGAAAGGCACCTCTTTATGACCTTTAAAAACGTTTAAATTAAAAATTATATTTTCTTACACATTTTACCACGTAGGGGGGACACTTGACTTGCTCGACGGGGGGAGGAAGCCCCCCCCCCTCTCCGAGGGTATACCTGAAGGAAACCCTGTGTCATTGAGCCATTAATGATTGATCTTTAAGATATTATTTCTATTATTTATTTTATTATTCCGGATCATTATGCCCAGATTTTACAAGAAAAAGGCTATCACCAGATCTATAGAGACTACCTTGAAAAAACTATGCTTAATTTTATAGATGATTTGTAATAAAAAGAACAAAAAAGTATTATTGGTCTATAAAATCTAAAATTGAAAGATACCATTGACGTCGGAACTCTTCAGAACTGGTAAATGGTACCATAGTCAGAAGAAGACGACCAGGCGGCTATCTGAAAATTACTAAAGCACTTGGTTACTTGTATAGATTTAGCATTGTCTATAGTAGAAAATAAAAACTTACATTAAACTCCTGTCAAAAACAATCTCCATGAGAGGGAGACATCTTGGTGAAACAATTGAACAAGAAACCTCAAGATGACTAGTTATTGTGTGTGTGTGTGTTTTTTTTTTTTTACAGTGAGATAAAAACGTTGTTTACAAAACAAGTTAAAGATGTTATATGGAGCAGACATATAAAGAAAAGATAGTACATTCTTATTTGAGAATTTAAAACTGCTGATTTATTTTCCACCCCAATTTCATCACAATAAAATAATAGGATCAAACAGTGAATATAGTAAAGAAAATGAATTATTTGTTTTTATTTATTAATTTTACACGTATTGTACTGTCTTTTTTTTTAAAGGGCATAGTAACCCACTTTTCCTTATGTCATCCTGGTAGAATCATGACTTCATCCAACTATAACAACAAAACACAGGTACCATCCTGTACATGTGCAGCTTTGGGTTCATTTTCATAGCAGTTGACATGTTGAAGCTTATTCATTAAGGAAAAATTATTGCAAAATTATCCCAGTCTAAACGTGTGTACCTGGGATTTATACATACATTTAATTTTCGATTAAAGTTATGGGGGGGGGGTGTAATGAAAATTTTAATATTCGTTGGGCCTTTGCCTTAAATCAGGGGTGTCAAACTCAATCTCTCGACGGGCCAAAACTCAAATCACATGTAAAGTTATGGGCCGAACAGGATAAACAATTCAGTAAGCGGAAAATTAATCTTTTTTTAAAAACATTTACATGAATGTAAACAAAAAAATGTTTTAATAATTAAAAATCATTGGCATACCCGTTTTCGCTCTTATGCCAATTTGTCAGAGCTGGATGTTTGGCATATTTTCTTGGCTACAAAAACAAGTAAGTTTTCTTATTTTGGGAGTAACGTTCTGAATCGTTGAGATTCTCATGATGGACTGCAAGTGTTCACCAGTGAGATGACTCCTGTGTGATGTTTTGTTAAACTTCATCACAGAAAACAGCTGCTCACACATATATGTGATACCTGTAACACACCTACTCTGACATGGCGTGGGAGCTTATTTCTTATGCTGTGGGTTATGTCAGTAGTATGGTTACTTATATTATGTTGATATTTCAGGATGCCGACTAAGGCTTCTTCATTCTTCCACTTATAATCCGGGCACGCAAATAAGAATACTGAATCCTGGTTAAACTTACAGTACTTTATTGAACACACTTTATATTGATAATATTAATAAATAATCCTTGCATGAATGTAATTTCACATATATATCTATAGTATTCCATCATTAAGAAAGACACGTCCTCACACTAAACTGTCAACTGTCTAATCACACAGCTCTCACGCTACTGACTCTACTGCTCTGCGCTCAGCTCTCTACTATCTCAGTCAACTCATACTTTATTACCAGCAAAGCGTGCAAAACAACCGCTCTGACAAAAACATAATTTTACTCTCCAAAAACGTGGAGTTCACATTTGCATCTCAAAATACATGGTCAACACCATTCATTGTTCACTCATACTACCTCTCTGTTTTCATGTGAAAACATTGTCCGTTACAATACCCAACGAATGAATCGAGTGAACTTTGCAGGCCCAACTGTATCGTCTTTTTCCTTTTGTGCCCCATTACACTTCAGCTCTATTAGCTACATCTGCAAATTTAAAGGTGCATCTATGACAGATGGGTTACGAAACAGCTCGAAATTACATTTATGTGCTTCAAAGTCACTAAAGCGCCGTGCGTAACCGGCACGAAGTAAGCCAAGTTTTTTCAGCAAAGTGAGCAATGGAAAACACCATTGCATTGACTTGTACCGTATATAATTGTATACTGGTTAAGACCTCGCGGGCGTGATATAATTGTTCGATGGGCCGGATGTTTGACACCTGTGCCTTAAATGATTAAGTAAATTAATAGCGACGCATTACAGAGCTAAATAATTGAATTCGCATGGCTTTACACCAATTAAATATTAGCTTCGGTAGTAAGTTCAACATTGGAGATATCATTTTCCTAAAAAAATTATAAATCAGCACAATACTCCAATTAACACCAAATAATCAAATTCATTTGCCAGGTCACTTTAAACCTTACATATTCTTTTCTTAAATGTATCTTCCAAATTTCTACTTCCTCCTCTTACGAAACTCCCGCCCATCCCGATTTAAATCTTGGCTTCTAACAACAAGCACATGCTGTATCCTCATGTCTCCATCTTTCTTCAACATACCTCCAGGGCCGGTGCTAGGGAATGGCGTTTGCGGGGCCCCGCGCGTTGCCGTAGAGACTTATAAGTGCACTTAACTGTTATAGAAAAAAATAGAAATTTCGGAAACTAAGCGAGTGAACAAATATCCGTTATGACGCGTCCTATTATGACCAGCAAGGCCGCAGTACGACTATAACGTGTCTTAATATCGTATCGGCGGAATATATAACGTCAACGGCCCAGTAAATGCAATTTGCCCAAGGCCCCGCACCCTCCTAGCGCCGGCCCTGATACCTCTATTAATTTCACTCTTCATACCCCCGTACCATCTCCATCTCCCACCATTGAACTCCTTACATTTCTCCTCTACCGATTACAAACGCAAATACATTTTTTTTTTTGTATCCAGTGTTTGAGAAAATGTACATTACGATCTCACAGTGGCGTAGTGAGGGGGGGTACGAGTGGGGGGGGGGAGGGGGTGCGGACCGCACCGGGTGACACCCAACTGAAAAATTCCATATTTACAGAGCAAACACTGCTCGGTCTAACCGAGATTCATAAAAGAATAACCAATCACATAATATACATTTTCCACAAATGTAACCAATCCAAATGCGTGCTTTATTAAAAGTTCAAGGTTGATGCGTCATAAATGAGATGACCCTACGTTTAGGTTTGAAAAACACAGTAATTATGCCACGCCGATTGAAGTGTTCGGTAACTTTCGTAAGTGACATAAATCTATATTTATCTAAATCCTGAAAAATAAGGCTTTCCATTGATACCAAATACGATCTGGTCGGGTGATTCTAAGTATAAGAATCGGTAACAATAAAAAAAATATTAAAAATAAATTTTTACCCATTTATAGGGTTAAAAAAATATATTATTTTACAAAATGTTCAATCTTTTAATGACAAAATCTTATTTATTCCCATTTAAAAAATGAAATTTTTTTGAAGACGTATATAATATTATAAATCGAAACCCAGAAAAATGCTCAAAAATTAATATTTTCCCCAATTCATTCAAGATTATTATATCGTGTCACATGGCGTGCACAAATCTAAACGGCCAAGTGACAGTCAGCTGTGAAAAGCAAAAAAGTAAATACGTGACTCACAAAAATTTCTACCTTAATACATGCTTCGATAACAAGAACCCCAATGATGACCAGGGTCAGGGCTCATCAAAAGACTTGCCTCAGCCTACCATTGATACTGATTCTCCCGCTACCAGTAGCATCCATTCTTTCTAGCAAATTGTGGGGAAAATGGGATTGACGTGAAAACACAAATAAAGACATGAAGGGTTTGGAAACAGAAATGACTGCTGCCAATATTGATTCAAACCAAGATAATGTAAGTGTAATGGTTAATGACAAAACGGGCACATTTGATCAGATGCTTCTCTCTGGTATGTATCAGTTTCAGATTATTTTTGGGTCTGAAATTATTCAAATATGGAGTACCTCGTTTCAGAACAAGGACGGACTATTCAGCATTGTGACGAAGCAAGACTCGAAATCTAAAGGAGGTGTGCACCAACTAACAAAACAATGGATCTACGGGATGATGCAAAATGGCCATAAAATACTGAGGTCGTGGATATTCACTCGTCAATCAGAAATTATAATGTTTTTGCCGCAGATTGCTTGCTGTTAATGTTACAGAAACAACATCCACATATGTTACTGGCTTTGATAAGTGGTGGCAGCTGAGTCCAAAATTACAAAATCCTGATGCATCGGAAGAGCACCTATGTTGCCTTGAAAAGAGGAAAGCATTGGCAGCAGGACTTAGGATACACAAGACAATCGATGCCGAAAGTATTGATGTGATGAAAAGGGAGAAGAAAAGTGTAGGGATATCCTGCACAGGTTGCTAGATACAACATTGTTTCTGGCAAAGCAAAATCTGGCATTTCGTGACCACAACAAAGATGAATATTCACTGAATAAAGAAAAACTTTCTTGAAGTGGTTGAGTATGAACCATTGCTAAAAGAGCATCTCAAGGAGTACATCTACAGAAAAAGCATCCGCATCTTACCTTTCATCAGAAACCCAAAATAATTTATAAATGTCCTTGCAAATCATGTGAAGGAGATTCTTAACATGGATATAAAGAATGCGAGGTATTTTGGAATTATGCTCGAGAGTACATCAGATGTATCACACATTGACCAGATGTCTGAAGTGATTAGATGTGAAAATTCACAGTGGGAAAGTTGAAGTGAGAGAAGCGTTTCTTAGTTTTTTCCTGTTAAGAGGGGAAAAGCTGATGACCTCAGTTCTGATATTCTTACAAATCTAGAACGTGATGGACTAGACATAATGATGTTCAGAGCTCAGGGTTACGATAATGCTGCCACAATGTCTGGAATCCATGGAGGTGTTCAGACTATTATGAAAAGAAATAACAAGAAAGCAATTTTAATGGATGTGTGACCCATTCACTTAACTTGTGTGGTCAACACTTTTTTTGCAGAAAATGCTTCATTACATTTTTCGGTACTGTTGAAAGAATATTTTCCTTCTTTGCTGCATCCAATCATCGATGGAATGTTCTGACTGAACACACCGGAATGTCGTTGAAAAAAATGTCAACAACGCGTTGGAGTGCTCATCATGCTGCTGTTAAAACAGTGAACGATTGGTTTGATGAATGTGTGGCGGTGATTGAAGCTCTGTGTAATCATCTTGAAAATGTGGATACAAGAGTTACAGCACAAGGTCTTTTACATGCTGTCTGTGATTTCAAGTTTATCGGCTACCTTTTAACTTTGGGCTAATCTACTTGTGGAAATTAATCTTACACAGCAGTATCTGCAGACTAAAGGCTTTACTCTTGACAAAGTGGTGACAAACCTAGAGGACTTACGATTGTTTCTGGACGAGATGCACCGTCACGTGGTGGAACATGCTATTAAAAAGGCATTTTTAAAATCAAAGCAATATGGAATTTCCGTAGAGAGAAGATTAAGTTTTAATAAGAGAATTGCAGGGGAACAATTAATAGATGCTGGACTATCTGCAAGAAGAAAACATTACCGAGATGTTCATCAGCGATCAAGGATGTAGCAGATATGTTTTGGGCTGTTCAACCCAAAAGTCTAGTATCAGCAAGTGAAGAAGAGTTATTGGTGTCCGTTCCAAAATTAACTTCTTTCTCTGGTGAGTTATCAAAAGATTAACTTTTA
This sequence comes from Lymnaea stagnalis, assembly GCA_964033795.1. Classification (NCBI taxonomy): domain Eukaryota; kingdom Metazoa; phylum Mollusca; class Gastropoda; family Lymnaeidae; genus Lymnaea; species Lymnaea stagnalis. The sequence goes on along the minus strand of CAXITT010000043.1, from coordinate 2,045,528 downwards.
TAAGAAATACAAGCCTTAGAAGAAATCTAAAGGCAGCTGATATTGAATTTCGCAAAGTCATGGACAGGTCAGTATTTGATGTTTTGAAATTCATAGCTAAATGAGATTTCCGAGAATATCGCCAAATACTCTCGCTAAGCCTTTATTGTTTTCTTACGATATGTGTGTGTCTGTGGTGTGGCATCATGTGGGGGGGGGGGGGCTTTTCAAAACTAAGGCTTATCAAGATTTATATAGGACCCACCATGGGTCAGTCAATAATTTAAAATCTGGCTCCACTATCATGTAAAAATGATATAGTGAAGGATATTGATTTTGATCAAGTGATTGACAGGTTTGCAGCTTTGAAGACAAAGAAAGGAACATTTTAAATAAAGTAAATTTAATGTAAAACTAACTATAAATTAACGCTGTTACAGCTTTTAAATACATTGACCTCATAACCTTCGATTTATGTCTTTTTGTTATTGTCATTGTTATACTGTGGACTTATTTTAACAATAAGAAATGCATAATTGAATTATATTTTTTGTGGGGGGGGCACCATGAGTTACCGCACCGGGTGACACCAACCCTAGCTACGCCACTGAGATCGCATGTAACAATATGTCTTTTTATGCAGTAGGCAACTGTACGTATTTAGCTTAAGTCGCCAAAAATGAAACTTGAGTAGCTCGAAAAGTTTAAAATAGCTGCGCATTTTCATTTCTTTAAATGAAACAACAAAGAGCTTGCTTTATTAATTTTTCAAATGAATTATGTCATAGGAGAGTCGGATCACGTCGAAGAAACGTCCGCCTTCTCTCCTGAATGGCTGCTGAATTCAATGTTATGACCTTTGCGTGTGCAATTCATTTCAATGGAAATCAGACAGAGGGCATGATTCAGACGCCAACGAAAACGAGTCCTCGTTCATTGGATTGCGCACGAATAAAATGGCCTTTAGTAGATATGTCAAAGTTTGCGCCTGCATTTCATTTTCCCTACATACACGATAAGGTCTATGCAATTTTCAAACGTGAAGCCAGAGAAAGGCATGACCTAGAGCAGTTGCGTAGCCATGTTTTTAACACTAGAGGAAGCAAGCCGAATTCAAAAGGCCCGGTATTTGGGCAACGCCACAAGCTCAGCACAGGCTTCGCGACTCCTCTTACTTGGCTACGCTCTATTAATTTGTTTACACACTCGTTGTAACTAAATGCAAGCTACCCGGTATGCAAGGAGATTAACAAATAAACTTTTAAAATGTATTATATTAAATAATATATTATAACATTTGTAGATTTACAAAGGAAAATTTGTTCAACGATTTGTGGGTGCTTAATTATTATTTTTTACACAGCCCAAACTTTAGTAATTCTTTTTCATTTTTAAAAAAATCTCATAAGGTCAAGAAGAAATTAGATTTTTTTTTAAAAATGAACAAGAATTACTAAAGTTTAAAATTTTAAAAAAATAATAATTTGAATACATTTCAAGTTGGATTTCAACTTTATATGGAATTCTTTGGTATATAAATGGTACCAATAAAACATTTTTCAACCATAGATCATTATTTTTTTCCAAAGCATGTACTACATAATAATGTTAGACATCACTGATATAGACCACCTCACGGACTAACTTAAGTATTGTTAATTAAATCAACAAATATAATTTTGACAGACCTATACAAAGCGGAGCTCGTAGCTCACATCAAGCGATTCTCCAACAAATATTGAATGTGTGATCTATACTTCCTTTTTTTCTGTTTATTCTCTTAAATCACAAGGTCACCTTTAAAGCTAGTATCATATTCTTCAGCATATATGCAATCAATTCGAATTGAATAAAACTTCCTTGTGCAACAACTTCCTTCTTAGTGATGGTGGTTATGCTATGTAATTTTTTAATTTTTTTTTTGTGGTGGGGGTGGGTAATACAAATCAGTGAATAACCTTGATTGTGAAAGAAGCAAAATAAATATATAACTTTTGACAACTTCCTCCACCAATAAAATAAATGCATGTACCAGGACGTCCGGGTGCTGTCCACCCTATAAAATATGAGCAATGTTGAGGTTGAAATTTAGAGACCAACGGCTCCAGACTTTAAGTTTTTTTTTTTTTTTGCCTCAGATATCGTCAAACTTGAATTGCATTGCCATCTTTGGGTTAGTATCCAACATATAAAATGCATCTATCTTAAATACTAAGTTGTCCTCTTCTTCTTGTATATTTAAGGGCAAACGATCAATTTATTGATCATTCTGGCTCCTACGCATGTAGAGTTTTTTTTTTTTTTTTTTGCAATTGTGTTAGTTATATTATCAAAAATTACTGTTGTCTAAATGTTTGCATGGTCCGAATTTTAGGTTTATCTGGTTTTTAGTATGAATGTGTTGTACGATTCATTTATTTTAAAGTTTCATTCCAAACACTATTTAAACAAAACAAGCAATTTAATCTTTCATTGCAATTTTTAGGCATGTGCGCCTTGAATCCTTGAAAAAAATGCCCTCATTGTTATTACATTTTCAATTTTAAGCATCAATTGTATTATGATCAGAACTCGTTTTCAAATATGTAGAAACTACGCTTCAAAAATAAATCAAACCAAAATCTCTAAAGGGCTGTAACTGCATGGTGGTAAAAAACCCAACAAATTACATTAGACTTGTATGTCTTCTTCTTTATTTTAAGGGCCCACGATCAATGAATTGATCATTCTGGCTCCTATGTTTTAGAGGGGTTTGCGATGTTACTGTTCATGGGTTTTAATGGGATACTTCACTGGTTGCAATTTAATTCAATTTTAAGTACAGATAAAGCAACAACGCTAATGTTAAGAGGTATAACAAAATATCCCTTTCTAAATTATTTCAATTATGAGCTAGTTGCAATATTCTTTTTAAAGGAACGATAAACGAAATTGTTAATTTTTCAGTGATTACTCCAAAAGGTTCGATTGAGGTCGAAGATGGCCTGCGTATTGGTCCGGTCGTGGACAAGTTGCGTCATCCTATCACTGCTTGTGGCCCTTGTATCCAGTCAGCCTGCTCCCGGTGAGATTACATCCATTACTACATTAAATTTCTAGTAACTGTTATTTTTACTACCTGTATTATAATAATTCAAAATTAACAAATACAATAGTTCCCGCCGTGTTTCTGTCTGGAACCAGCGCAAAGAGGTTTAACTTTTAGTGCGGCGTTGCATTTTAGGGATATACCACTGAGGACCTATCCTCATGCTATAAATAAATTATTTATACAATTAATTAATCAATTATTTCAAAATTTTCATAAATCTGAATCAGATTAAATCCCACTGCTCGGGACACGTTGAGCCACCAAAATAAAAGCCTCGTTGGGGCAAATACGATCTTGCAAATGCAACAAGAGATTCTTTGTATTTTATTAAAACTATTGACATTATTATTATAACGATAAATTCGCAACAAAAGACACTCAGTACGTGTTTTTAAACTTGGGCTTCGGCTCATCAGCATTATGAAGCTGAATTCTCTCAGTATCTCCTTATCAGTTTTATAAAATGGGAATTCCTAAAATCATTGACACATATCATTTAAGTTTAAGTATCATATTCAAATGGCTGCAAAGACCCAGTTCTTTTCTAGTTCAATATAGGGATTTGGAGAAGACTTATTTGGCTGAGCTCCACTTGGTACAATTTTTTTTAGCTCAAGCTCTGCTCCGAGCTCAGATTAAGCTTTTTTTAAGAGGGTTGTAAGCGTTCAATGAAATATATTTATCATTGCCACTAGACATTATTATTGCAAGTACCAGCTACTTATTTGGTAGAAGACAGTGGGGGGCGCGGGTGTCATAGCTGATTGAAGACTGGTACAATATAGTTGGTAACAATGGAGGGGAAACATATCTCGTAGAAATGGAGGGCCAACATATCGCGTAGAAGAGTGGGGAACCGTAGCAGTAGAAGTATAGGGCAACATAGATGTTAACGTGTGGGGGAAATCGTCATAACTGTAGAAGTGTTGTGAACTAGTTTGTTGTGAATGTTGGGTAACAAAGGTCGTAACAAGAAGAGTAGGGTAGCTGGTAGACGATTGGAGGCATCATAGCTGGTATAGACCTGTTATGGGGGGGGGACATAGATGGTAGAAGTGTTGGGCAACATAGCTGTGGAAGAGTGGAGCAACATAGTTAGTAGAAGATTGGATAGTCAATTTAAAAAAAAAATTAAAGTAACAATACATTAATAATAATGTTTTTTCATTTTTAAAAAAAAAATTAAAGATTATTCATGAGGATTTTTTTAGCTCTGAGTAGTAAGAGACTTTACCAGCTCCATGCAAGATGACACTGCTCCAGTGCTCCGAACAAATCCCTAGTTCCAACAGGCTTGTGAAGAGGCAATATAACGCTTTGACATTGTTTATTTAGAAACAAAATTATGATCGATTGATTTGCTTTTAATAAATTTGAACCCATTTCTTTGCGCAGTAAATTCATTTCACTGAAATTAGTTAATACTTCTAAAAAATAAAAAGCTGTTTCCCCGGAGGTAAATAATTATTGTAAAAGCTATTACAGCTAAAAATATTTCCGTTAAAGTGAGTCTCAACAACGTGTTGATAACCAACGAACTTTAGTATGAAGGGTCGAACGCTAAACATCTATCTATATTTCCTTCGTAACCCGGAGCTTATGGAATAGTCGTTTATCAACTTAGTATGATTTAATTTTATATTCCTACTTGTGTTTTAAGTTAATTGCGCTTTGCCAAATAAAAATTGCATGCTGTTGAGAATGGCTTGTCCAGTAGCGAGATCTAAACAATTCTAATGGTGTCTGGACAAAGAAAAAATTATATGATCGAGAATAGTATATATCTAAGACATTTTTTTCAAAGAGGAAATTTCAAAATATTTTATATTGTATTTATAAAATATTTAATTTTCCTAAAAGAAAGATACATTGCTAAAATATAAACATCTTCTAACAAAAATAAGAAACGAACGAAAAAACACCACAAAAAAAAAAAAAAAACAAAAAAAAAAAATCAAACTGTAACATTTTTAATATAATGTTTTATCGTAATTGAGCAGCTCTTTCTACAAAAAGTAAAAGCTCTAAAGTGAATTTAAATATATTACCTCTATTTCTTGTAACAAGCCAACCGTCCACTCATTCTTTTTTTTTTCCATTTGTAATTGAATAAAATCATCACAATAAGCCAATAACTATAGAATATGCATATCAAAAGAACATTACAAAATTAATATTAAATTTTTTGTAATATTAGCGATTTCCGTGTAGCTTTGGTGAAAATAATGTATCCAATAACTAGAGACAGGGTAACAATTCAGGAAGGAAGTTACGCCCTGCTCTTTAAATGGGAGATAATTCATGATATTTTTATAGTTATATTATGTTTCCAATGCCAAAAGTTACTTCGCTTTAAAAGTTAATTTTCAACACCCAGTTAATTAATTGTTATTTTTGTTTACGTAGCAAATAAATTTGGTTATCTTCTTTTTTAACGGTGAAAGGCCTGTATAGCAGACTTCCACACATTCAGAGACTGGCATATTATAAGCCTACACAAATCTGCATTTATGGTTGCAAAGAGGGGGGGAGGGATAGAGAAGAGAGAGAGATAGAGAGAGAGAGATAGAAGGAGAGAGAGAGATAGAATTAGCGAAATATACATGCTTATCGGTGTCTGAAGCTTAATGTTTGTTAAACTTTCTTTACGTATGTGTCCAGAATGTGGAGGACAGTTGACTACGTCGTATGGCGTGTTCATGTCACCCGGCTACCCATCAAACTACCCACTGAATGCCAGGTGTTACTGGACCATCGTTGCACCAGCCAACAACGTCATTGATCTAAGGTAACATACCCTATGTTGTTCTTTTAAATTTTAAACACTATCGTAAAGAAATGTGGTCCATATTATGTACGCAAAATGACAAAAATCAACCCCCTACCAAATTTTTCACGCAAACCCCCTCCCCCATATCGTAGGCCTATATTACTACTGAGCCTTCACCCATTTCCCCTTTTAAAATGTACGACATTTATAGACAGTTATGAAGTCTCTGTTAACCATGTTTTAAAATGTGTCAGTTTTCTCCACTGTCTGTTTGGCGTAGCCCAGTGGTACCCAAAATCTGCACTGAGATGTCATGGGAAGCCAAAGGTTCTTTTCAGGGGAACGGCTAAATATTAAACAATGTTCTTAATTGTATTTTGACTTTCGACACAATGTAACTGAATACAACTCCAAGCCAACCTGGTGCAAACCAGTAGGCCTATCTTACTAGAGTAATTACTGTGTGCAGAAACTCCTAAAATGATTAATTATTAATTTAATAGATAGCGTTTTGAGACCTGCATATTTCTTTCATTTTTTCCCCTCCAACCTTTTAATTAAAACATATTGTACTCGCTTTTTTCGAAGTTTACTTGAGAGAATATGAGATAAAACGCCGGTGGAAAACCTAAATTATAAAAGGGCGCCGAGAATAAAAAGAATTCTAGGAACCAATGTCCAAACAAACTAATTAACGAAAAACTCACGAAAAGATACGCTGACTAACGGTGGACTATTGCTATCGTTTAATACTAGAGACTAGAGCGATATCTAGCGATTTCACAAGTAAAAACGCAAAGCAACGGAATGACGATATAAACGAAACGTTGTGGTGATAATTCCAGTCTTTATAAAAATTACTGTAAAGCCTAATTTCACATATTTTTAGGCATGGGAAAAAAACGATTGTCGTTCATTAAAAACTATATTATAATGCTAATTAAATGATAATTGAAGACCTCGGTTGAAAAACCAGATGTCACAAATTTCCATTTTTGAGTTATCCCCCTGTAATAAAGCTTAAATTGACAGTGAATACAACAGTACTGTACAAATCACCTCGTTTACGGGTAATCGTGGATTTTAAATTGGCCATACTTTGGACTTTGGAAGAATCGGACATGTCCAGTAAAAATGTTGAAGTAAAAATTAAAGTAGCCCCCCCTTAGTCTCACGTGATGTGCTTAACCAATAAGAAGCAAGGAAAATGTAAATAAATAGAGAATGTAGGTCAACTGTCCGACAATGTTCACCAAACACTAAATCAACTAAATGCTACTACTACTATTGTTATCTAATATTATCTTAAAGAGAAAATCAAACGGACGAAAGAAAAAGAGGTTGAGGAAGCAAAGTTTGGCTAAATCCGAGGACGGCTGCCACGGCGTCTTTGTGTGTTTATTATAGTTGCAGTGAAGTAGGGTTTAGGTTAGGTTGAGATTGAGGGATTGATTTCAGGCTAGGCGGCATAGGGATCGATTTAGGGTTCAGGTTAGGCATAGTCATAGGGATCGATTTAGAGATACAATCGTGAAATTCGATAAAATAGTGGCAGGCGTCCCCATTCATTGTTTACCCAAAGTTTTTATATACATTATAAGTATAATGTATGATTATGTATAGTTAGTTTAGTATATTTCTGCAATGAAAGTTACAGACTGTTACAGTATTAGCATATTTTACAACAACATTTTGACAATTTTGTGCTTTTGCATTGCATGTAGTAGTCCTTCCCGATTAAAAGTTGTTAAACAGACTGACTATGACTAACTATTAAAAATGCAGGCCATAATCTCTTTATTTTATTTTAATGAAAATCACTACACTTTATTTTATTACAAATTACAGTCAACTGATTATTTCCAATTTAATCAATTTCAATACCAGTTCAGGGTCATATGTTACATATAATATAATAATTTAAGGTAAATGACAATGAAATTGTGAAAGTATAAATTTAATTTGTCATTGAGTGACATGATTTTATAATATTATCACTTGACTCATAACACTTACACCATCTGTACAAGATATCAATATCAGTGGCGTGACACTGAACACTGCTTTAGATTTTTATTTTTTATTTTGTTTTTTGTGTAAAGTAATTGATTTTTTTTTTCATCCACAATTAGTTTTATTATTAAAAATTAAAAGAGATCACTTAAGACTTAAGATGATTTAGTGATGAAGTAGACACGTAGTGGGCTTTAAAAGCCATAAAGTATAGTATAGTTTAATTTTTAAAATTCCATTTTCAGTGGAAAAAGCAGAAAAGTCACAATTTTGGGTCAGCCTGGTAATAAGCTGCAATATAGTAAATTGTCACAAAATGTTTATTAACTTATATATTTTGAAAGTAAAATGGTATCATTAAATAGAAACAAATTATAGCATTTTATTTTTACATGTGAAAATATTGGATACTTTCAAACTTTAAAATCCACTTTTCTCAAAATCCTGAAAATGTGACATGTCTGGATTTTTCAGCTATTGTTTAAATTTATTATCTTTTAAATTCTCTTCCATTCTAGATTTAAAACATTTGACATGTTTGGTGACAGTTTCTGCTCGGATGTGGTGAGCATTTATGACGGTGAGAGTGAAAATGCTGCACAATTGATGAATCTTTGTGGCAAGCTAAATCAGACTGAGCTTTCCACGGTCCGCCCAAGGTCATCCGGAAACAAGATGTACATCTCTTTTCAGTCTAGCAACATCGGATCAAGGCAAGGTTTTATTGCATCCTACAGGACACAGGGTAAGAATAAGTTGAATGAAGTGAAAATGAAATTTTGGATATAACGAGCTGTAAAATCAGTTTTACCCTGAAGGGAGGGTTTAAAGTTTAAGTTATCGATCCAAGATCACTTCCATGGCTTTATTTGGTATAGATGATTGAAGAATTTCAAATATATTTATATATATATATATATACATGATTTGTATAAAATCAGGACTGAGCAATTAAATATCAAATAATTATGTTTTAATTATGTGTATATTTTACATAGAATATAATTGTATATCGTTAGACTCGCTTTGACGATTGTGTCATTTCTTACATTTTTGTCTTGGGAGAATTGAGCTCTAAATAAACAATAGATTTAGCTTCCTCTTTGTAGTGCCAATACGTTGTTCCCATTGATTATTTTGAATTTGAAAGTTTAAATAACCCTCTTTCTTATTGCACCATTTCATGAAGCTTCTCATACATGACTAATTGAATGTGTGTATCTGTTCTGACCCCACAGTGTGCACAGCTTACAGTTACGGTGCTGAGGAATGTAATCAGTCTTGTAACTGTGTCAAGGAAAATTCGCTGGGATGTGACTCTACGACGGGAAATTGTATGTGCAAACTAGGATGGACTTCAAGAGATTGCTCAATAGGTATCAGAAAATACTGTGTTGATGTGATCAATGACATAAAGAAAGTTTTGAATGCATTCGTGGATTTAAGCAATTTTTGTAAGAAAAATAGGCTTAAAATATAGGTGGGGCTTAATTAATACAGCATAAGTATTAAACTATTACATCTTAAACACTAATATGCATTTGTCAAATATTCATAGCTCCAACTGCCACGTATTCAAAGTATTTAAAAGGAAGAATACGTGGCAGTTGGAGCTATGAATATTTGACAAATGCATATTAGTGTTTAAGATGTAATAGTTTAATACTTATGCTGTATTAAACTATTACATCTTAAACACTAATATGCATTTGTCAAATATTCATAGCTCCAACTGCCACGTATTCAAAGTATTTAAAAGGAAGAATATTTGGCCGTTTGTTTGAAATTGGTCTCTCTGTGGATTAATAACAATATCCGTAGTTGACCATTATTTCCGCGTTTATTCAAAGGTCTTAAATGAGAACCGAGTTTGAATAAAAGGGGAAAAACAATTCCGAGGGAAATCAAATAAATACGGCACCATGTAACATGGCTGTGATGTCTACTGTTAAGATATTTTGACAGTTTCACTTTTTACAAATTTGTAAAATATAAATTTTCGATGTTCTTTCATTAATATAATATAAAAAGATGTGTGGAAACCTAGAGGGCACCTTTTTCTTTAAATACGATGCTATATTTGATAAGCATATTTATATCCCCCAGGGTTTAAGGAAAAAAAATAAGGGAGTGGGGGGGATTCACATTTATTTCCATTTTTATTACCAAAATTGTATAATAGATGCATCTATTCTGGTGCAGTTTTCAAATATAAGACCATAAGCAACTGAAAAGGTAGGCACATTTCGTCGGAAAAACAATCTATGAGGTAAAATTACGAAGGACAAAAAATATTTATTTTCGGAGAGAAAATAGCATAATAGTTTGGTGAATATCATTTCCGCTTTCTTATAATTTGTGGTTGTTATGATTTGGCTAAGTAAGCATGGATTGGATAACGTGGATTGAAATGTTTTAATTGACCCTACTTAACTTATTGGAATCCAGTTCAGAAACAACAAACATGATTTTGGAACCATCCAAAATAGGAAGAGTAGGTTGCAACCACAGGCAATCTTCTCTGTTTTACAAAAAAATTGAAAGTACCCTATCCTGATGATGTTACAGACATGAAAAATTTGTGTTAGAAATTCTTTTAAGAAAAAATAAGGAATTATAATAAAAATATATTTTTTAAAAACACATTTCAATGGCATTAAAAAAAGACAGTTACATTTTAAAACCCAAAACGCGTTTTTGTCACAGAAGTGTAGAGAAAAAAACACGAAAAAATACAACTTTTATCATTTCGCGTGCAACGGTTTAAGGGCAAGGTCAATGGGGTGTCTTGTTTTAATGAAGTTAATTTTATCTCATCATCGGACTAAGATTGGGAAGGGGACAGTTTATTAAAAAACACGAGAAAAATAAAAATGAAGACATCAATAAATTCTAAAGCTGCTTGCATTCCATCATAATTGGGCTAATACCAGGTTACATCTTGTAGATAACCACAAAGCTCTATCTCAGCATTTCTAACGGATGTTCAATATTTTAAACTTAAATTAGCCCTGTTTTATAAAGTACATAGAAATGTTAAACTTTACTGACTGGTGTCAAATTTTAATGCAGTTGTTAATTCAAATGTTGATATCTGATATAAAAATGTATGTCCCATCATCGTACCAAATTTTCGAACTCAAATGCCAAATAAAAAATAAAGCATATGATCACACTTGCTTTCATCCTAGACAATACGTGGTACCCGGAACCGGAAGGCAATAAACAAACCCAAATATTTAACTGGAAATCTTGTTTAGCACAACCAAGCCACAAAGCCCGTGCAAAGGTCATAACATGCAAAATGCGAGCAAATAAACAAAGCTCTGAACATACACTAAAAACGGTTTTACAATTCTTAAATTGTCAAGTAACTTTAAAGAATGTAAGGCAAGGTACAGTAAAGCTTAAAAGATACGAAATATGATCCAAACATTCCAACACACTGCTCATGGTTATTGTTGGGACGTAATCATTATTTATTTTATTAGGTACTGAAAGTTCAATCAGCCAGGGGCGTGCTATAGATATTTGGGAGGAATGGCATGTTATGGGGACAACCACACAGGGGCGTCATTTTTTATAAATTATAATTAAATAAAATATGTATGTGTGATTCTGGATGTTTGCTAAGTGTTTTTTTCTTATGTCAAGTTACGACCCTGCCACCCCTTCATTTTAAAATAAATATTGCCTAAAATTTTGCATGACTCATTTTAAGCCATCACTTTAATTTATATATCAGCTAGGTGTAAAAATGAAAGCTGTACATACAATTGCCGTGTAACGGAAACCAACCCTTGGACTGAGCAATGCTACTGCCCAGATTGGTTGAACCCTGTTATAACCAACAAGGGAGTTTCCTGTTTAGAGCGCTACGGTAAGGATGGGTAAAGGTAACATAAAAATACATGACATTTCATAGGCCAAGTAATTACCAAGAGCACTGTGCGTGTAAATTTCACAAATTATAGTTTTTAAATTTTTTTTTTTTAAATTTTAAATCTTGATATTTGAAACATGAGTATCATATTAGATTAAATTGTAAAGACAGTTATATTATCATTGATTATTGGAATAGGTAAACAGTATCCTATAAACGTTTTTTTTTTTACTTTTCTAAATAGCTAATCTAAGTTAATTTTTTTAAAATGTTTCTTTCAATTTTTTAAGCCTAAAAGGCTGGCTATATTAAGAAATGTTTTAAAAATTAAAACAAAAACATTCACATTATCTGTTGAAGCTTGTGGATCAATAATTAGTCCCACAATTGGTCTAAATGGTTACCTTTCAAGTCCAGGCTACCCCAATGGTTATTCTAAAAATATAAACTGCAGTTGGCGGATTGTTGGAAATGTTGGTCAAATAATTGCATTCAGGTATGTATGTAAACTGCATTTAAAATTATATTAAAAATTATATTTTCAAATATAACCTGAACATTTATTTTTGTAGATAAAAAACGAGACGTTGGCTGACTGGTAGTTATTTTTGCTTATTATAATATAGGTTGCATGATTTTCATAAAATGAATTTGCCGTGTTCTGAATGTCAACTACTTCATGAAAAAAGATGCTTTTGGATTTTAAAAAAACTAAAAATTTTATTGTCTGATGCTGTTATGGTTTTAGCATTAAAAAAAATCGGGCGGATAACCATTTAAATGCTTTTTAACACAAACCATGATGAGCATGGACTTCTTAGTAGACATTTAAGTATTTTCATCACCGCAAGGGAGGTGAAAAGATATACAGATACACCACTTTTATTTTACTTAATTTTAATTGCTCTGTTCTTAAATTTAATCAATTGATTGTTGCAATCCTGTAAAAAGTGTGAAGCTGCTATATTTTTTAGGTTCACAGATTTCCAGTTACAAAATAGCTACAACTGTGCTAGTGACTATGTTGAAGTTTTTGATGAGCTGAGCGCTGGTACCGCAGGATTGTCACTTGGTCGATTTTGTGGAGGAACGACGCCACGGTCATTACAAACAACCTCAAACTCTTTACGTGTTCTCTTCAAATCAAGCAGCTTTGGTGAAGGAATAGGATTCAATGCAACATTTAATACCCAGGGTTGGAGAAAAATATACTCTTTAATTAATAGTATTAAAGTTAAAGAAGCACACAATAATTATATAATTAGCTTTTAAATTGATATACATTTCAGGGAAACGTCTTTTTGAATTAAAAGGACTAAATTTTAATGGTCCATATTTATGTCGTCACAACATAGTCCTAGCAACCATTTTTTTGGATAAGTTTCAACTTTTTATAAAAGTATGGTTATTTTATAATTAATTTATTTATTTAATGGTTACAATACGATTTTACTTAAAAATTACACCTATAAATTAATATAATAATTAAATGACCCATCAAATTTTTAATCACTGAAAATTTTCAGAGAATCAATTTAAAGCAATAGATTTGCCTAAAACCTTTACACCAAACACAGTAAAACCTCTGTTTTACAACCTTTAAATTGCCATTAAAATGAGGTCTTAAATTGGAGGGGGGGTCTTAAAAAATGTAGGAATTTTCAGAAAAGGACATTTAGAAAATTAAGTAAACAAGTAAAATAATTACAAAAACGTACACCTACCATTATGTATAGGCAATATCTACCATCTTTCTTTCAGAACTATAGATTAAACTCTGTCTCACAACCAATACAGTCATTATCTTTCTGTATCGGATTAATTTCAAAATAAAAAAATCAATGTTGGTATGGTAAATGTTTAAAAGCATGTGTAAGTGCTGAGTGCATGCTTAGAGTTATCACTATTTATTTATAAGATAAGCGCATTAATATTGCTGTAATTATTTTTATTCAGTCATTGAAAAGTTGTTTAAAAAAAAGAAAGTTGTTATTTCTGTTTGTTTGCATGATCCCCCCTCCACCGTGCATGTTCTTTTAGTATGTCACTTTGAACACAAGACATGGTGTCGGCAACGACTGAAAGGCCCCTGCTCAGGGAAAATCTGGTCAACTCCTTGGAGTATATCAAGGCAGTGGAGAAGTTGATAGGTGGTACTATCTCATTACAATTTATTGTGCAAGAGTTATTTCCCCTTCATTACCTCCTATCTGCTTTAGTGCATCGTCTGTTGTTAAAGATGTAAACAAAACTGTTTTCTTCAAGAGCACAAATGCAGCATTGCTTTGGAATCTGACTATTTCAGGTACTAGATTGTAAAATTGAATCATTTGAAGTTCGCAAGTCAAGTTTTAGAGGAAGTCGATTTAAAGAGTCGTTTATATAGTACAAAGTATTTGTGATTTTTTGTGTGTTGGAGAAACTTGTTTAAGAGAGGGTCCCAAAACAGAGGTTTTACTGTAATAAAAAATAAATTTAACTAAAACCAATGTAATAAAGTAATTTAAAGGTAAAATTGAAGTAAAATAGGAGTTCCCCAATATTTCATTTCTGTAAATCCCATTGCTGGTAGGCCAAGGCCTAGGTTGATTCTAGTAAATTCTAGACGACAAGTGATAACTATGAAAATTAGCAAAAACACCCTCAGATTTTCTTGGTTTGTTACCTTAGAGCAAATAGAGCAAATGTTGTGAGAATATTAAAGCATAAATTATTCTGAATTTCAACACACAAAAATATAGTAGACTAAATTGCATAATAATATTTATATAAATCAAATAATGACTCAGATTTTTGGGGGAATGTGGTCAATAATTTGTGATGATGTATTATGAAGTTGCCTAAATTTTGTGACACATTTTTTATGATTTGGGGGTGGAGGGTTTTGATAAAAAAGTGATCAAACATATTGTGGCATCATTTTTAGTTGGCTTGCTAACATGGTACTGTAATCAACAATATCTAAAACAATTTTTGCTAGGAACAATATTTAAATATGTAAAAGTTGTTACCATAACCCACTCTACTTTTTTTATAGCCAAAGCTTGCACGACATTGACTCTAGCCTCGGGAATATTAACAAGTCCCTCTTTTCCAAATGTCTATCAAGACAACACATTTCTGTGTTGGTTGATAGTTGGTACTGGCATTACAATGAGGTAATTTTAGTTAAAATAAAAATATAAACAATAAAAAGTCAATCAAATTAACTGAAAAAAATGATATAATATTTTTATTTAAAATTTTTATCAAGAGAAAAGATAAAAGCTTTTAATGGCAATTTTGCATTGAGTTTGATAGTAATAATTTAAACAATGATATAGACAAAATGTAAGCTTTTAAAATGTTTAATAGCAAAACTTACCATTATTTAACTACATTAACTATGTTTTTTATTTTATTTTACAATAATCCTTAAGTTATTTATAATTAGTCACTTGTCAGTGTTGGATCATGGAGCTGATAAATTATTTAAAATATTAACTTCACCCATTCATTCAATTTAAATATAAAAGTGTTAAAATATTTACAGTTTTCAAAATTTTGACCTTGAAAGTCAAGCAACATGTAACTATGATGCTTTGGAAGTGTACAATGGGAATAACAACGCTTCTCCTTTGCTTGGAAAATATTGTGGTAACACACTACCTCCAACCTTAAGGACATCAGGAAACATGTATATTGCTTTTAAAACTGATTCTTCAGTTGTAAGGCCTGGTTTCAAAGCAAGCTACACCTCAACAAGTAAATATATAAATATATATATATAAATGGATAAATATCTTTTTAACATAATATTAATGTGTGATTACTACATAAACATAGAAAGCTCTGACCTTTTCAGTATATTGTTTTTATAATTTTTTTTTTTCAAGGGAAAATAGCATTTTTCAGAATTTATTATTATGTGTTTTTTATATTGGGGAGTGTTTGTAAGCCTCCTTTATTTTTTTACCTTTTTATATTTCTTGATTTTAAAAAAGTAGCAGTAATCAAATTCAGCTCTGAACAAAAATAATTTAAAAATCTATATATATATTATACTTTTTCAGTTATTATATTACTTTCTAATGCACCCAGCATCATAAAAAAAAAATACAAAAATACAATCTAAATAAAACAGTCAGTGTTAAAAACATTTGTGAAACTAAGGAAATTAGTACACGAGTGTTGTGTCTTTTGATTCAGTAATCTATCAGCCCTACATGAGCTCATCTGCCGGAAATAAATAATGCAGAAAACAATATATATGAAATGCTAAGGTCACCATATTTTATTTTTTAATGGGACTGTAACAAATACAACATTATCTTGAGTAGTTCCCTCTTAGACAGAGTTTTCCCCCCATGTACACTTGCAGACTAATTCCATCCATTGTCATCCAAAACATGGTTTTTGAGAAGGTCTTGTACTCACTATGCCAATCAATTATTTACCGTCATTTCATGAAACATAAAATTCTCACCATCAAGACTCCATGTAAAAACAATGTCTAGTGAAATTGTCTTTGAGAATAATGGAGCTTGAACAAAGTACATGAATTTTAAACACAGCAGCTTTTAAATTGCTTCCATCATGCTTGGAATGTGTTCAACAAATCCAAAAAAAGTTGCAACATCTATGGCATGATTGAACATTATGGTGTTTAACTATTTATCTTCAAAGAAAAACCAAGACTGCTGATCTAGCAGGCTGGTGTGCTCATTATGGTCAAACCTTGCTAAAATTGACTGGTGCACCACAGGTGAAAGTGGCTGAACATCTAACTAAAGTTTGTGTCTTAAAGATGTACATGGTTGAAATTTATACAGCAACATTCAATGGTTGTAAAGTTGTGCATCTAAAAATTTTATATTCTCTATCATATGGCCAAATAAGATTTTTTTTTAAAAAGGCATTTTCTATTTTCATTGTAAGTTATAGTTATTTTAAATTGATGTAATTTTGTGGACTACTGCTAAATACTTTTTAAAATAATAATTTAAGGCAATGTCCTATATTTAAAACTAAATTTGTTAACAATAAGGACACTATTTGATAACTATTAACATTTATCTTCCCTTTTTGTTTATTATTAATTAATGGTATTTTTGATAATTGTTACATTAAACATGTTCCACTTATCAATCACTGTTTAAGAATCTCAGATAAAACAGATTTTCAAAAATTACTATGATATTTGATGTCATCATAGAAATCATATGCAACGTATTTCTTTAAGTGACTTATTAACAGTATCCGTTGTAATAAATTAAATATTAAGGAGGCCTTTTTTTAAAAAAATGTATACTTAGGTTGCTGCTTTATTTTTTGCCTTACAGCTTTAGCATGTGGGGGAACATTCTATTCTACGTCAGGAACTATAACAAGCCCAGGATACCCACGAAATTATCTAGACAATACATTGTGCTACTGGACAATTATTGGGAGTGCAAACCAAATTGTCTCATTCAGGTATAACATCATCAAATTTATTGGGATTAGTCAACATTCCAATTATGAAATATTACATTTAGCTAGCAATTTTAATGTTTTTAAATATATATAAGCTCTGTAATAGAAGCAGTCAGAGACATAATTTAACTAATATTAAATTAAAAAAAAAAAAAATCCTTGTCATTAGGATATCAGACTTGAGTTTGGAGACTAATCCAAGCTGCATTTATGATTATGTTGATGTGTATGATGGAGCAAACACCAACTCACCCAGGATAGGACATTACTGTCAAGGGATCATGCCAATCACAGTGAGATCAACTGGAAATGTCATGTACATTGTTTTCAGAACAGATTTCTCTGTTACAAGTAGAGGCTTCACTGCTGATTACATTTCTACTCGTAAGACAAATAAAAGTTAACTCGACTATATTATAAGCAGCTAATATGACTGTATAGTCATTCAAAATGCATTTATAATTTTATCTTTTTGTAATGGAATTAACTAAAATCATTGACAGTGAAAAACTTTCCTTTACATTTTCTTTTTAGTAAATATTATTATTTAGTTAAAAAATTATAATTAATTTTTTTTTTAAATATTACTTCCTACAATTTGAAATCCCTTTTTCATTTTTTTGTGTGTTTGTTTTCACTCAAGATAACCTGGAAATTTATTATAAAGAAAAAATGTGAATGGTTAATCATTTGCAACTATTTTTTTTCTTTTCGTTGCAATGTTATATCTAAAACAAAATTTTATAAAATTTAAGATGCTTTATCAATTTGTTATATTAATAAATATACTGCTACATTTAAAACTAAATTTCAAAATTTTGCTTTAATTATACTAGAGCAGCTAGTTTATCAACAAATTAAATTTTTTCATACATAATTTAAATTAACAGTGCAAAAAAAAATTATAATAATGAAATAAAAATTATTTTTAATTAAAGCAGATAAAAAAAACAAAAAACATACATTTAGCCTTTTTTTTTTTATCTCTCAATTAGTTTACATTTTGTAAACTAAACTAATAAATTAAAGGAAGGAAATCTTTTTACAAAAAATTTTAAAAATTTTCTCTTTGATTTGACTTTTAACGTCTATTCTTTTTGCTATGGTTTTATGTCTGTATTTCTGTATTTAATTTAAAACATGTCATCCAAACAGAATGTTTTCCCTGGTTTTTTGGCCATGGATGCCAATCTGCTTGTACATGTATTAGAAGCAATACAAATTACTGCAACAGTTTGACAGGACAGTGTGTTTGTAATAATGGTTGGACAGGAACTGACTGCTCTCAGAGATATGATCCGTGTATGTCAAATCCATGTTCAAGCAATGCTGTTTGCCATAGTCAAAACTTAAGCTTCAGTTGCCTGAGCCCTGTTTCGTGTAAGTGTAATTATTAACTTTCATGAATGATTTGGTAATTATATTTTATTTCTTAAGTTTTGACTTTTGAAATGTTCAATAATCAATTTTGATAAAATTGCTAAAATTGATACAATTGCATTAATACAGAATAAATAAAGCATAAAATCATAATTTCAAAAATTATTGCATTTTTTAATATTTCAGTTAAAAATGCTTGTTTTTCTCTTTTTTTACAAACTTTTACTTAGATTGTTGTTTTTTCTTGGTCAAATCTCATAATTCAATGTTAACTCACTAAATGATGTCCAAATGAGCTGAAACTTTTAACTCTTACCCACCCCCAATGACACTACAACTTTTTATGATCAGTAGGTCACCAGTGAATGGTTGCCTTCTGTTATCTTTTGTGTCACCTCTGAAATTATTTCTTTGTACTCATTTATAGTAGCACCTAGATATTAGAAAAAAGCCGTTCTCTCAAAGGTGTGGTTGCTTATTTTAATGTTGCAATCAGTATGTGTGATATGTGACATTACCATATATTTTTTCTTTGGTTCATTTGCATCAAGAACAGCTCAAACTGGGGCATCTTCAATTCTCCAAAATAAAAGAAGAAACAAAAATAATTTTTAAAAAAGTGTTTCCAAAAATGTAAAAAAAAAAAATTAATTACATGTCCCCCAAAACCTCAATTGTGTTACATAACACTTACTTGCCACAATGCAAACATACAATTAATGTGTCACAAATTGTAAGCATCAAGCCATGCGACATCATTGTATTTTATGGGCAACCCACACTTTTTTAGTCATTTGATTTTAACAACACTCACGTTTTGAGGACATTTATTTTTTAATCCTTATTACATTTTTGAAAAGTGTTGTGTTTGTTTTTAAAGTATTGTTTCATATTCTTGTATGTGTTTACTTTTGTTACATTTCAATGCATGAAGTATCATTATAGCAAAGACTAAAAAATATAAAACACAAAAATTGTTTTCAATTTAGCCTGCACTGCTAATTTAAATGCTCAATCTGGATACATCACAAGTCCACAGTATCCACGTAATTATTTGGATTACGGATCATGTACCTGGACTATCACAGGACCTGATAATACTGTAGTTTCTTTGAGGCAAGTACTTTGTGAGCAATAAATTGATATGTTTCAAGAGCATCAGATTATCTTCTCTGGCATATGAAAACCATCAAAAGATGAATTGACTATAGACATACGGAGTGTCCATGATCTTGGTATAAAAAAATGAGAACTCTGTTAAATAAAGAGCAAATACTCTTTTTCAAAACTACTACTGAAACTCAGGAACTCAGCAGTTATTCATAAACACTATTATTTAATGAAAGCCATGCTTCAGATTAATGTTAAGAAACAATAAAAACTCAAGCAAGGATTTTCAAGAATGGAAGAAAAAAAATTTACAATGAATGAAAAAAAATATTCCATTAATTTGTATCAATAAAAATATTGTATCTTATTGTAACTTAAATTTAGCTGTAACAGTGTTATAATTATTCTTAAGAGTGTAATAATCATATTTTTTTTAAAACTGTCCTAACTATATACAATATTCACATAGTTTTCTATGTTCATGTTAGTTGTGTATGATGGTTTGTTAGCTTTGGCTTTGTTGATGAAAAGTATTCCAAATGAGGGGAGTTAGCTTATGTTTTGACTCACTTTGTAAAGGATATATTAGTTCTAAGCAGTGCCATATTTACTTATAAGATTTATTAAAAGCTATAACATTGATAGACCCTCTATTAACCATTACTTTTGACAAGTCAGAGAAAATCTTTTGAGTATCAGTTATGAACTGCACGAAAGCTCAGTCTCTTGGCCCCACTTTTCTTTATTTTTTAGCATTAGCTAAAATATCATATGGAAATTACATTATTATATATCATTGCTGTTATAATCTTAGCTAATAAGCAAGTTATTATAGTATGTAAATGTGTTTTAAAATAATGATGTTAGAATTAAAAAGATGTTATCTTTCCAAAAAATTTAATATGTAGCATATTCTATCCCTAACACCTCCCCTCTCTCTCTCTCTTAGCTTCCTAACTTTTGATTTAGAGACAACCTCAACTTGTGCTTATGATGATGTGACAGTTTATGATGGGTTGTCTTCTACAAGTCGTGTTATTGGAAAATACTGTGGCTCTAGAGTTTCTGGTCTTCTGAGATCAACTAGCAATACAATGAGAGTTACTTTTAAAAGTGACCTCTCAGTGACTAAGAAAGGTTTTCTTGCATCCTATACAACACACAGTGAGTTTTTAATATATATATTTAAATTTTTTATACATTTTATTAAGCTACTTTTTAAAACTTTTATGAATGTTTTTCAGTAATTTTTATATGCCTTTACAGTAGTTTAAATTTATCCAAGTAATTTAAATTCCATCTGCTTTTAACTTATTTACCAAATGATATCATTTAATTACACCAATGTTAATATTTTTTTTCTCTGCAGGTTGTCCATCTTTCAAATTTGGATTGACTTGTTCAGCTGCCTGCACTTGTGTACAGACTAATACAATTTTCTGTGATAATACTAATGGCCTGTGTGTATGCAAGCCTGGCTGGACAGGAGCTAATTGTTCTGAAGATGTTAATGAATGCTTATCTCCAGGTGTTTCATCAAAATGTCCCTTAAATTCAATTTGTCAAAATACACCGGGAAACTACACATGTATTTGTCGGCCAGGCTTTATTTTTAATTGGCTTGGAAAATGTGAAGGTTAGTCACAGGTAGTGATTGAATTTGAGAAATCAAGGCGTTTGCTAATATTATTTCTTATAAATGCAATTTTAAAATGGAGAATCAATATTTTACATATTCTATTTTTAATCAGCAGTGTTTATATCTTAGGAAAGTATAGTATAAGCTAAATGATTAAATTTAGCCATAAGGAAGCATTAAAATATTTGATTTTAAAGTGAATAATTAAATAGGTATTCATCTGAATTGTAATTATTTGGTGATATTCTTAAAAATAAATTGTCGCTAAAATAATTAAATATTAATTTAGATAGAAAATACTTAAATTGGTGAAAGACTATGTTGAAACACAATAACACTTATGTGGTTAGGGACTAAAGGACACAAGAGTCAGATTAAGTCTCTTACTTAGGGTGAAAAAAAATCGCCTCAATAATATCAGTTATGATGGTTGTAATTTGAGTTAATTAGTGCTGGGAATTTTGTCAGTGAAAGGAATTTTAAAAAATAATAAATGTAATATAATTATCTGAACTAGTTATGTTCTAAATTACTTTTAAATGGAAAATACTGCATTAAAGCTTAGTATTTTGTTCTTTTTACACTTATTATTTTAGCCAGCTCTAACTGTGCCGGTTTCGGACTTTGCTCCCACTCTTGTTTCATCAATACAGCAGGAAAGAAAGAATGCACATGTCCAGATAATATGATTCTTAGTGGAGATAGATTCACCTGTATTGGTGAGATGTATTAGTTTTTATTAGCTATTTTAAATTTGAACACTAACAAGTAAAATAATTTTTTGAAAGTCTCTTGTTTTTACTTTCTAATTCTGCTATTTAACGACATTATTAAATAAAATTTGGAAATTTGTATAATGTCGAAACAATTAATACAATCCTTTGCACAAATTGAGCAGTTTTAAATTTTGAATATTTAAAAAAATATATAAATGTAAAACATAAATGGACAACATTTTATTTTTAGTGCCCTTTTACCCCAATGGGCCCAATGCAAGAGATTCTATTCAGACAAGAGAGGACAAAGTTTTATCAAATGGAGCTTATTATAGCAAAGTTTTTTTAGGTGTAGCTGGTGTCCCATTTGGGAATAGACTGCAAAAAGAAGCTTATGTAAGTAAATGATACCCTTCTATGTCAAAAATAATGACACCTAAATGATTTGAAAATTGAATGAATAAAGCTTACTTTTACATATATGATACGATTAATTTTCAAGTTCCTAACTTTAAAAAATATTGATGTATTTAGAATTATACATGATATATGCTTGTTTGAGAGGAAAGGGGGTGACAAATAAAAAATACTATGATTCTGTTTAAAATAATTAACACCATTTTAACAAATAAAGCAAAATATATATAAAATAAGATCAGATTAGTTTCATTAATGGATATTTTTTTTAAATTAGGGCCAACACTTTACTATTACAACATTTAATAAAAAAATTGATAAATATTTAAGCAAAAGCAATATTAATTTTAAAATATTAAATTTAATTTTTAAACATGCCATCTAGCGTTTAAAACAAGTCTACAAATTTATACCATTGTAAATATATCTTTCCATTTTTAAATAAGGATGTTAAAACATATTAAGAGAAAGGGTCAATTGAAAGAAAGGCTAATTTTCTCTCAAAAGGAATAAAGAACAAGATACACGCTTGTTATAAAATATTTAACCTGATATAATATGTAAATAAACAGCTATCTTGAAAATATTGTAATGTCTTAAGGACCTTATCATGACAAATATCGCTATATAGAAGCATGCGCATAAAGAGATGATGTGTCAGCTTATCATTCCTCCAATTTGAAATGTTTCTACAACAGCAAGGTTGAAAAATTTGATTGCACAACTGATAGTTTAAAAAGACCTGTACATTGTTAATTATATTATTCTGGTATTTATCGCTGTTTATTGTAGCTCCAAATAATAATGCAGTTATCAGTAACAATAACTGAAATAAAAATGATCCATATTTCAAATTTAGTTTTTTTACCGTTTGAAAATTGCTCTGTCAGCAAGTATATTATATTTAACCACATTTTAAGGATTCCTATCCAAGTCCATGATGTAATACAATCATTTTGCACATACAACATTAAAATATCTGTGAAAACTTTTTGAACATTAAAAAAAAATAAGATTTCTGATCCATTGTGCCCCGACTCCCCCTATATTTTTAAAATACAGATTATATATGTTTTTATGCTTTGATTTTGGTGCCACCTGATTTCAGATACTAAGCAATGGCATCATCAGCTTTGAGAGCCCCGCTGTTTCACAGGAACCAAACCTAATTTCTGCATCTGCCAGTAACAAAAACATGATAGCTCCATTCTGGGCAAAAATAAATACGAATAAAGGTACTTTGTATTATCATTGGTATGAAAAATGTGACACTAATGATAACTCACCAATGAAAAGTCAAGTATTCGAGAGAGCTGCTAAAGATGTAAAAGAATATTTCCAGCTGTTGGACTTTAATGTAAACACAGCTTTGGTAGCAACATGGATTGATGTCCACCCAGCCAGTGAGCAGGTTTGTAAAGGATATGAAATAATTTATACAATTTTATTTTAAATGCTACCAAAAAAACTAAAATTATGCAATATATACAAGGCAGACAAAAGAAGGAGTGTTCACTTTACAAAAGCTGGACACTTTGAATAAAATAAGATTCTCTTGCTTTCTCAGTGACTTTTATCCCTAGTTCTAAAACATGCTTATAACTAACTATATGTAGCCATGTGGTGGTGATAGGACAGCAAACAGTTTTAAAGTACACACTCAACAAAATCAAGTTTTGAGAACTATATCTTTATTTGGTTCTATAAACAATGAAAAAGAGAAATCTAAAAGAAATGTCCAAAAAAAAAAAAAAAAAGGAAAATACTAAACGGCCAAAATAGTGCTGGTGAACAATGCCTCTCTTTAAGGATGCGATTAAAACTTTGAATGCCAATAACTCATTAACACAGCAATTATAAATTGGGCTGCTCTGACAAATGAGGGATCATCTACATCACATATCGGACAGAGTGGGCCATACTTCACTTCTGGTAGATTTCCTGTGGGAATTTATCAATTACTGGTGACTCGAACTTGAATAAAAGTTAAAATCTCCAACCAAGACCCTAAAGACCTATATGCATCTGTACGCGCCATATCTCGGCTATCGAAGATACACTTTTAAATTTGTACAAGTTAAATAGTTAAATAGATATTTTAAAAAGATGAATGCAAAAACTCGTTTATTACTAGCTATTTTAATGCCCTCAAACATGTGGACTTCCAAATATAATATTGTAAACATAATAAAATCCCCTTTCCAAAAAGATATAATTTATAAAATAATACCCAAGGGTTGCCAAGAAATAAATTATTAAACTTATCCCAAAAGCACACATAGCAATTTCCCAAATTTAAACATTATATGCAATGGAGTTGAGAACTTTTTGATGCCATGTAGTACATAACCCAGAGGTCCAAGTCCATGACAGTTTCATAAAGGTACATCCTGCCCTGCCATATGAATATTAGCTTTTCAAAATTGTCTTAGCCAATCATAATGTCAGAATGGGATCAGCTAAATCAACCAGAGGGCACTAATTTGTTAACCTTGGTTTGAAAATGATTAGAACTGATAACTTTAAGTAGTCACACATTATTATCTTACATATAATGTAGGACTAAGGGGAGTTTAGTCATACAAAATCTAGCTATTCTTGTGTACACATCATATTTACATCAACCCCGTGAACTAAAATTACACTTTAAAAGTAAGTATCAAGTCACATTTCTATAATCAAGTTATTATTTTTTAAAACAAGTAAAAAATTATATTTTTTTTAAAGCAAATCTCACCCCGCTAAACCAACCTGAATGAGAAACTGTGTTTTAAAGTATTATGACCAAGTAGATCCTGAAAAACTGCAATTTACTGCATAAATCAGCTAAAATTTCATTGCTCTCTAATATATTTAAGAAAATAAATTAGACCATATATTTAAATATAATAGAAATATTAAATTCTTACTTTTATTAGGCTCATTATTTATCTTTTCTATATGTCACCTTTACTTTTCAATTGTTTTACTACCACAATCTTACAAGTTTTATAATAAAAATATAATTTTTAAATTTCTAGTTTTCTTTTTCAAATGATTTGATTATATCCAGCCTTATGGATGGACCAGAAACAAATCTGAAAATGTCAACAAAGCATCAACATCTTTTTTTTTTTTCATTTAATACAATAGCCAATGGATTCATTGGTATTTTATTTGATTTTATGACAAGATAGTAATGCAACTTTGCAAATCTATGAGTCAATATTTTGTTATAATTATAGTAATTGCAGATTTTAAAAAAAAATTTCTTTAGGATACCGAGTCTATTTCTTTCCAAACTGTGTACATCAGTGGCAACAAAAAACTTGGAAATGGAAACCAAATCCAATTTTCAGGCATGTATTTTTGTTAAATTTTAGTTTGATTTAATACTGCAAGGTTGACCTCTCATCCTATATCTGTATGTATGTATGGCATCTTTCCTTCTGAGATAGATTATCTTTATTGCTTGCAGCTCTTGGTGTGGCTGATGAGACCAATCCTCGAATGGCAGTCTCTGTTACATTTCCCACACACGAATTCGGTGGAGCAGTATTTACCGGCCTTCCTCCTCGCTCTTTTTGCAGCTGTTTCCGCCCTGTTTTGATCCTTGGCATGTAGTGATCCTGCCTTCACTATGCCCCGCCATGAGGATCGATCCTCTGCCAGCTCCTCCCAGTTTGAGATGTCGATGTTGGCCGACTTCATGTCTCTTTTGCATATGTCTAAGTATCTCAGATGAGGCCGTCCAACTGACCGTTTTCCTGTCGCCAGCTAGCTGTATAGCACGTCCTTTGGTATGCGACCAGGTTGCATTCGCTTGAAGTGTCCAAGCCTGCGGAGGTGTCTTTGGATTAACATGGCTGGGACGCTACACATGTTTGTTTGGGACAGAACATCCGTGTTGGGGCCTTTGGCGTGAGTTTGGCGTTTGACCTTTGGCGTGAGTTTGGCGTTTGTGTGATATGCCAAAGCGGCTTAGTCCGCAAACAAGAACTCCCGCAGCAAGACCTTTCTTGTTTTAGTCTTAGCTCTAAGGCGGGCAATGTTGATTAATTTGCCATCAGCTCTAGTATGGATGTATATCCCCTCGCTGTTGCTCTGAAAGGCATACTGGAGTAGGATGGAGAAAAAGATTGCAAATAAAGTAGTAGCCAGCACGCAACCTTGCTTTACTCCTCTACTCACTGGAATAGCTTCTGAGCGGCACCGTTATAGCACACTGTGCCCTGCATGTTTTCGTGGAACTGCTTGATGATGTTAAGCAGTGGTGTAGGGCAGCCTATGTTTTTGAGGATCTGAAACAGGCCGCTTCTGCTGACAAGATCAAAAGCCTTAGTGAGGTCGACAAACGCAATGTATAAAGGCATATGTTGCTCCCTGCACTTCTCCTGCAGCTGGTGCAGAGAGAAGATCATGTCTATGGTTGATTTACCAGTGCGAAAACCACATTGCGATTCTGGGAGTACATGCGATGCTCATCCAACATCATGAATAACAACTCATAGTCAGGATTTAATTACATAGGAGGACTTTTTGATTCCATGTAAACATATAGTTATATTCTTAGGCCCTTTGAATTTTATAGCATCCAAATGTAAATACATTTGTGTATAATAGGGCATTGAAAATGTGTTGGCATTACCATTTATAAGAACTCAACATTAGTACATCAATAACATCATATATTTGTTGGCTCTTGCAGGTTATATTAATAGACACATTTTATTTGTTGACAGTCTAAAAATTATGCATTTAGGGTAGTTGAGCATGCAACAGTTATGTTTTAAAGTTTGATATAATCAGGAATTTTTTATTTTTGTGTTTTTTTTTTAAGAACTATCAACCACATCAACTTACTATGATATTGTACTGATGATGTCCTTAAAATAAAAATGACTTTATTTTTAAAATATCTTTTTCAATACATTTTTTACAATCTGCTATTTTTTTTTTTCAGATGAGGAGACAGCATATGTAATATTCATTTATCAGAGTCCATCAGATCAGTCCCTCAGATGGGTTAGTGTACCCGGCAGGCGTGTTCAAGCTGGTTTTGTCAGAGCAGGGATAAATATCATGGATATTGGATCAAAAGCTGATGATTTTGTTTATCAACTTTCTGATGAGATGGGAGATAATACTGGTAGTTATGAAGAATTCAAATCACCTTGTTTATAATTTACAGTTATTTTATAACTCTGGTGATGATTGGTAATCTTAATATTGAAACCACAAAAATAAATGTATATTTAAAATATTGAAGCCAATAAGAAGCACATTATAAAGTTTAATAAAGGTTAACACTTAAATAATTATATTTTCTATAAACCATAAATAGGCTTAAAAGGTGCTTGGGCATATGAAGTAGGAAGACTTACAGCATCTGCCAAGAAATGTCAGAGATATGTCTGCCAACAGTCTGCCCTTTTGGCTAATCCTAAATACATCTCTGATATGGATGAGCTTTATAAATGTCCATGTACTCTTGATAGACTTGGACGACAATGGGAGATATTCAGTGTGTCTGGAGATATCACTTGCTATATTATCAAAAGTATAGCAAAGCAGCGACTGTTAAAAAACAATCTAAGGAACAGGGTATAATGATAGTTTTTTTTGGTCTTTATTTTATAGATTAAACTAAGGGGCTTTACTTGAGACAGCGATTACAAGATTTAATTTTCAAATTGACATTCCACTTTTGAGACCACAGAAAAGGGTGAAAGAAGCACTCACTTGGTTGAAAGACCATGAATAACAATTATCTACACCCACCCCCTCCAAATAAAAAAAGAAGAGATTAGTATTATTTGGCTTGTGTTAAAAAAAAAATAATTAAAGTTAGGTTTATTTGCTTAAAGTGCTTGTGTTTTGTTTCTTTGATGAATTTACACATTTTTGTGTTTAATATATGGGCTAAATTATTCTTTTTAATTGTCGCACATACTTGGAAGTTATTTTTAAGGTATGCATAATGCTAATTTTTTAATTAATTATTTTATTACAGAGTAATACTTACTCATTTCTTCTATTCTTTGTATAGATTTGCTGCTATAGAGGTGTTATCTCCTATTACGCGTCATGGGCACAATATCTGGAATCACTGCGTTGGGCAACTTTCATTCACAATAGTCCAGATGCTGGACATGTTTTGATCAGTGATCCATGGCAGGCTTGGTGGAATACGGGATTATCAACAAACCAGCAGGCAGCTAATGAGAATATTCAGGCACACAACTTGTGCTGTAAACAGTCTACAGAACAGCTTTGTGCCAGCTTCTACAATGTATTTCCAGATACAGCCTGTAGTAATTTGGTGCCTTTTATTACAGGTAATTTTGGTTCACAATTATTTAATAAACACGTTCCCTGAAAAGTTTCATTATTTGAAGAGAAACTCAAAAGCTGATGAGGATATTGTCACCCTTAAAATATTGTTGAAATAAACATTTTTATTGATTAAAGCAATATTACTGGAAAAGCTCATTAAATGATTGATATTCTTTGGTCTTGCTAATTTGAAGAAAAAAAAATTCTCAAAAAGAACTAAATTTTGTGAGATGTTTAAGAATTAATCACAACAAAAAAATTCTACAAGAGGTGTTTCAACAATTAAAATTAAAAGATTCTCATAAATAGCAACATGCGTCTGTGTTATTATCTTATATTGCAAAATAATATTTCCTTACAGAAGAACTTTGAAAAAAACTATTTTGCATACATTATTGAAATATGCCAAAATATTTGGGATAAAAAGACATTCATACCCAATGTTGTGCAATAAAATACACACATTTGTTTTACAAATCTTACTTTCAATCAAAACATTATATGTGCTTAAACATTTAATGTAAGATTATATTTTATACAACAGGTGCTGCCTTAGGAGATCCCCACTTCACCACTCTTGATAATTGCTCATTTTCAATGAATGGTTGGGGCGAGTACATTCTTATGGATGTTCCCTCCATTAATTTTACACTACAGGTATGTTTGCTCTTTTTCACTTTATAATGGCTTATTGTAGGTTTTTACTTTTCACATAGTAAATCATAGATGCATGGTAAAATTTAAACTGAAACAAAGAGAAGGATGCTCACTCTTCAGCACTGCATTGGCTTTTGGCTATTCAAATAAAAATAAAACAAAGTTCCAACTGTAAAGGAAAAAAAAAAATGTTAGCCAGTAACGTGTTCTCAATGTATTGCCCAGAAAGAAAGTTTTGCTCTCTATGTTTTCAAGCTCAGTATTAAATAAAGAAATACATTATGACTAAAAGTTGACACAAAAAGATTTTATTTTAAATTATGAAAATCACCCTGAATGTTAAATGCCATGTAACAAATATTACACATGGATTTTACATACAAAATTGTCATGTAGTTATAATCCAGTTTTGATTTAATTAAATACATTTTTTAATTGTACATAGTATAATTTTAGAGATCATCTTTGTTATCTATACCAAATGGGGCCTTTATAAATGATGATTTGCATCTATTAGTAAAATATACAACAGCAATATATAATTGTTAACTTTTAATGTCCATAGGTGAAATCCACATTTTTGACAGTCATTTTGAAGTGATAAAATTTTATTCTAGGTGACCACAGACAACATTCCAAAACTTTAATAGTTGTTATGCTATTATAATGGGTTGCATATCAAAATTCGAGGATGGAATGGGCTATGGCAAAATTGCATTAGCTGTACAGGAATAACAAATATTAAAGCATGACAGAGCAATAATTCATAATTGATAAAAAAACAACAAATTATTAACCAGTTTGAAAAAAAAACATTTGCATCAAAAGCATAAAAACAAATAAACATATGCAAGTTACAATTACCTAATTTTACCTTACAATAAATGGAATTTTGAATAATTCAAATACATTTTATCAATATTGGAAAAAAAAATAATTATTTTTTGGCAATTTGAAATTCCTACAGGTCATGTACAGAAAAATAAAAAGACTTTTGTTTTTCATTTCATAGGCTTCCATTACATTTTGAGTCAAAACTTTGTTATTTGTTATGCTGTTGCAAAGTTTTTCTTATCTGATGTTGTATATTTGCATAGGCTATTTCAGAAATATAATTATGCCGTGAAAAATGAAGGTCATATTGTGAGAAAAAATTGTGTTTAATATGTTGATCCTTTTAAATTTGAAAATGAAAATAAAACTGCACAAGTCTTAAATCTCTAAATTAATACAAGTAAGTTTACTTTTAGTATAGGCCTACTTCTTATGTATAATATATGCATAAATTCTGATACAAAAATAATGAAAACTCCTCTCTAACATTTCTAATTGGGTGGATAATAAAAATAAAATTATTGTATCAACAATGGCATGTGATAATAATTTTAGAAACGGATACAAAATTAAAATTTAAAAAAATAGACTAATTCACTGAATTATACCAAGAAGGTATTAGGATGTATATGTTGTTTGTTTGGACAGACATCCCAATAAAAGAAGGTTCTCACTGCATGAAGGATGCTGCATATTACTCATATGCAGTAGAGTTCTGACTTTTCAATTATGTGACGAGTATTATCACTATGACTTTTGGCACACAAAGAAAGAAATGACTTGAAAAGCTCCTCAATAAACAATATATTTGGTGTAGATTATAAATGACTAAAGTAAATATATTTTATGTTTACATTTTTTTTTTATCATGGTCACAATTTATTTGTATTCGCATAAAGGCCAGAACAGACAGAGCTGAAACAAGTTATGGTACTTTAAGCAATGCAACTGTGTTCTCAGCATTTGCTGCCAAAGAAGGCAGCGACTCAAGTTTCCAAGTGAAATTGTCAACAAACAAAACTGGTAACAATTGTTATAACCATACCTAACCTGCTGTCAAGTTGTCATAGTTCTGTAGAATTTAAAAAACAGCTCTATTTTGGGAGGGGGGGGGGCTTGGTTTCTATGGAGTTATCACATGTTTTCTCTCAGAACAGACATTAAGTTTCTGCCACTTCAATTCCTTTATTCTAATAACTTGAAGATCACTAGCTACTGATTTTCCCTGCTAAAATATCCAAAATTCTCTCTCATAATGTTGAAAGTTATCTGCCTTGCCTTCTCAGTCCCCTTTTATACCCCAGCAAAAGTTCACTCAGATAAAAACCTACTTTCACTGCATGTTTACAAACTTATTCTATCTGTGATTAATAATATGTTTTTATTTTAAATACAACTATGTTGGTATTTAAAAAAATTTAAAGTTACTTTTCCAGCTCTCTAAACATTTTTATATTAAATTTTATCATTTAATCTTCTTTTAAATTAACAATATTTTTAAAAAAGATTTTTTGTTTACCATACAATTCTGCAGTGGGCATAGCCCAAAATATATAAACCCTACCATTCATACATACAAATTTATTATAGTCATCTGTTTGTAATATGAATTATTAAACTTTTTTTTGTTTAAACAAAATTTGTTTAAATTACACAGTAATGATTATCATGGCCAATGATTCTGATGTCACTAGTAGTTTTTATAGCTCTACAAACTTCAGTCTTTACACTGACAATATTGAAATCAGAAGGGAAGATTTGATGAATAAGACACAAGTAGTAGCCATTTTTTCATGTGGTAAGTATATTTTTTTAGTGTTGATTTAATTCAATATACATTATGTTTCTCACAACTAATTTCTCACTCAAGAATTTAATTTTATATAGGGAGCGCCAAGAAAAAACATTTATAATAGTAATATTTCCACAGGTATTGTGCTATTGGTCAAAGTTAGGTAAATGTAAAAAAAAATTTGACCTTTTGTATATTTTATTAATAAATGCAAATCATCAGTTTTAAAGGGCCCCATTTTGTATAGATAAAAAAATTTGATCTCTAAAATTATATATAATTAAATAACATATTAATACCATATCAATAAAATCATAACTGGATTTTAACTACATGAAAATATTGTTTGTAAAATACATTAATAATGTTTTTTTATATGGGATTTAAATTATTTGTAAATTTGAGGCAGTAGATTTAAAACTTTGTAAAATGAGACTGACTATGATTATGATAAGAATATTTTATATTATTACATGATGCTTTTGATTGTTTTATTTTAAGGTAAATAAATAATTATTTCTAAAATTTCAAATATATATTTTGTGCTTTTAAATTTATTAATCTATTATGTATGTTATTAGGCGTGTCTATTATCATTGGACTGGGTATAAAGAGTTTAGAAATTGACCTGGAAGTGGACAAGTCCTTGAAAACATTAACCAAAGGCTTGTTTGGAAATTTCAATGGAAATCCTGATGATGATTTTCAGCTTCCAAATGGAACTATTTTATCAAGAAACCTTACAGAAAGAGAAATTTTGGAACAGTTTGCATCTGCTTGTAACTATTGTTTTATTTTATTTTTTAAAATAATATAAATGACCACTAAAAAGAATTTAATACTAAGTATGAATGTATGAATGAGTGTAGGCTTTGGGTTTCACCTATTAATATTATCTTTTGATATTTCGGCTAAATTTTGAAATTTTCTACCTATTATTTTTTTGCCAGATAAAGTGAATTCATTAAACTCAGTTTTTCTCTATGAACCTGGGAAAAGTACAGCCGACTATCAGCATCCAGAATATCTTCCAGCATTCAAAGAAAATTTTAATATAACAAAATTCACTGAGGCGACATCTTTTTGTGGCATAGGAAAGGACGCTTGTATTTATGATTACATTACAACTGGAGATCAGAATATGGCTCTTAATACAAAGGTCTCTAAGGAAATTGTTGAAATTGTGAGAGCTAATCTAGGTAAAATATATATGACGTTGATAAATCCTATAATTTGTTATTCTCAAAATTAATAAGTACATAATTATTTTTGTATCAATGTGTTCTTGGTTTAAACAATGCCATATTAATTGTGAAATACTTTATCAAATATTTAAAAAAAGATGCTTTTGAGATACTTTAAATACCTGATTTTTTAAAATTAAGATTAGACAACAAAAGTTTATTTTATTTGGAAGTGCTAATATAGTTATTTTTAAAATGTATTTTAAGCAATAGTTTTAAGTTCTGCTCAATTTCAGTGTGAGAAAGATGTATTCATTTATAGGCTTATATTATAATTACAAATACATAGAAAATAGAAATAAATTGTTATACAACCATAGTGTTTCATACTGTTATTTTAATATTTTTTTTCCCTCTGCAGCCAATACACCACCATCTTTAGAGATTGTAAACAAAGAAAACATAACCAACAACAGATGGTTTGTGCTTGAGAATCAACCAAACAAGTTACAACTGCTGGCCTCAGATCTAGATGGAGACAATGTAACATATGTTGGCTTCAACAATACAAGAGGAATAACACTATATCCAAATGGAACCATTGTTTATCTTCCAAATATCACATATCCTGTCATTATAAGGTACTGGTATAATTATTTTTTCTTATTTTCAAACCTAGTTAAAGTATTCTTACATATATTCATAAGCAAATCTTTTTAAACATTTTAAGATGCCATAATTTTAATTATTATTTTTTTTATATTGTGGACAGTATTCATTTTTTAAAAATTTCAATTATTTCTCTAAAGATTTAAGTGCAATAAAATTTCCACAAATATTATTTTAAATTTGACCAATGTTACACTAAAAGACAAAAGAAATTTCCAAGCCAAAAAAAGTAGTATTGTTTAAAAACAACTTGCTGAATTCTGAAGTCATATTTTTTCTCAAAGTTTTATTTGTGTTCCACAATAAAAATAAATTGTTAATATTATTCCCTTCATCTAGCATCCAAGTAAAAGATACTAAAAATGCATTGTCACCTGCACTAAATATCCCTATTACTGTGCGCCCATTGTGTAGTGGACATGGTTTGTACAACTCAACAGAATTTCGACAAATAGAATACTTGGAAGGACAGTTTAAGATATTGAAATGTCTTTGCTACCCTGCTTACACAGGTATAATTTTTATTTGTCTTTCAAAGCAAATTATATAGGCTACCATTAATAGGGTCTCAAATGTAATATTGTTAAACCAATATTTAAGAACTTTATCTTTATATTGTAGTCTCCAATTGAATTAGTAGATTGAGTTATTCATTATACCATATTTAAGTAGCTTCTTTGATATTTTAAGTCATGTTGTGAATAATTTATCTCAATTATTGTTCTACCATTTAAAAAAAAGATGTTTTGTTCTTGTGCATGTAATAGGAGACAACTGTGAATTAGAACTTAATGCTTGTGAGTCACAACCCTGTTCTAAGGGACAGAACTGCACCGATTTAACAGCACTGGAACAAGGAAACAAGACAGTAGGCTACACATGTGGACCCTGTCCCTCTGGTTATGTTGAGATAGCCAAAAAGTGTATTGGTAAGTTATATTTATAAGGATTTCTTAGTTAGAATTTTTTTTACGAACATTAAATTATCACTTCAATCAATCTTTAGACTTTAAAAATGTAAATACTCTAAGAAAATAGAATAAAAATTGTAAATAGAAATTTTAATATTATAACTTTGCTATTGAGTCGGTTTTTTTTCATTTGTAGATATTAATGAGTGTAAAAACTCAAGTGTATGTAGCCAAATATGTGTCAACACAGAAGGTTCCTATCAGTGTAAATGTCAGGATGGGTTTATTCTCAGTGCTGTTGACAAAAAATCATGCATTGGTGAGATTTCTTGTACTCATTTTGTTTTTATCTTTTAAATTATATATAATCTGATTTCAATGCATCCAACACTTCTTTAAATATTTTTCAGTGCTAGTTAGTTTTCAATTGTCAAAAAATTTTATAAATCATTATTAATTATTCCTGCTTAACCTAAAAGAAATAATTATTTTAAGAAAGGAGCAAATGAAGTTCTGAGTTTTTGCATTCCTCTTTTTCCATTGTTCCTTTTAAGGTATGGCGTGCTCAAACTGTTCACGCTGCAATTGTGTTTCAAATAACACTGAGTCTTGTAATGAGATAACTGGTCAGTGCATTTGTAAAACTGGCTGGACATCAAACAATTGTTCTGTGAACATCAATGATTGTGTCAACAACACCTGCCCCGCTCACCTGCAATGTAAGGATAAAGTGGCTGGTTATGATTGTGTTTGCGAGAATGGCCAATTGCCTGGTGTAAATGGAATGTGTAAAGGTAAGGTGAGATTTTTTCTTTTTAATTTATGAATCAACTTATAATTTAAGTTTTTGTTCAAAATTTGAAAATGATCTTGTTTAAGAAAATTTTTCCCATTGTTAAATTTATTCAAATTTTATTAATTATTTTCAGACTGCAACAGAACTTTGACAACAACTAGGGGAAATTTCATATCCTCAAACTATCCCCAGAATTATGACAGTAATACTTACTGTACTTGGACTATTGTTAGCCATGAACCCAATGCTATTATTGTTCTTAAGTAAGCAGTATCAGTATGTGGTTCTAAAAAGTATTTAGAAAATGTTGGCATAAAATTACCGTATTTATTGGCGTATAACACGCACTTTTTCTCCCCGAAAATAGGGGCAAATCATGTGTGCGTGTTTTACGCCGATATAATGTTTAGTTTTTTTCCCTGAAATTTTCTTCTTAAATTGAGGTGCGTGTTATACGCGGGGGCATGTTATACGCAAATAAATACGGTACATTAGTAAATATATTTCATTAAGGTATTTTGATGTGTTTACTAAGTTGTTTAGGTAAATACAGTATGTGCCAAAATTAACAGTACTGAAACTGTTGCATCTTAAAGATGTAAGTTCATTAGTTAATGGTGCATAGCTCAATCTCTAAGGTTGTACATTACTTTACAGTACCATATATGTAAGCCAGAATGTTGTACTATGGAGTATTTTTGGCCATGTGTAAATGGACACATATTTTCTTTAGAAATGCATGGTTCTTAGGCAAATGTCTCATTCATTCAGATGGCTACATCAATTGCCAGACAGTACAGTAGTTTTAAGCAGCCAGGTATTAATGTCAATAAAACTAGGGACAAGGGACAATATGGTGTGCCATTTCAGCACATGGTATTGTAGACCCTTGTTTCAATGAGGATAAGGAAGTCAATACTTTTACCATCACTCAAAAAATCTTATTGGGGCTTTGGGATTGAACAATTTCTGAAGGGTTTGTGAAGGTTCTGTCATGCAAGTAAATGTCACATAAAAAAAGACAACTGGTATCAACAGGTTGTGGTGACCAACCATATGGGTATGCTGCATAAAAACTTTCCTGGATGATACTTTACACATTGTACCCATACCCATCAAAATCCACTGATTTTATGCCAGCTGATGGCTACTTGGGTGGAAAGTTAAATTAGAGTATCTAGATTAAATTGGGACGATTCACAAAGAACTGTGCCTGCATTGTACCAGAAAAGAATCTCCTTTCTAAGAGTCTGCAGCAAACATTGTTTAGTCATATGTTTGAAATTATACATGAGTGATACAAATACTGTCTACAGCAAGGCAGTGGCCACTATAGACATGTACATTATACCACCATTGTAAATTAATTTGTCTGTTAGTTTCTTTGGTAAGTAATACATTTGCAGATGATAAAAGGCAATAGTGTGTGTATTTTCTTTTCAGTACTGTTACTGTTGACTTATGCTGTATTTCTAATGTAAAATCATCATGTTTGGTGTG
The DNA here is from genome assembly GCA_964033795.1 of Lymnaea stagnalis. Classification (NCBI taxonomy): domain Eukaryota; kingdom Metazoa; phylum Mollusca; class Gastropoda; family Lymnaeidae; genus Lymnaea; species Lymnaea stagnalis. The sequence goes on along the minus strand of CAXITT010000043.1, from coordinate 2,008,418 downwards.
GAAAGTTTTATTTCTTTTATTTAAATACTATTTCAAATTTAACAATACCAAACTATTAAATTTGTCATAAATAACTAAAGAAATAAAAGATAATATTTTTAATAGTTTTATCAATCTAAATTAAAATCAGCATCTCAGAATATGAGGTGGAAGGCTGTCCATTAGACTACCTTGAGATATACGATGGTAACAGTACAAGTGCCAGGCGCATCAGTCGTCTGTGTGACTCCGGTCCTCGGATGGTGACTTCTACAGGAGGATCCATGCATGTGGTTTTTATTTCTGATGATTCAACGACACGAATAGGATTCAACGCATCATACTCCATTGAAAGTAAGTATTCACAGTGAAAGAGAAATTTAATAGACCTTTTTAGTTTAAATTTCATTATTGTTTTGCCATCAGATAAGGTTTTGTGCATGGAGAAAAAATACATTCGATTGGTGTGAGTGAAAGATTATGATGAAGCAAGCTAGACCCATCTATGAGCTTATTTCCATTGATGTTGTTTGTGTTATAATATTCTTGTGTTTTTTTTTATTTTAGGAATATTAATTAATACTTGAAAGAAAAGAGCAATACATATTATGGGGAATTACAATTTGAAAACAATGCATTTCACTTTTAGAAATTTGAATGGTTTACAGGTTCTTTTTTTAAAATTGTTATTACTATTTCTTTATTTACTAATCTAAATTAATCATCTAGAGCTAATTTAAAGTTTAAAAAAAAAAGTGTGAACAACCTTAATAGTTGCATTTTAATCTGATTTATGCATTAAAGTTAAAAAAAATTGAGTAAATTATCAAACAATGATTTTTCCTTACTCTGTGTCTCATGTAATTTTTTTTTTTTTTCTGAATTTTTTTACTTAACCTTTCATAATTAATGAATTATTCATAATTCTCTCCAATAAACTTGAACATTCTTTATCTGCAAGATTTTTGATAGATTACAATTCCTTACTTATTGGGAGAATGGCAAACACAAATATTGTTTTATTGGCTAATTAACATATTATGTTCTCATAATTATTAAGCCTCCTGCTGAAGGAAAATGCCAACACATGTTCAATGATAATAGCAAATAAATCTTGTATCAAACATAAGGTTGATAACTTGAAATCTCTTTTATCTCAATCAACAATCAATTAAAATAGTATATTTGTTGTCTTATGTTTAGTTAAAATTTCAATTCAATTAAAGAAAATGAACCATCAATTATATATTTTTTTTAGTTATCTTTTTATTTCATTCTATAATCACTGAAAATAATTTAATAAAAACAATACCATTGAAAGGTTTAGAACACTGTTGGAACAAAAAAAAAAAATTCTAAAAAAAAAAAAAAAAAAAAAAAACTATATACTAAATATCAATATCTACAATTATACAATGTAATTTTATTGTACTGTGAAAGATCTAAAATGACTTTATCCTCTCCAGCACAATACCAAATAAAGAATATAAAAACAATACCATTGAAAGGTTTAGAACACTGTTGGAACAAAAAAAAAAAATTCTAAAAAAAAAAAGAAAAAAAAGAAACTATGTACTAAATATCAATATCTACAATTATCCAATGTAATTTTATTGTCCTGTGAAAGATCTAAAATGCCTTTATCCTCTCCAGCACAATGCCAAATAAAGAACTGCTCCCATACATGTCAAGTAATGTCTACCAACCCAAGGGTTGAACAGTGTGAATGTCCAGAATGGATGAGGCTTGATTCAGTAAATGGATCCAGATGTCTTGAAATTAATGGTAATTATTTGTATATGTAACAATAGCAGGGTTATTTATACACTCGTTATAAATTATATTAATAATGACAGCAGTGGGAGACATATAAATATTTATTGCAGATTTTGAGGTTTTCATTCTCTCTTTCAAATGTTTCAATTTGAAATTGTTTATTAAAAAAGCAAAAGTAAATATATTGTGAGGGCTTGGACACAAAGCCTTCTCTGTTATGTTTGTCCAGTCTTAAAACAGTCGAACCTACTTATCTCGACCATGGTTAACTCACCAACCCTATTTGACGTTTTTGAAGCGGAACCTCCAAATTCTCTCTTTGTCTTAGCATTTTCTGATCGTTTTTTTTCGATGCCTTTATGTCACCAAACCAGAATACCTCGAGCACAAAAAGGGGCCAAATTTGCCACTTAACGTCAGTTGTCTCGATCCCCATGACCAATGGCTGGCTTTTGAATCCCGCGAGAAGAAATAGCAAACAAAAAATAAACAAGTTTAGCATAATGAAAAATAATTATTTATTTCTCAAAATACAGCAGTGAAAGAGTCCCTGTATTGGGTGTTAATTTATGCTATAGTAATGTATGTGGTCCAGGTTGTAAAGAAACTATAGTAACTATGTGTACGATACTTTTCAGAGCTATGCCAGAGTGAAATGACTCACAAATTTAATTTTGACTCAGATTTAATTCTGACTCTGGTTAGCTTTTTGTAAAAATGAACTACACCCCACATGTCTTTTAGTGATTTTTTTAGCGATCTTTGTATTTTGTATTTGCAATGTTGGAGAATATAATAAAGGTTTGTATGAAGACTCGACGGTCATTTGTATTCTATAATGGTCAATCTCTGCTGTTCGTTGATGCACATATGGCTTTTGTTGCTAGCAAACATGTAACACATTTTTATATCATGCCGATCACTTCATCAAACAAATTGGGGCAACGCTGTTGTGTAAAAAAAAACCTCCAAAATCCCATGCTTGTACATTCTCATTTATTAACGCACATCATGTACTCAAAGAAATTTCAAGCACATGTTATTATATTGCCGCCGTATTGGTTTTCACTTATCCAATCATCGGCTATCTTGATGCTTTTTTGCAAACCCCTAGGCCGTCGACATAACCGGGTTCTACTGTATTATAAAATGCAGCCCACTTAATACACTACATTTGCTATAACATATTGAAAAGAAAAACCAAAGGATCCAATCACTCAAAACATCAAATGCTTCTATTTCACAGCTTGTAATACTACAGTGAATTCCAATTCTGGATACATTGTCAGCCCTGGATACCCTAAGAATTACCCGATCAATACAAAATGCTACTGGAACATCACAGGAGGAATCAACAGTTACATCACCTTCAGGTATTGCAGTTAATAATTCCATGGCTTTTAGTCGTAGAGTTATTAGTATGAAACTAGATCATCTTTTTTACATGCTTGTTAGCATGAAATAGAATGATCTATAACCCCAACAAATTTACTATGATTTTGGGGAATTTGTATATTTTTATTTATTGTCCTCCATTCACATGCAGATCAGAACATTACAAGTTAAATATTAAAGTATATATTATTAAAAAAAAAAATCTTTGATTATTAATATATTTTCATATACAAAATTAAATTGGTAAATGTTACTTTTATTCCATAAATATTTGTTGCCATACTCAAAATCAAAATGCATTGTTTGAGTTGTTTTTCCCACATATTAATTATTGTTAATATCATACAGCAAAATTTAAAATATTATTTTCTTATCTATTTAGGACAAAATTATTTTGGAATCTAGGCACAATGTCACAACACATTTAATGAAAGTTTTGTTTTAAATATTATGTAATATTACTGAGCAAAATAGAATTGAAACAAAAACTGTTACATATTAATTATTGTATTCCAGGCCAACATTATTTAACCATGCTCTATTTCAGTTTCTCTGACTTTGACGTTGAAAGAAGTTCAAACTGTTCCTACGATTATATTAAATTTTACGATGGCAACAGCCCAAGAGCTTCGTCACTGGGTCAGTTATGTGGCAATGTCATACCTGGTATTATAAGTTCAACATCTGGGAACCTCTATGTAGTCTTTGTCTCAGATGAATCCAACAGCAGTAAGGGATTTAAAGGCCAATTCTACACCACTTATAGATTTCTTACTCGCTGAGGTAAGTGAATAAAATTATATGTAAAAAGAAGAAAAAAAAAAGAAAAACTGTCAAGTTATGTTCTTGTAATTGATGTTTAATCTGTCTTTAGTGAAGTAGTCATGCCACAGAGCACATCAGTGCTGCCCTCTTAATTGTTTTTAATATAAACTAACCAATAGTCATTTAAAGTTTAGTTTATAAATACATTTTTTTTTTAAATTGGCTGCCTGCCATATTCAATTTTTAGAAATGAACATATTATTCTTATCAAATTAAATTAAAATAATAATAATAAATCTTTTAGAAATATTAGAACAAAGAATCAAATCATAAATTCGAGGATTTTTAAAATTATTTATTAAATACATATTAATACTAGCTTAAGCACACAGTCCCAAGGGGCAAGCATTTTCATTTGCAGTTAGTTATAAATCCATGAATAGCTATGAAGTTTAATTATTTGGTAAAAACTTTTCTTTGTAGACAGCCATTTTTGGTGCAAACTCTGGAATCTTTCTTTTAATTGCATTGTTGGTCAGTTCCTGAGACTTTTAATTTAACTTCCTGAAAGGACTTTCTTCTTTAAAATGCAAGATAAAGTTTTCCTTGACTGACTACTGGAGATTGGAAATAAATACCAACTGAATTTAGTTTTTGGCCTTGGCTATTTTTTATGGCAATAGCAAAAGAAAGGCTCATGGAAACTGATTTCATCTTATAGTAAAGGTCGATAATGAATGCAAAGGGCAAGGCTGATTCATTTTTGCTAGCCACATTTTGCATTACTGTGTTAGTAAAGAAAGGTTCTACTAACTTTAACCAGGTGCATCAGTAAAGAACAGACTTTTTAGTAAAATGTATTATTCAACTGCTTCCATCATTTTGTTGAAAGACATTCTTTGCCCTAGGTTGAGCATTTGAAACTTTTCTTTGAACAAGTTTATTTTCGGACATCGGATTGTAATAATTTTCATAATGGATTGGCTCGTCATAGTTGCCATCTAGAAGCTATAGGCCAAAGTGTCAAGTGGGAGCTTTCTCTTGATCTAGAAACCATATAGCAGACAAAACATATTGTTTGCTTGGTGAAAATTTCATCTTTGCACATGATCAGTTTTGTGGTTGCATTGTGTAATACCTGAGCCCCATCATGCTTCAGGTGCACTTACATAATGGGTCACAGGGTAAATTTTTTCCTCTGTGCCATTTAATAGTAGCTTCATGTTTTTTTGGGATCAGAAATGACTTGAATGATGCTACTGTCATAACCCGTGTAAACGCATTTAAAGAAGTATATAATGTTTTGAATTGAGCTACAAATCTCTAGGTTATTATAGTTGTTGTGTTTCAGAGATAGGTATGGAGTATATGGCATAACCGATCCACTTTTTTTTCTCATAGTTCAACTTGGTGTTGATATACTGTCTAACTATTGACATTACTGTTGGTCTCAGCACATAAATCTTTTGGGGATTCGTTTGTGCCTTTGCTGTTTTATCTACATTTAGCATTTGGATTTAATGCACCACATGGTCCGTGTATCAAACAGAATTTTATAATTTCATGCAGCCTCAGGTGGGAATCTTTATAAGGGAGTTCTACACATAAAATTTTGTTAATTCTTTCATTCTCACAGGCTTTGTCTTCCGGGGTCATGAAGAGCAATGTGTGCTCATGTTGTAGTCAATGTTTTTGGAGTTTAATAACGATGGTCATAGCCCTAACATGTTCAAATCTTTGGAACTATGTTTAGTCTTCACGTAACAATTTACATTTTTACTCAAACATTCTTGATACTGAATAAAACCGGTCACACTACTGTTAAATGGGATTTAATTTGTCCCTGATTTTATTCCATTTTATATTACATGTGATTGTTATAAATAAGGCAGGTTTGTCATATATCCTGACCATGTTCATAGCATCTTGGTAATTTTGAGTTATATATCTTAAACACTCTATGAAAGTTGACTGCAATATAACATTCTTGCTTGGCAATATGTTAATGTCCAAACTGTAGTTTTTTTAAATAGGTGAAGGACATCATGGCATTCTGCTCTCATTATTCTTATTTTTTTCAAAACAAATTCGAATGGTTTGCTTTTGTATTGCAATAAGGTACAATAATGAATTGGTGAATTAGCTTTCCTGCATCATTAACTGGTTAAAGTTTCCATCAAGAATGGCAAAATGGTATGAATAGCACTAAAATTGGGACATATTTTCTTGACTAACATCTTTCTTTAGATCTGTAGTCCACCCTGAATCCCCATATCACAATGGGTCACACAGTCTTCTCAAGATGTACTTTTTGTAAATATTTATTTTTCTGTGAAAAACGGCAGTACTTTCTTCTTTGGTAGTTGCAGCATTGCTACTGTTGGGGTGCAGATTAGTTACTCATTCTCTCAAGAATGTTATGTGATATTCAATGCCATGGTGTTAGTTTTTCCCAATTTGCCTTCAAAATTTCATGTTATTTAAAGTTGAGCATCTCAAATCCAAAAACATCACCAACATAAACTACTAAGCAACAGGTACACAAATAATCTCTTCACCAATTACGCTGACAAAAAATATCTCCACCAATGACAGACGAACTACCTAAGGCTTACAAAGATCATTCCAAAAATGTAACTTAATAAATTCAATTCGTTTTTTTTTAAAATGTTTCAGGAAATAGATCACAATTTATTTTGATTAAAAACAAATTTCAAGTTATTAAGTGTAATGAAATTTATGACTATAGTAAAGAAAACATTATAAATTTTTTTAGGGTAAAGAAATCAATGACAAGAAATATAAAGATTGTTGGGTTTTAAATTTAAGGAAAATACAGTTTAAATAGTAGTAAACCATCATTTAATAAGAAGCCCTTTAGTTTGTGCATGTGGGAGAGGAAATTGGCACTGTGATAAACTAGCTCTCAAAGAACATTTAACGCACGTTTCAAAGGTTATGCACTTCTCAGTGAGTGTATATGAGATCAGAACTGTTAAGTTGGTATCTTTTTTTAAATTTTAACTTTTATTAATTATTGTTAAACATTATTAGGTTATAAATTTGTAATGTTTTAAAAATTAAGTTTCAAAAATATTTAAAGTATTTCCTTCTAACTCACTTTTGAAGGACATATATTGTGACCATGTGTATGTTTGTTCTATTTCAGAAAATACACATTTTGTAAGGCAGAATCAGCACTGTGAAAAATAAACTTTATAATTATATTTAGTATGTTTTTGCAACCATTTGTTAAGAAAATTGATAGAAAATGAAACATTTAATAACTGTAATAAATTTGTCAAATGTATCAATGTCTTAATTTTACTATTTAAAATCATTTTTTAAATTAAAATTGCCTGTAAATGTTGCTTATAAATTGGATTAAGCTTAAATTTTGATTCAATTTATAACATTAAATTATACATTTCTTGAATTATTCATTTTTGTTTATATTATTTTGTTTTATAATATTGTTTGATTTTTATGCACTTTGTTCTAAAAATCATATTATTAATTTTAGTGAATAAAAGCAATAATAAACATTTTGTATAATGTTGCATGAACTCTAACCTTGGACTGGATAGGTAAAATTGTAGCTCTAGGGTTTTTAAACGTTGGTAAAAAAAATATTTTTTTATAGAGTTCAAAGATACTTGAAATTTTACGTCATCTCAATAATTTTGAGTTTGATTATGAAGGCCAATTTGTATAAAACATCTTTAATCTTTCATCAAATGATGTGTCAAATTTTACTGATATTAATGAGAGCTAAATATTTAAAAGTATCATTGTACCTAATTTTTTTAATGAAATTGATACACACACATAAAAGTATTGATATATATATTTTTTTAAAACAATAAGTTTATGTTGATAATTCAAAGGTATACGCTGTACCAGGAGTCTAAATCTGGTAAAGCAAATGTCGGAAGCTTACCAAAAATTCCTACTTCTTGAAAAAAGTGCATTTATTTCTTAGCAAAAATTTAGAGGAACTTCATTCCACTAACTAACACACATTCTGGTGAAGGTCTGAGACTTAATTGGCATATTAATTGTGTGTGTACTAAAGTCATTAATTTAAGGTTTCAAACTTAGGTCATCATAAACATTACCATTATTTATTTTTTTTAGATTCACTTTGATTATGAAATTTCTAAAATAATTTTAAGGTAAATAAGCCACATGACATGATAAATATGTTTTGTAATGTTTCATGGAATTAAAATACAATTTGGATTTTTCACTAAATATGCATCAAATTACATTTTAAATGTCATCTATCATATTAAAATTTGTTGAAAATAAAAATATATGTACTCCTCAGAATGTTGTTACATTTATGTAAATGATCTGTGCATTTTTAACTCCATTGAATCGTCTCTAAACGGTTTTTAATAGTTATCAAATGTCTTTAACATATAAGAAATATTGATTCATTTGAAAACAAGAGACTCAATATAACAATGTCACTGCTACTCAAGTCTCCAATCAATATATTTTCAAATTATTAATTTTTTTATTATTATTAAAGTGGTATTATATAGCGCAGTACCAAAGCCAAGGGCTAGGCTCACCTGGCTTCACATAAAAATTAGCAAAAGAAAAATGACATTTAAAAAAGGTGACATAAAATATATTCATTTAAATAAAACCTGTGTAAAAATATTGACTTCACCCACCCAAATACTGTAGACCCTTGCCTAGCCATGGTCAACAACCAAGCGGCATTGAGCATTGTTTATCCGTCAGAGGGGGTGAGAACAAGAATAAGAAAATGAGGAAACCCAAGTTTTTTTTTAACATATATAGAGCGAGAGACATAAGGTCAAAATAATTGTTGAATAAGTTATATCAAAATATCCTGCATATTGTAGGTATATGGTTTAAATTTGGTAGAGCTTGTGAAAAATCAGTACATTTACAACTGTATCCATTTGACGCACTGTCTTTGAGCACTGACATTCATCCTGTGACCAACAAGGTAAGGATACACGTTTAACCCATTCAGCATTTATTTATAACTTTGTCTTACGTCATCTTTGGCTAGCAATCAAGTTTTGATAAATCTTTCAGTTTTAGGTTTTAAACAGTTGTCAGGTCATTTTGTGTGTCCCCTCGATGAGTTCAAATAAAGGCAGCACATGGGAAACTATCACAAAAATCTTGTTTGCAGTCAAGCCCTACTAGCTATTTTCATATCTGCTGTGTTTCGGAGCATGTTAATTTAATTATTTGTAATCATTTAAAAACATGTCAAAAATAATTCTTTTCATGGTCACATATAACGCACAGACTTCAAATAGCAGTTGTGCCCCTACCATCAGTACTAGCCGCCCCTCTGGAGATTTATCTCAAATGCCAAGTTTCTCTGTTCATATTTTTTTTGCCCCTACCCAGCTGCATTAGAAAAACAGTAAAGGATAGAGCCTCGTTGGTCTTTTTATACAAAAGACTCCCTGAAAAAAGTTGCCAACATAACTGCTGGTACAGAACATTGGAGACCATCAAGAAAATCTCACGAACCAATTAGCTCCTCGAAATGTCTCGACTCTTCCATTTGACTGCAAAATAATTTTTTTCATTCAGGCATGGATCTTAGTGTCGATTCACAAAGTACGTACACACAAAAAAAATCACATATTGCTTTAATTGCCAAGCCCATTTGCAAAATTAAATTTTTGGTTAAAATTCCCCCCTCCCCCCAAATTTTCTTTTTCCTAAAAAATAAAGCAAAGGTACAGATTTGAGTTGTCACACTTCTCCTAAAATACACAGACACACACACAAAACCTGTTTCAATTTATGTGTAGACATTGGTGACGTAATAGATGAAAAAAAAAATGTCAAAGTATTTCTAGCTCCTCTGAATGTTTGATGCACCATATTGCCCCCACCATATTGCCCCCCACCATTTTGCCCCCACCATTATTGCCCCCCCTCCCCCGTATCGTGCGTCAGGCGAGCCACTAAACCACGTCTTTCCCAGTTGCACCGTGAAATTGTACATGTTTTCAAAGGGTATTATATTCAGTTTTAGTAAATGTCACCATACGCGATATCTTGTGGACATGTTACAATCCAGTATGTAATCTCTATTAATGCATAAGCTCATACAAATGGTTGCTAGATGTTGCTTAATTGAGGTCATCAGAGTAATATTTGTTGTGTTTTTTTTTTTACATCCTTTTGATTTATTTTGTTTAATTTTGCAATGAGTACTTGTCATAATATGACGTCTAGCTCCCGGGGGGGGGGGGG
>CAXITT010000043.1:1947833-1998220 GCA_964033795.1 Lymnaea stagnalis | reverse complement strand
TTGTGGTGTGTGTGTGGCAATAACATTTTAATTTGTCACAGGTCCGGATATTGCTTTTTACTTTTTCCGTCTGTACTGTGTTCATTTCTGTAAACACAAAGTAAGAGCACTAACACGACATTTACAAACCGTTACGGGGAAGATATTTTGATTTCACTGATTTTTAGGCGCTATATAAATAGGCCATGGACAGACTGTCATATTTTAAGATAAACTATTCTAGATTTACGAAATAAATGTACGCAACTTTCTGCCAACGCCCTTTGCCAACATACTCGGGTAATAAGAAAAACGTATGCTAAATATACTAAAGCAACAGCACCCTCTCACTGCAGTGTGGACGTAATGTATGGATGAACTCTTGTCAGGCATCTTCACAAGTAAAGACTAAAACAAAACTAGCAGTCCAACAGTGGATTCCTCTAAAAATAAACGGACGTGGGGGCGTCTATTTCACTCTAAAGTTGTGGAAGCCCACCCACCACCCCTTTCAGATCTTGGAATCGATAAATTATGTGTGTGGTTGATTCCAGTGTTGTATTGATAACGCTTTATTCACCAAAAATATTAGTAATACAATAATTTACAGTTTTAAAAAAAATTGTTTGAATATTATTGACTATTCTATTTTGTGACATGGAGAAAAACAAAAGCTTGCAAAATGGGGGTGGGGGTCCCATTAACTTGCATTGAAAGCAACTTCTTCCTCCCCCACCTTGCCAGGGCAAGTGTAGACAACTCTGGAACACACACACTTACTTTAAAACTGCTTTAAAAGCTTTTTGAATACCATGGAAGGATTAGAAATTTATAAAGGAAATCTAGTAAAAAAAATATATAAATATTATGAGAGCAATTATTTCAACATATATATTTTGAAGTTCATTTATTCATTTTTTTTTACCCTATCAATGTTCGTTTGATTGGGAATTATTTTTTTAAATTTTTTATTACGCCTGGTCGCAAACTCCAAATAAGCAAAGAACAATGCAAAAGATTTTGTTAAGCTGGCTTGAATGGATTTCTTTTAGTATGAATTGGTCTTTTCTATTATACTAGTTTATCAGTGTGTGATTGTTTTTTTGTTTTTTTTAAAGCTTATTTTGAATCCGCCCCTGGCTGTACTGTGACAAAAAGGACTCTCTTATAAATTTAAAGTCTTCCCTTTCGTGCACGGACCTTTCGGGTTTCAGCCCTTGCAAGTCTCTCTTTATTTGAAAGATCCGTGCCTTTGACACAACCAAATTGAAGCCAAAAGGCCGAAAATCGATTGATCGGGGTTTCTGCCGAGCCTTAAGATATGAACATCATTATCAATCCGGACATTGGCTGCTGAGCCAGAAGATATGGGAAAGAAGATATGAACATCATTATCAATCCGGACATTGGCTGCTGAGCCAGAAGATATTGGAAAGAAGATATGAACATCATTATCAATCAGGCCAATCTTTAGCTTTGATAAGATATAATGTGCATAGTTTTTAGTGTCTTATTAAAATAAGAATATTAAAAAAAACTTTTTTTTAAATGCATTAACTTGAAATGTCATCATCATCAGTGGCTCTCCGGCCCATGTAGGGCCCTGGCCTGCTCCCCCACATCCTTCCATTTGGATCGATCCATGGCTTTCCGCCTCCATGCTCGAACTCCCAACTGAAGTAAATCCTTCTCTACATCGTCGATCCATGTCAGTCCTTGACGACCGGTGAGCCGTCGGCGCCTAGGTTTCTGTTTGTATATCACTTTTGCTTCTCTACAATCTGGCACCCGTTCAATATATCCTGCCCAGCGAAGTATGCCTTTTTAACTAGAAATGACACTTAAAAATATTTGTGGCTAGCCCAAGTAAAAATTACGTTATGGGGCGAGATTTACGGATGTGGCGAGAGGGAATAACGTAGCATTTGATTAAGATGAAACAGTTGAATCCCATTATATCATGCAAACACATAGCGTGTTTATTGCAGTTTAAACGATACACTACATGTAGTCTTCTCCCACATCCACTGGTCCCTGACTTAAATAAAAATCCAGTGGTCATCTCACAGTACGCCACATGTAAACAATACACAATGCCTCAGGCGATTGTTAGACCACACGCGCTCATATGTTTGCATTTGCGTTACCTACTTTAAAAAAGACAAAAAACTAACGTGACAGTAACGAGTCATTCTAACCCCATTTACACCCAGGGCCGGATTAAGCCATCTTGGTGCCCTAGGCACAAACCCTACTGCCCCGGGCCCCCATCCTCCACTGACTGCTGGTGTGTTCAATATTATGCAGAAAATAAAACTAACAAAGAAAAACAGTTGTGAAATGTAAACACATATGTTTGTACTACTATCACTCATATAAAACGTACAATAAGGTATTTCTGTATTAAAATTAGTAGTTAATTAATTGTGTAATAATAGTAGACGAAATACTGCCATGTAACTCTTTTGATAGATAAGAAAGTCAGAGAGAGAACACATTTACATTTTAAGTTCTTTTTTCTAGATTTACGTCTGGCAAAGTTTTTGAGGACATCATCAAAGTTAATTTTGTGCAACAAGTCTGCCTCAATCATCAGCAAAGATAAGGAATCAAACCTTTCTTGTTTCATTGTTGATCTACTTGGATTTTTTGTACGTTTCAGTTGAGAAAAGGAGCGCTCAGTTGAACAGTTCGTAACCATTAATGTTAAAAATATGCGCAAGGTGATTTCTACATTTGGAAAAAACACACTCGATGTTGTCTCTAACTATTACTTTGTAGAGTTCTGCATGACTGGACGTGTTGTTCTCAGATTTTGATGCACGAAACTTGTGGCGGATATATGAGTGGAACTGTTGTAGTTCAGTATATAAATTATTGTTCAGATCTTCGGGATAAGCATAATTATTAGTCCTTCACAAAACTCAGATGTTTGTGGCACATCGACCAAACAAGAAAATCAAACTGCTAGATCATTATATACCTGTCCTCGTCTACTCATCTCTGTCTCAAGTTTGTCAACAATGTGTAGAAAGGAGATATACGAACTTTGTCTCTGGCATTCTGAGATACCTCAGGGGCATCACCTTCAATGACCACTGTCTTTCGTTTACGATTACGGATCAAAGTAGACTTATAATCCACACCTGGTGTTATTTCTATGGCAGCTTCTTCAAATCTTTCAAATTCATTCCTAGATTCATGCAAGTGATCTGCTAGTGAATAATACAAATCAGCACACGCTTTCAAGTTTACGTGCTCATTCTGTAGATGACCGACCCTGTGAAAATGTTGTAACACTTCTTCCCAAAAGACAAGCATGAAAGTAAATTCTGATTCTTGCATGTTCTTTGCAATGTTTTCTGACTCTCTTCTGGTGTGGCTGGTCTTCTTGTAAACATTCTAACGCTTCTATAATCTGGGGATGAGACTTTAGAATGGCTTCAGTTGTAACAGGATGTGCTTCCCATCTGTTATCGGAAAGGGACATTACCAGATTTTCATTCACAAAGCATCCTTTCAGAATCGTCGATCTTTTGGTTGAAGCTGAATAAAAAAGTATAGATCAGTTGCATTGTATGGAAGAAGATTATTGCCTCTAAATAAGAGTCAACGGCACTTCTGCCTACCAGATTTAGTGAATGGGCAGCACAGGGTATGTATATAGCAAACTCATTTTCTTCTAGATTTTTTTTCTGCATGCACCCAGACATATTCGCTGCGTTGTCGTAGGACCTCTGCATTTCGAAAAATCAATATTGCAAGCTTCACGTAAGTACTGCAACACTTGCTGAGCCAAACCTTCACCGGCGGGACTTTACAGCTCCAAGAAAGTCAATAAGTGCTCAATGGGCTCTCCATCTACCACATATCAAAGAACAACGCTTAACTGATCTATATGTGAAATATCAGGTGTTGAGTCTACTGACAAGCTGAAATAAACGGAAGCCTTTACATCATCTACAATTACTGCATGGACTTTTGGGGACATAATTTCAATCAGTTCATCACATATAGTTTTGAATAAATAAGAAGGAATTTCTTTTCCAGAATTTCCATATTTCGCAATGTGTGATGCTATATACACATTTTTCTTGACGACTTGCGGTGCCCCCCAAATGCTTGGTGCTCTAGGCGCGTGCCTTGTTTGCCTAATGGTTAATCCAGCACTGTTTACATCCCACAATAATCCCGTAAAAAATAAGGGTGGCTTTCAAATAACGTTTTGTTTTATTATCCCTAGTTAATACCTGAAAGTGTTAAATTCTTTAGCCTACTTTTTAAAGTCATTTTGCCAAAATAGTATTTATATGCATTTAATTACTCTCTTTCATAGAATTGTTCAATGACATAAAAAGCATTGACATCCGCGTGTATTTCTAAGGTTGCAGCGTTCGTGTTGGGTTGAGGGGGTAGGCTGAAATAAGATTTTCGTAAACCATTCAAGTTCACATTTCCTTCCTTGCTTTTCTCGTGCAACGATATTTTTTTATATCTATATTAAGTATTTTTACAAATAAAAAGAACAATATATATATATATATATATATATATATATATTTTTATATATATATATTAAATATATATACAAATAAAAATAAAAATATATATATATATATATATATATATATATATATATATATATATATATAAACACGAAAGAAGGCTCAATGGCTTCCACCTCAGATGCCTGCGCCACATCCTTGACATTAAATGGCAAGACAAAGTACCCAACACGGATGTCCTGTCCCAAACAAACATGTGTAGCGTCGCAGCCATGTTAATCCAAAGACGCCTCCGCTGGCTTGGACACGTCAAGCGAATGCAACCTGGTCGCATACCAAAGGACGTGCTATACAGCGAGCTGGTGACAGGGAAAAGGTCAGTTTGACGGCCTCGTCTGAGATACTTAGACATATGCAAAAGAGACATGAAGTCGGCCAACAGTCATTGTGCCAGGGTGGATGGGAACTTTTTAATTTAAACTCAAATTGGCAATCAAAATTTAGTTTCCATATACGTTAGATTTAAGGATAGATTACATTTTAAACTTAATTGATCTAAATTTGGCTTAGGCATCTATTAGTCTAGTTTAATGTGAATCGTATGTTGCTAACTAAATTATATATGTGTTGATAAAAATATATAAGCTGTAGTGGAGTAAAGTAAACTTAACGTAAACATCGATGTCAATTTATGTCTGGTATTTTATATCATACTTGCTGGTGCAATGTGACCATGCTGTGAGTGTAAAATGCAGCTTGATTCTATTTGTGGGCATGTTTGGGCTCCGGATTAACCAGTGTTTCTGGGTTTGTGATTTGATAAAGCACAATTTTCACCTGCCTTACAAAGCATGATTTTGTGGACTATGTTACCAAACCTTCCCATTCTTTTGAATATTTGGGATAGTCATGAAAGTATTTGCCATTGTTCAATAGTTAAGATTTTTGTATCGCCCACAACATAAAATAGGATATTAACTAAACACAAAGAAATGTATGATCCTGACAAATGAATGTTATTTAATTTTAAGTAATTGCCTCATGATGCGCCACAAAATTAGAAAAAAAAAAATTTCTTCCATCATTTAATTTATTTTTCCAAAAATAATGGTTATCAACTTTGTCCTTGTCTTATCTCCATTTTTAAGTAATAATGTTTTTGAGTAAGAAATAAATTTAAATGCCAATTTTTTATAAATCAACCACTGTAACAAATTTTTTACCCCTAGATTCCCTTGGGTGGACAAGGTATCATTTTGGAGTTATTATTATTATAGATAGTATCTGACCTTGTACTGATTATTTTTATGATTACTACTATGATTGGCTAAATATTTCATGCTTAAATGCTGCACTGGTATTCCTCATAATATGATAATATGTTAATCACTGAATTCTTCACCTAACATATTAAACATACTAGGAAAGAAACAGCCCGTATAATTTAAGTGAAAAGTTTAAATATTGAAATTTTGAGTTAAAAAAAAAATATATATCGGCCTATTTTGTAATTCCATTAACCTCAATTTGGTGATAAGAAGCCCACAAAATAAATTAAAAAATATTATTGCATGTGACATCAGTAATTTTTTAATACAATTTTTTGCAAGGAAATACTTAATGAATAATTGTGGCAGAATACAAGTTTGAAATTAATTGTAATGAGAACTATTTTATTTGGGAAATATAAATCAAGAAAAAAATAACTTATCTGTGGGTTCACATTAAATGAAAAGATAGAGTTAACATGAGGGGAGCATCATGTCATCGGAAGCTCTTTATTTCAAAAAAGGAGAACACTTTTGAAGTTTTAATCATGTACACTGACACTGTGATGGACACAATTCTTTAAAAAAAACATTTCAAAACTTATAAAAATTACCAATGAGGGATTACCAACAATTTTCAATTTATCTCAGCTTTACTTAAATTTTGAAATATTTTTTCAGTTATCTATAATTTTGCAATTCCTTTATGTTGAGTTTAAATTTAATTCAAGAACATTTCCTTTCTACTCTTTTTAATAAAACTAAAAATGTATTGATATCTATGTAGGCTATGTATTGCAATTATTTTTGTGTGTGTCTTTTTAAGATTTTTGGAATCATAGCTTGGGCGAAATTTGCTTTGTGGAAAAAACTTTTAATTACTCCTTAGTCCTAATTGAAATTCTTTTTAAAATATGTTGCCTTATTCAGCATAAGAAAATTTTTATTAAACGCAGTTATATGTAAAATAATTATATTCATGAAATAAATCAATATGTTTAACCTCATTTAATATATGTGGTCATTAAATAAATTAAAAATGTGTTTTGTAAATAAATGTTGTAATTTCCAATGTTGAAAGCTAAATGTTCTTTCAACAAATTCTTAAATGCTGAATATAGTTTTCTTTTTTTAGAATTATATGTTATGTAACATTTTCTTATCAGTTAATTTGGAGATTAGTAAATTTATTTTAAATTTTGCCTTTATGTAGTGTTTAGATCTAGTTTTAATTGATAATGAAATGAAGAGCTTAATACTAAATAGCCAGGAGGCCCTATATATTAGAGATTTTGTTTTAGGTGTACTTAAAGAGAGCATGCCATTGTAAAAATTCATATTTTCATCATGATTTATTTAATGAAAAATTTCCGAGTAATTGTCACCCATTTTTTTATTGAAGTTTAGCTTTTTAAAATGATTAAATGAAAAGTGAATGCATTATTTATTCAGTTTTACCAACAATGATTTTTAGAATATTGATAATAAAATGTCCTGTTTTAGTTTAGAGGATTTTACTGTGAAATATATTTTAAGAAATAAAGTATTAGGATAATTTTTAAAAATTTCTTTTACATTGCTTGAAAATAAAATTATATTTATAACGTACAATATAATTTGAAAATAACGAAAGATTAATTTTTAGTTTTACTAAAAATTCATTGTGTTTTTAAACTCCAATTAATCTTCTAAAAATAATGTTACATAATTTTTAAATTGAGATCTTTTTATAATAAAAGAAATATTAAATTACTGGAAACCAAGAAAATCGACACACAAATTATGGTAGTCTTTCCTTATAATATCATCACTCACAATGTTCATTAAATGTCTTTTGAAACAAAATTTGAATATGATTAGTTAAAAAGATATCCAATTTATATTTTAAACTAGACTACACAAATAAATAAAATTTTAATAATACATTTTCTTTTCTTTTTTCTTTTTTTTAACACAAGTAAAATCATATGTTTGAATGAAGATCAAAATATTAAGCCATCAATGTCTTTTAAATTTTTTAAATTTCCCAAGCAATTTTAAATAACTTTTTAAAAATTTTGGGCTTAAAGCGACGTAAATGAACAGAATTAATTGAAGCGTTAACTTGAACTGCAAGCTGTGTCAAAAGATTGATACAAACCAACAGATAATAATATTGCCATTGTCCAACAAAGAAAAGGTACGCGTCCAGACAGGCATTCGGTAACAATATAGAGAATGCCATACACATACATAAGAGATATTTTTATTTTCTTCATTTCTCTCTTACGTTTTGCTCTCAACGTTGACAGATGGTCCACACATTTGGTTGCTCTTGTTAGCATGGCTGTTTTTGTTAACGTACAAATAAGTATAGTGACCATGGGGATAGCTGACGCACACAGAGGTAATACATGTTGTTCAAGAAATCTTAACCAACAGTAATTTTCTTTATGCCATAGTTGTTCAGAACACTTTAGATACGTTGTCGTATTTGTTGTTGTGTTAAAACCCCATTCAAGGTAAAACTGTCCCAAATAAGGCCAGTATAGAAATAAAACAGCCAAATAAACAGTGATAACTGTCGGGCGCAATTCGTTGAGGCGTTATCAGTCTTGACACATTAAATTGGAAACAAACTGCCACCATCCTCTCAAAGGAAATGACGGCAACGAGCCAAGTGCTGATGACCGTAGAGGATAAGCTAAAGGTATAGAAAATTGCCATGTATATTCCAATAGGCTGTATGCAAGATAAATGTCGAATCTCCCTATCATACTTATAATACGAAAATACGTTTCAATGCTTGAAAACGTAAAATGATACACAGAAAGGGCCGACAGAACAACGTTTAAATAATCATCAAATCCGTGAAGAGTAAGAATGAACATGTTAAAACTATCCCAAACAAACCAACAATGAAAGTAATATTTTGGGTAAACATAATTTCACCAATAGCAAACAAAAAATAAAATATGTCTATTTCTAAAGTCCTTGTTACGCCAGAGAGGTTATCTTTGATAATTTCGTTGTCATCATTATGGGTAGAGAAGTTCATCTTGATGTTTTTCTAATGGTCTGGAAATAATACAATTTTTTTACGGCTAGCTAAAATTTATTTGTATAGAGATTCAAAATCTACCACATGTTTATCACATACATTGACCTTATTTGAAATCCAGAAAAAATTCAGTTAAATGTGTTCACATGGAGGAAATTAAATTAAATATGCGATTAATTGTTAAAGCAATAACTTAATTTTGTCGAGAGAATAATATTTTATAGGGACATTTTCATATATTTTATATAATATATAATACTTTTTTTTTTTTAAAAGGCAATTCAAGTAGTTGTCGACAGTGGCTTAGCTAGGGTTGATTTCACCAGGTGCTGTGAACTCGAGGTTTCAACCTCCCCGTTGCCCCCCTCCCCAGCACCCGCCTAGCTACGCCACTGGTTGTCAACTATATAAAGCCAATACAATCATTTTTTTTTGGTTCCGCCTCGTTTAAATCCAAATAGTAAGCTACTATTTAACACAATGTATATTCCAAATAGGCTGTATGCAAGATAAATGTCGAATCTCCCTATCATACTTATAATACGAAAATACGTTTCAATGCTTGAAAACGTAAAATCAGACACAGAAAGTGCCGACAGAACGATTGTTACGCAAATAGATGAAGTATTTAATATAATGACAAGATTCACAGTAAATAAGAAAAACACCAACACCCTTCATTTATATACTCATTGACAATCAAGTACCACATCAGTATGCGTTTTATGTTTTTTATGTAACTGCGTTTCGAAAGATGGCACAAAATGTTTAAACCATCTTCAATTTTATACACACAGCAGAATATATTTTTTCTCATAAATTGTATCAGATTGACAAAATATTCGAAACTTCCATCAGCAGCAACATCTGAATTTAAGAAAACAAAAAATAAGAATTGATTTCTTCGACTAAGATAAATGTGTTATTTCTTAAAATAATTTATTGCATAAGACTTAGTCATATGACGAATATTAAAGTGTAAGTAGAACCAATCGCTTCTGATTCTGAATGAGAGAACTTTGATTGATGATGGAGCATAATGTCCTAAGGATATATTTTCTCATCAAGTTAACAACATTTAAATATATTCACGCGATTCACAGTTTCAGCATTTTTTGTTCAGCCTTTGTGTTAATAATGGTCATCAAGTCATTATTTTGAAAAACTGTTGATTGAAGGTAATTATTTTAATAACAATTTGGAACGAAACTTATCATCTAATTTAGTAACAAAATCTAGTGTCAAAACTTACAGACCAATTACACATACCCGTAGTATTAGTATTATCAATTACGTATATGTCATCAAACAGTCGACATTAACATTTCAATTACGAGCTTTGTAGCACTGGAAAGGTCATCGTTGTCTAAAAACAATTGTTCTATTGAAATAACCATGATTTTGTAATTGTTATTAAATGTAAAACTGTTAAAAGATTTGACAAAGCTACAGAGACATGGACAGATAGAAAGGCAGACATTTTTGACAATGCGACAGAGAGATAGACTGAGAGGCAGACATGTTAGACAAGGCCCCAGAGAGATAGAAATATTGAGATTCAGACAAATTAGACACAATTACCGAGAGATAGACAGAGAGGCAGACATTTTGAAAAAGCTGCAGAGAGATAGAGAGGCAAACGTATAGACACATAGACATGCAGATGACAGTTGAGTTTAGGCATTCAATGATTTAAATTTAAAATCAATTAGTATAACGGATATTTTCGACATTTCTACGAATTCTTTTATTCTCGATTTTGCTTTATCTCATTGAAGATTTTTTGGAATTAGTAAACGGCTGCCGCGTATAATTTATTTTATGTGCTTTAAAAAAAATAAATATCTTTTATCAACACTTTGGCATGTCCCTGTGATCGCCTTCGAGAGAATGGTAGCAGTTAGTTCCCCGTTTCAAGTCTCAAGAAGGATCGCAGCAAAACGAATAAAATGTGTAATTTTTGTTGTGTATTTACGAAGATTAACTTTTCAAAATCCTTTATGGTAAATTCACTTTTGTTCTCGGGTGGCTTGCTGGACAGTGGACTGGCTGACTTTTGTGTCATTGGAGGTCACTGGAGACCTACTAATCATGACGTGTTGTCTTGTCATCGGAAGTGGGTAAGGTTGCCATCTCAACTAGACTTTTGGAAGTTGGTCAAATTTCAGATTGGAATGGCAAGATTAAAACAAACAAACAAAAAACACACTCACACACACAAAATAAAAATTATACATAACGGACAGAGGTACCGCAAGTAATGATACTTCAGAATTAAGCTTCTTGTGATTCATGAGCTGGAGCAGGAGTGAGTTTGCTTAAGAAATTTCTCACGTAATATAAACACAAAAATACTAAATTTATAAAATACTTGTTCTTTTAACTAATGTGTGGGATTTTTGGCCAACTGCAGACTCTTTCTCTGGAAATTGGCACCAAAAGACTTGGTCTGCCCCGGACGGCTTCAATCTTACCTACGCCACTGCATTAAACTATGCGATAGTAAAACAAAACAGTGTGTTCAAAAAGAAATTTGACGAACATCGTGTGTACTGAGCATAAGAAAAGCAGTAAACATTTAATAGCAAGCATGTTTAAGATATTCGACCACAAATCTATTCCATGCACATGTTTAGACTTGATGTTTAGACTATAGAAAAGAGGAATAAAGCTAGTAAAATATTGCAGTATCACCAAAAGACTCAAGGTTTGAAAATGATAATTCAATTTTTAAAATATTATTTTAAAGTACACTGAGAATGCCATTTGAATAACCAAATCATTTTGAATCAAAGATTGGTTTGGTCAAGCCAATCAGGTTATCCTTTGCAATAGTATCCCTAAATGTAAGGATCGAGTTTGAGCAGACTGTCTTTATTATTAATAAAGGAGAACACAAAATTAAAAAGAGAGAGATAGTAACTGCCAAGGCACTTAAACATATTATATTCTTATTTAAACATATTTTCTTCATAGTTTTAGTTTTTGTACATAATATAGTTTTTAAAATTTTAATTTCGATTTGTTAAGGTCTATTTTTGTTCATATAATTATTTTTAAAACATGTCCATGACAAAAATTTAAATAAAATGTCTAATTAAATTCTCAATTGTTTCAAATAAAAGAGATATAAGAAATTCAATACATTTTTTCCCTTGAGTGTGCAATTAAAAAAATAAAAATTAAAAAGAAACAATTAGTTTAAAAAATAGGACATGGAGTAAAACAAAGTGACGTTAAATCTGAAAAAAAAAAGATGTCAACAAAAAAAAAAAGAACGAGCGTGTCGTTAGGAAGCCTTCGTCAACGAACAAACAACAGAAAAAAAACAGTTTTTTTTTAGTTTTAACCTTTCATTGTTTTACGTGAAGACTTAATTCTGAACAAATTTATAGGGAAACCAAAACAAAAGCGCTCTGATATCTTGTAGTGTCATTGATAGCAGAGGAAGAAATAATGCGCTCAGTCTAAATTGATAAATATAGCCATTACATTTCTTGTATCTTGTTTTTACAATGAAAATACATTCTGTATTTGTTTGTAATATACAAATAATGATTTTTGAAAATAAAGGTTGCTTTTACTTGTAGCAAATGAATATAAGCACTCAACTTGAGTTTTAATTTTTTATGGGGAAAAGTCTATGAATCATTCATGTTGATTTAAACTGTTAATAATTTGCGAAATATTTTACTAAGAAATGTCATTTTCTTTAAGTGGCTTTTGTGATAAAATTGTTAGTTAACATTTTGTTAAAAGGTATTATATTATTTTACAATTAGCTGTTGTAATGTTTTATAGAACTTAAAAAATCTTATTTTTATTTTCACTAATTATATTCAAATATTTTTGATGTACATTATTATTGGGTAAAACAAGTAATTTTTAGTGTGTTAATTTATTTATTTCAATCTCCACTGCTGTTTTAAACTTCTATGAATCGTCTCTAAATAGTTTGTTGTAATGTTCATATTTTTTTATAATGTAAGCATTATTAAGTTATATGAAGTGAAGAGAATAATTTTAAAATTAAAATAAGGTTATCGCATATCATAGTAACTCAGTAATGTATTTCAAAAGGCTTTAGAAATAAAATTTCTGAAAAGACGATAAGTCCGCTTGATTAATCTTGAACTATGTTGTTAGAAAAATTGGCCATAGTATTGCATGATTGATTTGCTAACCTGCAAGTGTTGTGAGTTTTCCTTCTTTTTTTCCTGAATATTTTCTTATTAAAAGTATATTTAATGGATA
Organism: Lymnaea stagnalis; assembly: GCA_964033795.1. Lineage (NCBI taxonomy): Eukaryota > Metazoa > Mollusca > Gastropoda > Lymnaeidae > Lymnaea > Lymnaea stagnalis. The sequence continues at coordinate 1,985,174 of CAXITT010000043.1, read as the reverse complement.
CGTTTTTATTACGTTATAAATTTAATAAAAGTATAATTATAAAATTTAAAAAAAGCAAAAACTTATTAATTGTTAAAAATACAAAACAAATATTGTAATTCTTTAATCATAATATTTCGAAAAAAAAGTGTTTTCATAACTTTTAAATTCGGATAAAAATCTTAAAAATAGTTTCTCAGTTTTACTTTAGGTGTATTTTTAATTTAAAATAATACCTAGACTTCTATTAAAATAAATGCGAATATATAATATTTTTTGCGAATTTAAATTTATTCAATTTCCGTAAAATAATAGAGAATAACTATGATCGTTTTAAGAATCCTAACGTATTTAAATCTTTTCGTTTCTTTTGCGTTACAGTCAGCCTGGCTCATTCTGGTATATATATATATAGCTGACGTGGCCACAATCACGTTTCTAATACAAGACCTGCAGTGGCGCTTGAATTCGACACACAACGAACCACAAAGTAATGAATGACTTTATTAATTACACTAGACAGATACCATGTTGTTTTGTGCAGCGATACAAATGAAAAATTTCTCTTATTTTTTTTTTAGATCATAAGGGTGAGGATGGGGGTTGGGTGGGCGCCAACCTTTTTCAGCGGGCGGTTCCGATTTCAGCTACATTATATTTCATGCCGTGCAACACACTTTTTTGTGTGTTGATTAATTAAAGTAAGCACGCTAGCGGGGTAGAGCTTTAACCACATAGTCGCTTCCCAGTAGGTGACATCTTTTTCAAATGCTTGCCTGGTTCAATGTACACACACACACACACACACAAAACACATCCAAAACAAATAGATTCATTTGTTTTGAAGAAATGAAATATAACTGAGAATCAAACATCTTTATTAGACAATTTAAAAATATTTAAAATTCAGACATCTGGGGTAATATTTGACTTGCTTGCAAATGATGATTGTATTTTTAGCTGCAAATCTAACACATTTTTCAACACGTTGGCATTTGGCCGCCAATTTTTCAGTCTTTTTAAAGTGGACATCAACACCACTGATAAAAATTGCCATTTCGACAGTATCTGGCCATATCTGGGCTTTCATCCAATCTAGGGCATAATATATAAACTCGGATGCTCGACTTTTCAAATTATCTTTAGCATGTTTTCCAATGTCGTTAACACGCCAATTTATAGTCTGACGAGACCAATTAATTTGTAAGAAATACTTCTTCATTTCTTTACACAAAATTACAACAGAGCTCTCCAAACAATCTTTAACCATTTCAACATCTGAATATGACTTCGATATGTTGCTATTATCATTGCTACTGCATAAGAATGTTTAAAATAGCATGTTGAATCCGAATCTGCTCTAGTAAATATATTATATTGTGTACATTTTTTTTTAAAAAGTCATTTGCTTGTCTTGTTGAAATTGCCCTATGTACTTATCAAACTTATTTTCATGCTTAGTCTCCTTAGATGTTTGATGTTATACTCTTTCAAGGCAGAAACAGATTCGTTGCATATCATGAAAATGGGCTTTGTTTTAATTTAAACGAAAACATTGTTTATTATCCACCTATTTGGTAAACTTTTTAAATTACCTCTACATTCCACCACTTTCTAATAAATGTATCCTCTAATTACGTTGAGACATTAAGAAAATTTACAATTAAAAATATTGATATTAGATTAATGATAAAAATGTAATTATTTTGTCATCTGTTTGTTGTATAACATTTGTATACAACAAACGATTGAATCCACAGTCTGGAGATCTGTTCTATTATTAAAGTTTCAAAAGGTGGTAACTTACTACATGTAAAGGAGGGTTGCAGATTTCCTTACAAACCAAACAATCTGCACAAAATTCGCCAGCGAAACCTCCAGGAAGAGAATGCTTGAAAAGAAACTGCCACAGTGTCAGCCCTAGTATCACTGCCTTTCCAGCCTATATCAATGACTGGCCACAAAATCTAGCTACTAACGCTGCGATGTATGTTGACGATTAGGTTATCTGGAGCACCGGTAAAGATGACCACAGGGCCACCGACTGCAATAGCTTTACAGCAGGACTTTTCCTCTATCAACAGGTTCATGCGGCAGTGGCACCAGGAAATCAACCCCGAGAAGACGGTCTATTCGCTCTTCAACAAAGGGCGGACCATTCTCAGGCAGGTGATCGAGCTTAAGGTATGCGATGTAGTACTCCAATGGGGTAAGGAACCGGTTTACCTGGGGATCAAATGGGATTAGAAGGTACAAGTGCAACATTTTTTACACGATCTCTTCTCCTAGGCAACCGCCATGCTCACCTTGGTGTTAAAATTGACATGCATAATTTGGTTCACGGGAGCAAGTTTGCTTAGAGCTCTATTTCTCAATGTGAGGTCGGTAATGCAGTACAGCATGCCAGTACAATCCTCTGCAAGCATGACTGCTTCGGAAAAGCTGGGCTAAATCCAGAATAAGGATTTGAGATTAATCTGTGATGCATTCAGGATCACAACCGCAGCTGCTGTATAGGTTTTAGCCAAGGTAGAACCACAAGAAATAGACTAGAGGGGAAAAGTAATTTTAAGTACCATAGAGAGGTGCAGACGGCTGAACAAAAAGGAAACTTTGTTCCGGATTCAAGAAAAATGGATGGCAGACAGGTGACTTAAGAGATCCTCAGTTATGCGCCAAGTCGTTGCGCTTGAGAGGACAGTCGACATGTCCTGCATTAAGGGACGTCTGAGTCTAATTCCAGTCAATCTGCCATATGCGAAACCCTCACGGCCATACATACATTTGGCTTTGACTGATGCGGTAGTGACGGAAGCATGTGCAGAAAGCGGCTGCCCTTGAAACCATAGTTATGTTCTCCAACGGCTCTGCCAATCTGAGAGAAAGCATTGCCTTGTATGGTGCTCTCATAGTGTACCAAGAAGGGAGACCACCAATTCAAGAACTCTCGAGAACCTGTGGGACTGCAGCATGAAACTAATGCGGAATTCGAAGCTATTCACAGAGCCCTAGAGAGCATGTATCACACGTTGAAAGAGACGGAGCTATTCACAGAGCCCTAGAGAGCATGTATCACACGTTGAAAGAGACGGAGCTTGGGGGCTCGATGTGATCGTCTACTCAGACTCAAGATCTTCCCTCGAGATCTTTGGGGAAGAGATCAGGTAACACTCAACTAGATGACGCCATCATTTCTGACGTGTGCAAGATCGGTGAACTAAGAGACAAAGTGACAGTGCAGTGGATCTCAGGTAATGTCAACGTCAGTGGCAATGAGATAGCGGACACTCTCGCAAAAACCAGGGCTGCCAAGCCTCAGCCAGAATTACCAAAAACTTTTTTGGTTTTAAAGAACTTGCTGGAAGACCATTTGGGGACGAAATGATCAATAATGTATTAACAAATACATGATGTCATAAATGCATGTGATATATTGGCATACATTCAATCATAATGTATAAACAAATACATGATATCTTAACTAAGAGTGATATATTGTCACACATTCAATCATAATTTATTAAAAAATAGATGACGTTAAGGGCCACGGACGGAGTCAGTCCAAACATTCAGTTTGTTATAAATTATTCACCATAAGTCTGGATAGGTGTAATGTTATTAAATCATTGTTTCTTAATGCTCTAAAAACCCTGGGATTGCAGAAGTTAACCGTTTTATATTTCTTTCAAAATGCATCAACAACTGGTTCTAAGTGTGATAAAAATTTAAGAAAATTAAATGAAAAAAAAAAACAAAGAAAAGCAAAAATGATTTTATTTATAATCAATCGAAAAAAAACCACACACAAGCTAAAAAAAATGATTTGTATAGACACTAATAAATTATATTTTTACTATAGAATCCAAAATGAAATAAGTAAACACATAAATCAGACTCACGCATAAATATGCATAACATAATCAATGCGAAATAAAAAGCCAATTTAAAGATATATTCAAGAAAAAAAAAATAATTTGATCCTAATACATTAAAATTTTGACTAATGTATGTTTTTTTTTAAATTTGTTTTTTCATTTTACACCGTATTTTGAATGCCGACCGGATCCGAGCGATAGCAAAATTAATTTTTTAAAATTGTTTAAATTAGTGATACATTTAGATAATTTAATAAATACATTTGACTAAGGAAAGGGGATTAAGCCATGAAATTCTTATTCCAAATTTAATAAAATATATTACCTCCTTTTAATTTTTTTGAAATAGAGACTCATTTTATTAGTGTTTCTTTAACTGGTTTCATGCTTTTCGGTTGGATGTGTGTAATATTTTAAGTTTAGTTTTCATACATAAAAACATTGTATCGCCATATGCAGTGAATTGGATGACAAATTTGCGACACTCTTATTTTATTATTTAAATAAGATATTATTATTTTTATCTAAAGAAATAAGAGTTTTGTTTGTAAAATATATTGCGCACTAATACAATATCCGAAATTTATTTAATTCATCCCCTCTCCCAAGTGTTGAGTGACAAATACTCTCTAATGCTGCTAACATTTGTTCGCTTTTTTCATTTACATAACCTTCTCATTTGAAAAAAAAAATTTGAAAATTACAATAGCTGCAATTTAGGAAAGAAAATTAGGTAAGATAATAACGGTAAAAGTGCGAAAAAAATTATTATAGGAAGCATCAAGTAAATCATAATACTACTAATAATAATAAAGTTTATTTGAAAATCCCGCTTCATCCCCAAAAGCTCAAAGGGCGGTACAAAGTCAACCACATGTAAGAGAAATGAAAAAAATCTAGACTACACCACAATGAAATACAAAACGCAGCATTACAAAAGCTACATACTAGAATACCCATTCTAAGTCTTTCGTCCATTGCAACCATAAACAAGACAGGCCAATATACATCTAGGAGATAATAGCTAGTTAAAAGCAGGTAGACAACATGACGTATGCAAACTTAATACTTTTTTTTGCAAGCATTTGAATTAATACGCGCATTAAAAACAAATTGAAAACATCTAAAGATTCTCTATAGTTTTACAGGAAGAGATTACATTTTGTGACATCTAACTTTAAAAAAAAAATCTTTTTTTATTTCAAACATTATAAAAAAGCTCGATGACTACTAGAGGTGGGGGTGGGGGAAAAGAATGGATGGGACAACAAAGACACACAGTGCGAGAAACGACAAACCACTGACCCACCGACACACAGACCCACCGACACACCGACCAACCGACACACCGACCCACCGAAAACCGACCCTCCGACACACCGATCCACCGACACACCGACACACAATGCAACTCAAAAACAACCCCCCCCCCCCCCNCCCCCCCCCCCCCACACACAGAAATCAAACAAATCTCTTCTCTCCTACAAATAATATAAATTGCAATTTTTCTTGTCATGGTGAATGTGAGGAAAACGCATGATCTAAAAATGCAACATAACTTCTTTCAGCTGTTTCATTTCATCGATGCGCACTAATCCAGACACGTTTCATTTCATAGTTTTAAAATTTATCTCATACGATATTAATCAGCTCTTGGAGTTTGAACTGACTGAGAAATCCACATCGAAGAAAAATTATGCAATAAAAACACCCCTAACCTCACATCAATTTAAAAAAACAAAAAAAAACAACAGATATGATTAAAAACAGAGTTATTACGACGTTCGCATATAATTTCAATTATTCTTTTAATAATCAATAAATTAAGGAGAAAAAAATACACAACTTTGTTGTTATTCCTTCACATTTTAATAATACGCTGATTTGTACCTGAGAAATTCCGCTAAGTTTTTTGTTTTATAAAGTTTGTATGAAAATACCAACAGTTTTATTCTAAGTGTTCTGTATCTAATTTCAGATCTGTGTTTTGATTTAACTGTACAAGATTGCTTGACAGCTGAGTATGACTTCTTGGTCGCCTATGACTGCTGTATGATGGGGAATTTTTATTGCAATACAATATTTTTTTCTGATTTGCAAGAATATTTTTCACACAGCAAATTTATCAAATTTTCTCTAGGAACATTTGGTGAAGATGGGGTTACTGTTATAAAACGATGTGGTGAAACATTGTTTGACAAACTTCTAAGTCAGATCGCAAATGAAGTTGACAGCGCTACTGAATTATCAGTTGATGATATATTTGGTACAACGCGAGAAGGGTTTCATGAATACAGACAAGGGCAAAAAATGGCTTTAGTTAAAATTTATGAAGAAATCGGTGGTCTTAAAATTGACTAAGGTTTTAAAGAAAAGATTAAATTGCTGCAAGATAAAGACAATGAGTTAAAAAGTATATTCATTATTACAGGAGCATTTGTTTCATTTATATAAAACAGTGTGTTTTGTATTTAAGCCCTTCTTATTTCAAATTTGAAGATTTCATAGAAACTATGTGTAAAACTTGCAGACCATATACATTTTCTTACACGAGCTCAGACCGAAGCACAAAAAAAAATGTGATTTAATAGGAAAATCTTCTTTTAGAAATATAAGTAGTCAGGCACGGGCTAAATGTAATCCAGTGTTAAGTTTAATTTTTCTCCAGTCTACAGAAGAATACGAGTATTTGAGTTCTGTTTGTTTAGAAATCTACTATTGCTATGTATTTTAAAATCTGCAGATTTCAGTAAATCCATTTCTGAATCCCTAATGGCTGACAAAATGAAAGGAACGAACTATAAAATTTTTACAAGTAATGTTTGGAGTTTTATGTACCTAGAATCTCTACACAAAACACAATTAGTTCCAACGGGAATGTCAACAAGTTCTGTAATAGGCATTGAGTCCAATGATACTCAACAATTTTGAGAGCAACAATGTGACGAAGCACTTGACAATATACAACTTTGTGAGATTGACCTATCTACCAAGACAAATTAATTATGGTTTTATAACAATTTTAAATTGAAACTATCTTTGACATCGGTGATAAATTTATTTATTTCATCCAATTGATAAAGACCACTTAATATAATCCTGGGGGAAAAAGGTTAGAATAGTCTTTTTAAGACAAATTTATGGGTAAATTTTTGAATGGATACATGAACGTTTTGGAGTTTAAGCTGTCAGATGAAGTAATAATAATTAGTTGAAGAGTTTAAAAAAAAAAATAAAACATAAATTTAAAAAAAATACATTCTTAAAAGAAACATTCAAGTTTAAAATTGAAAGCAAAAAAAAAAAAGCATTGTTATTTGATTGTTATCTAATTGTTATCTGATTTTTATAATGATTATTACCTGATTGTTTTTTGATTGTTATCCAATTTTCCAATTTTAATCATCGATAACATTAAATTATTGTTTGAATAATTGCAATCTTATTTGTTGTTATATTATAAATAACGGATTAACAAGTGCTCATTTTTGTGGATGACCTATCAAAATAATACTATTTTGCATTTAGTTAAAAGAGTTAGTCTTTCAATGTAATCATTATTATTTCAAATCGTAAAGATACTGTTTTCACTGCATTCAATTTCTTTCCCCCCAAAAATTATGTAACTATCCAGTCACTATCATTGGGGTCTATTAATCTTTCAAATCTTCAAGTGCACAACTTGAAAAATATTTATTTACTTGTACAAGATGAAATCGCAATATTAACTTGTCCATGGTAATGATTTTTAAATATAAGTTTTGACCACTAAAGAATGTTATAGATAGACATGAGATACCGGCTTATTACAATAAAATACAGTATAACGTTTACTTTCTATGTTCGCCTGATATAATGGGATACATAACTTAATTATTAGACTTACATATTTTTAACAACAGAACTTTTAGAACTGACTTTATACATGATTATCTGACAATATTGGTACTAAGAAAATGCAACATTTCAAATTTTCCAATAATACTTCCATCAACAAATATTTCAGTCGAATTCAACTTTTTAAGGAAAACTGTATTATAGGCTACTTCTTTCATATAGAATATAGAAGAAATGATTATTTTTCTTTTGCATACACATTCTCTACTGTAGTTAACCAGCCTTTAAATTTATATCTGAAACTATTTAAATCATAACAATTTTTAGTTTATTAAAAATTTTACGTTACACTAACAGCAGCCAAGTTTTGAAAATACTTTTATAATAACATTTTTAAAAAGCAATGCATATCTATTAATGATATATAGTTTGTTATGCAATTGACCAGGTCAATGTTCCTAACCCTTTTGATCACCGCAGCCATTTCTGCAATCAAATTATCGGGGAGCCCCTAAGCCTACCCTATGTTTAACAAAATCAAAATGTCTAAAAGTGTCCTGGTGGTGTTCCATCGAAGTAAAACTAGGTGCATAGTCTCGTTGCCAATGACAAAGCTTCTATCACATTTTGAGCCCCAACACTCAAAATTCAGTTACTCCTATTTTTTTCAGGGGGGGGGGGGACGATGAAGGAAATATGATGACTCTGATGTCAAGAAATAAATTCCCGGTAACTACACTAAATGAGAATCATTTTTTTTTTTTTTTTTTTAAATTCAAAATAAATTAAAAGGACATAAAAAAATTTTTTAAATTTAAATTTTTTTTAAAATTTTTCACTTTTTCCTTATAAAAAAATTTTTTTTGAGGGGGGGGGGGGACGATGAAGGAAATATGATGACTCTGATGTCAAGAAATAAATTCCCGGTAACTACACTAAATGAGAATCATTTTTTTTTTTTTTTTTGAAATTCAAAATGAATTACAAGGACATAAACAGATTTTTTAAACTTAAATTTTTATTAAAATTGTTCCATTTTGCCTTTAAAAAAAATTTGCAATTAAATAAACAAATAGCCTTTTAATTTAATTTCATTTAAAACGATTTCCCTCCAAAACATTATCTTTAGAACAAAATTCTCTTCCAAAAAAAACTCTGTTCCAACAGTTTTCCAACGAACACCTTTTCTTTTCTTTCTACATATAACCGGCTTTGAACTAAAATACCGTTCATCATTTATATACCCTTTAAGCCACAATTTCTTTTCGAATTGACGTTTTTTCTTGACTTGACTATAATTTGTGTAACACATTTCAATGATTTTTTTTTTCCTTCCCATCTGATAATGGCTGACCCCGAAATTTAACCGCTCAGTCGGCCTTTCTCTCAATCGTGTTTCATCCCCCAACCTTCAGTAGGTAAAGCGATTCGCAGGCTTACGTTTGATAACCGTGGCTTTCCTAGCGGAAGAGGAGCTGGTGACCGCCCTGGGTGGTCATCATGGGTTTTGAGTTGTAAAATTATACAAATGTGTAAGCTCTTTGTTTAGGAGGTGCCCCATTGTGACATCAACCGTGTGGCTAACCCTCAACGTAACCCGCCTTTTGATCATAAGACGATTCACTTTAGATTAGTCAAATTGTGTCTCATTTACGTTTTCAATTCAAGTGTAAAAACTGCATGCATGCAATTAACCGCTAAAATGTGTATAGTCTTTGCACTTCAACTAAATAGTATTCTGTTTAAAGAACTCATAGACCATCTATATATAGACCTAATGAGAGAAAAGAATAGGTGGGTGCACGGCCCTGACAAAGACAAATGTTCAGAATAACGGAAAGGAAACAAGCGGAAGTAACATTTTAAAAACCTAACAGGAAAAACATGAAAGGCTAACAAATGTGCCGCCCTGGGCGGGCGTCCCCCTCCACCCCATTCCCACGCCACTGCGCAAACCATTTTCTTTAAGGTGATTGGTTGAGAAGTTTCCTGAAAGTCACGTGAACTTTTTTTAAAAGCGCGTGTAAACTGCTTATTATGAGACCACAGGGAGGGGCTACAGAGACGTAATAATCTGGCCACAGCTGCTCCATGGGCGGCGTTTAGCGCAGTCGACTTCGACTTCAATGAATTTAACTTTTGGAACAGCTAACGATACCATCGAACTACAGGTTTGAAAATAAAATTAGTAATCGAATACATCAATACTCTTCAAAAAGATAAGGATCGGGGGTCTCTAGCACGATTGAAAACTTTTAATAACGGTTGCCGTTTAGTTATCCGACAGATCTTCAAATGCTGTTATGCGTGTCGCCTGCTCCATCAGGTTGAGAGCTTGTCGTAGGAATCTTTTAAGTTCTGTACTAGGAGATACTTTTTGCGTGGTGTTATTATTTATGAATCAGTCGTGTTCGTATATGTTTAATGTAAAAAAAAAACTGGTTTAGAGAGTATACACTTTATTTATAAGCCAAATAATTTAAATTAAAACGAAACAAAACAATCTAAGTAATTTAAAGAAAAATAACAAAACACTAAATTATATCTGCGGGCAAAAGAAAGATCATTCATCAGAACATAACATGCTGGCAGATATTGCTGACGTTCTTTTCAAGTTGCTGAATATGGATATAGCCGAGCGAGATAAATCGCTGCATCTTCTTTTGACTGGGGATTTGAACTCATTGCTTCACTACGTCGTGTCGGACCGCAGCAACCCGCTCCAAGGGATCATCATTGACTACTACACCATACTTCACGGTCTCGTCAACCAGCACAGCTCGTCTCTTCAACGCTTGGTCTCCGGCAACTTCGGCGTCCTCAAAGACCTCCTCTCCCGCGGCCATGCGGAGTGGGAGGACATGATAGACGACCACTACAAGGTCATGCACGCGCTCTTCTTGGACTACAAGGACACATTCGATGCGCTCGTCGCGGCGCATCTCGACACCCACTACAGCTGCTCGCTGGTCATCCACTTCAAGCTACGGGAACTTTTTCTGTCGAGATACGATGTGATCGAGGACATGCAGCGGGCGCATTTCACCGCGGTCAACGAAATACAGTCGATGCATTACGGAGAGCTCACCGAACTGGCTGTGAAGCATTTCAAAACGTCCCAGCAGATGGGACTAAACCCAAACGGCTTGGACGTGAACGGGCCGATCGACGAAGAGGATGTGAGGACCACTCCGCAGTACCTTCTGTGCGACTATTATCAATATTTGAGAAGGGCTGCTATGCTCCACGATAAAGTCTTGACCAGCTTTGCCTCCGCGATGTATCATGCGTTTTGGAACCTTTCGAGCACTGCGTAAAATTTTGTTGTGAAGAGCTCCGAGTGGTTCTCAATTCTTTAGGACTAAATTTCACGGAAAAAAAAACAAAAAAGGATTTATTCGATACGTTAAAATGTGAGGGATGTAATAATACATTGATATGTTCTAAAAATATAAAGTTTCAATCCTTTGCTTTCATGCTTGGATAACTGAAATTACTTTTAACTTGAATAAGTGCAGGAGTATTTCATTGTTTTCTTTCTGAGATATACATCGTTGGATTGTGTTTTTTTACTAATGAAAGTTCCAAGCTGATGCGAGTGAAACAATGCAGACTATACGACATGACGTTTAAAGCTACTAAATATCAATGCAAATCCTTGCAAGACATCGGGTACAAATGATTTTTATTACAGATAGAAGAAGAACATTTTCTCCAAAAAATTATTTCATTTAAAATGAGCTGACTTGTTTTGTACTTTTATTGGTTATATTTCATTTTTTTTTTCAAGCAAAATCACATTAATATTATTTTTAAACAATGTTATCACTGAAATCTTTTTTTCTTAATTTTTTTTTCACTTAATAAAATTATAAGAACATGCAAACATTCTTGGAATAGACTAGGTGATTATTTTATTTTACATCATGTTTTGAACCTCATTGTAAATTATCAAAGCTGTAATAAAAATATATTAGGGTTTCTTTAAATTGGGGATTGCATTTGAGTCGTAATAAAAATGATTTTTTTATTTTAATTATAAAAATGATACTTAATATAATTCTTCTTTTTTTCTGCCATAAGATTAATTTTTATAATAATTTAAGTTTGTGAATTTAACAAAATATTTTTCTGTTTCTAATGCAGCATTGCTATTCTCTATAGTACATTTTAATATTTAACATATTTTATTTATAAATCGTAACGTCTGAAGGCCCACTTCCGTGTCACCCCCCTCCCCCCCCCCCATACACAAATCCCATTTATAATAACACTGGAAGTATTTTGCACAATGGATTGGCTTTAAATATATTCCTACTGAGGACGGTAATAAAGTTATCACTGCCTGAATTTGTTAACTTTATGAACACACATTTCGCATGACCTTGGATGTTTTACTGATAAGCGCCTGATTTCTTATGCTCGGAGATCAAGGCAGAAAACAGCTGCCTCACTATGACCTTGAACTTTGACCAGCGATCAATTGCGTCGTGTCACGGAATCAGAAAATTTTACGACCTGCAGACACAAAAGCACAGCACGTCTCGCTTGCACGATCACGACTCAACCGTTTTTTGTGTTTTGTTTTTTTTCAAAGCAGACACAAAAAATAAAATAATGCTTTAAAAAAAAAAAATAGTCATAATGCTATTTCAACGTGACGTGTTTTTTGTATTAATGCAGCCATAGAAACATGATAAAGTTGATGTTGGTATATTTTTTTTTTTGATAACGAACACCTCACGTACACCTCACGTACAACTCACGTACACCTCACGTACAACTCACGTACACCTCACGTACAACTCACGTACACCTCACGTACAACTCACGTACACCTCACGTACACCTCACGTATGCCTCACGTACACCTCACGCCTCTCCGAGTTTTTTTTTTAATGATATAAAAACAATACCCTTCTAAAGTAAAATTTGTTATTTCTTGGTCAGACCACGTTGTTTATGGCATGTGGAGGCAATGTAGTCAGTGCCCGTAATGTTTTTGTACCGGGGTAAGTTGTGTGTGTTTTTTTTTTTTGCTGTTGTTTTTAAACGTGAAAGCCAGTAGATATATTAAGAAATATTATGTCTTCACAAGATGAATTAAAAGTCTGCTTTTTCTCTTTCATTCCATTTTAGTTGAAAGGTCATTGTTTCAACGGTAGATATACAGGGTGGACCAGAAAACGGGAGAACATGTCATAACAAAGGGTTAGCTCTATAATTGAATAATCTAATGTTTTTGCCATTGACAGTTGTATGGGAATTACTACGCTAGTCACAAAGCATGTTCAATCTGCCCCCCCCCCACTCTCACTCCCCCCTCACACAGCCTATCTTGCTGCTTGTCATCGACTTTGTGTAAGCATTGGCGCTTCGTTTATGCTTCTGACTATAAATCGATGTCATCACAGTGTTTTGGGGCGCCCTGTATATAAATGTGCTGTCAAAAGTGCCTTCAAAGAATTTAATATTGGACGCAATGAAACATTGATATGATTTAATCAATACTATTTTAGTCAGAAGAACTTTATTTTTTTTTTTAAATCTATTTTTGTTTAATACATGAAAACTGTGTTCAGTAACTGAGCTATGGACCCGTAAGACGAATGGGTTTTTTTTTAAAGAAAGCATGAAGACATTACTTAAATGGGGTTGTAGGTGTGGTGGGTGGGGGGGGTGCTAGGCGTTAATTTACCCCAAACAGGCCAAGTATTAGCCAAATAAAAAGGAATATCATTTTTACTTGATGATTTATAAAGCTTTAATATTATATATAAATAAATAAATATATATATATACATAAGTAAATGTATCAATGTCAAGGTTTCGAACTTCACCTAAGTTACACAATAATTCTAAAAAGCTCATGTATGTTTGGTGTTACATTGCTTTTATAACCTGAAAATAAGTATGCATTGTATTGATGTACTGACCAGGGATTTATTGTTTCTATGTTGATATTTAAACATTTCTCATAAACATGTCCCCCATATATTTTAATATGAATGTTTTATGTTGAATTCGCCACATACTAATTTGTTTATATATTTTGTAAGTCCTCGTACGTACAGAAATATTCATACATAAATTATTATGTCATTTGAAATTGAAAGATGTCGAAGAGCCATGCAATTTTCAAAACAAATTGAGTTGTTTTAACTGAGTGCGTTTGTTTGTCTTTGTCTTGTTGTGTCTCTGGCGTGTAGGACTATGGAAAGCTTTTAAAGTTTACTAGAAAAATAAACTAACATTAAACTTAATGACATTTTTGTTTCATGCAAATCACGTTACTTCACTGTTCAAACGATTAAATTTTTAATATGCAATAAAACGCAAAGTTATCTATTAATTTTTTTTTAAATTTGTTGAAAAACAAAATAAAAATCATTATTAAAAAATGGATTGAGCAATCTAATCAATTGCGTGTCATTTCTCAAATACTTCTATCCACTCACACATATCACTCGTGTGTCATGCATAAAATTACTGTGTCAGCCTTTATATTCCTCCCAACATGATATGGTTTCAAAAAAGACCAACGAAAAGGATAAACAAAATCTTGTTAAATTCATTGATATGTTGTAAGTGATAAAAATTTAAAAAAACACTGAATATCACAGCTCAAATATCAAGCCAATAAGAACAAAAGAAATGATTGTGCAAAGATTAAGAATAAATCAAAGAAGCAGAACTCCGTGATGACGACACTTGACAGGCGCCGGTTCAGGGGTCAGGCCTGGGAATAAAAAAAGAAAACTTGGGAAGTGTTGAGACCGGCCTAATGGCGGAAGTCTGCTTTGATTGAATCCAGGAAATGGGATGACCTCAATAAACATAAAGCATGCATCAACTATGGATAATGTGTGAGGACTCCGTCCACGCATGAGCCAATATTTCATGTCATTAGTCATTTTGTGTATGTCAAGTCCATTCTGTTTTACTCTATCCAGTTAATTAAGATACATATTTTGTTAAAGTAAAAGATGACAAAATGTTTTGAACTCTCAAACAATTTTAGTCACTTTTATTTTTTTTATGGAGCGTGTGGATTGAAGTCGTCGGAGCATGACACAGAATCACGACACAAGGTCACGAAACTTTGTATTTTACTTCCTGTTGCGAGTCTGAGCTATGTGAAAGAACCGCACTAACTTGATCTTCAACTATTGGGCGTGTTCCTATAGTAAAAATTTTTTCTTTTGCTTTCATCCAAATCACAACATTTTATCAAAGTACAATAGAGTTTCTTCTATAAAACAAACTAATTAAGAGCGGGCGTTTTTTGGTAACCTATTATATTCGACATGACTAAAGGTAGGGTTGCTTTGAGTGGAATAAGTCAATGCATCAGGAATTCTAACCCTTCTTTGCAGCACCGAATTATTTTGATGTCAAATCATTTCTCGGCTCGCATATTGATTGTTTTAAAAAACTATTATCCCGCACTCCCACGGATTAAAAAGGCTAATGCAATGCAAACATATGTTATTTTCTGAGTCTTTTCCAGTTGCCGGATTGAGCTCTTCTAATGCGCGTAGGCAATGGAACTTTTTTTAAAAATCACCCTGATATTTAAACAAGGCTAGGCCATAGATGAAATAACATTAGAAATATACCCAAACCCTAAGTTCCTGATAACATTTTAAATAAATGAAGCTCCGTGGTAACGCATTGCACTGCCTAGATGTCACCCACACCTGCTTAAGAACTACTGGATTTGATGATAATTAAATACATGACAAAGTTTAATTCCATTTCACATATCGAAAAAAAATACAACGTAAATGGCCACATTTTATAATTATATTAAAATTAAATTATCGTCATTCCAATTATTTTACCTTTTTTTTTTTCAATATTTCTGAATATCTTTCAATTTTAACATTAAATCAAGCAGTCTTCATGCATTAACAGCGTGATTGATGGGGGAAAAAACAAAGAAAAAGAACAACACATCACTCTTTTATTTTCTTCATGTAAGTAATTTCAGTGACACAACTTAATTCCACCATTCCCGTGGTATGTTTCAAAACTACACACGTTGAACAATGCTGGATAAAACAGTTTTATAACATCTTCCTTTTTTTTTTTTACATAAGAGACTACGCTTTATCAATCTCTGGGCGAGTACTAAGATGTAATAAGTAAAGTAATACCGGGCGTGTCAAGGCCAGGCGTGTACAGCTTCTGATTTGTGTGGATTAGTCGCTGTCAAGAGGAAATGCATTCGTCTTAGGTGTAACTCTACGCCGCGTCACTGACGAGGTCTCGACGGCCTGGCGACATTTGTGTGATGCGATAACGATAAACGCCTAAGACGGGCCGCTCTCCGTTGTGTGTCTCTATCAGGCGCGTGATGCACGGCTCATCTATTTCCTTGTATCGGATCAGGTCGGATGAATCAGTCGGCGCGATGTATGTAACATACACGTTGATTTCTTTCTTTCTTTCTTTCTTTCTTGTTACATTTGTCTCTTCCGGTAAGATGAGGATTCCCCTCCCCCCTCCCCCCCCCACCAAACAATCGTTTTCCATTTACATTTTTATCACTTTTTAACTCCTACACCAGAGAAACAAAACTGATTAAAAGAAATATCTAAAAACTATCCAGCCGTCGACATACATTATTATGGTGATCCCGAGTCACGTGTCGCATAACACGGAGCGAACCGAGTGGTCCCGTTATGGGCCGCCCAGCGACGGCGTATATAGTTTTTGTTGTTTCTTTTATTATTATTATTATTTTTTTATCTGGCGTCTCAGATATGATAATAAAACCAATAACACGCTAACGATGTCTGACACATTGCTCATTCATCTCCTGAGCTCGGAAGAGACCAGTTTGAGTATCCGCTCAGTCTTAGCTGACACAATAGTTTCGCCGTGCCTTGGTAGATTTACTTTAAGAGAACAGTTTAAAACCGTTGTCAGAGCGAGGAAAAAAATGTTGCGAAGTGAATTGGCCACACAATTCAGGAAGTTAAAGGCGCTTCTTATCCGAGAAGGGCTCACGTTATCCGAACTAGTGGCTGAAAGATTTACGGAGCTGAGAGGTTTTGTGATCGGACTTGACGAAGCCCAGCTGGAAGTTGTTAGATCTCACAAAATCGTTGCGGACGATCTGTGCCGCAGCCACTGGCAATCGTTGAACTTAATCACTGACCAGCATGAGTTTAGACTCCTGCAGGTGTTGTGCCCACAAGACGAGATGGACACCGCAGAGGCGATGGAAATTCACGATTCCAAAGAGTGGAATTGTTGTGATTTTGAGGCTTCCGTCATTTGTTTTAATTTACAAGCAACACAATCTAGGATTATTTGTGTCGGAGATGGTATAAAATTTCTTGGAAAAGTTGAGACACGCTGCACTGGTGACATGGCTAATAAGTATTTAAAAACTGCATCAGATATTTCGGATAAGCGAAAAAGAGTCAAATGTATTGCAGCCAAGTCATGTGCCATCGATGCTATTATGGCTGAAACAATGGACGCAGCCACATTCTCCGACAGCGACAGTGAGTCTGCTGAAGAAAGTGAACAAACAGGTGATTATGCCAACATGGAAATGGGCGTCGCTGATCTGATTATGCACGAGCCGATAAACAATTTCGCTACTGATTACTTCACTTGCATCAAAACTCTTATTTCATTGCATTACAAAGTCCTTGGGGACCTCATGACAAATCTCACTAGAACGCTGAGGAGTTTCGTGCAACCAGAAAACAACACTATGTCTCTCATCACATCTTCGGACAGGCAAACCAGGGATGAATATGTACGGGAGCATTACGTGTTTCTGCAGCACTTGTATGCCCAGAACACCAAAACGGTGTGTTCTCTTATCGACGACCACGACACATTGTTCAGCGTTCCAGCCGAAATGAGGTTCAATTCACGCCTCGATGTCCTGGAAGGGTACCATATCACACTGCTGGCCTCCATGGTAGCTCACCGTCAACGTCTAGACAGACTCATCTGCGAATCTGGAAACATTCTGTCTGAACTGGGTGATGAGCACCACAGGACGCTGCGATTGATTGGCACAAGGGACGACAACACTGGGGAAGAATTGGTATCTTCGGAGGATGAAAGGTTTGATTGGGAATTCGAAGATGATGATGAGGTGGCAGGTGCTGAAAACGATGCTTCATCCTGTAAGTGAGTAGCTGGCGTTCCACAAACACGTTCTTCTATGTAAGTGAATTATTTATTGACTTTCTTGGATGCTTATTTTTAACATATCGCTAATTATCATATGACGCTTTTCTTTTTTCGATAATCATTTTTTGTCTCATTTTTAGTGCTTTGGCAGTTTCTTAATTTTATTGCAAAAGAACTTTTTTTTTTTTGCTTCTAGAGGCGTAAATAAACCATGATTCCTAATTGAAATATCCTGTTGTTATTTAGCCCCTGTAAGCTGGCTTTATGTCCCAATCAAAGAGTGACAGATACAAAAACATGCCTGTTATTTATATAAAACCCTGCTTGTTATTTAGACCCTGTCAGCAGGCTCTTTGTCAGAATCAAAGAAAAATAGAAACAAAACCCTGCTTGTTATTTAGACCCTGTCAGCAGGCTCTTTGTCAGAATCAAAGAAAAATAGAAACAAAACCCTTCTTGTTATTTAGACCCTGTCAGCAGGCTCTTTGTCAGAATCAAAGAAAAATAGAAACAAAACCCTGCTTGTTATTTAGACCCTGTCAGCAGGCTCTTTGTTAGAATCAAAGAAAAATAGAAACAAAACCCTGCTTGTTATTTAGACCCTGTCAGCAGGCTCTTTGTCAGAATCAAAGAAAAATAGAAACAAAACCCTGCCTTCAGCTCTAAATGGAATATTTTGTTCCTTGAAATAATTTTAGTATTAGAAAAGAAATATTACACCAGAAGTTCTCTTTTTTCAAAATGTTAACATTTATTTTAGTATTAAGGCATACAATAATTGTGATTTTCCCTTCAGTTATGTGTTGTGACCATTAGTGGCTCTCACGCGGCAAGATTTTCATGTATCAAAAAATTAAATAAATAAAAAGGACTCTTAAACTTTGATATGAAAATGCGTTCTCTTAATAATTATTACACACTTCTTTATATTATAACACTAAATTGTTTCAAAGGCTTATTTACTCTGAACTATGATTTACTTTGAAAATAAAAACGTCATTTAAATAATACAAAATTACCAACACAAATAACTCTCTACCTGAAATGTAATTGTGAAAAAAACGTATCTAGTCTTAGCATTGTGTAAATACGTGTAAAATTTAGTTATTTTGATTTTTTTAAATTCTATTTTTATCAGTTATTTTTTTTATAAAAACCTTCATCTACACTTCTTTCTGCTTTGTAACATAGGTTGCAATCTTCATCTCTCTACATAGCACTGTAAATAAAGTAAACTATAAGTTATATATATATATTTAGCTGTTCTTGTCAACTTCATATTTACTATGACCTTAACTGTTGCAAAGTATGTTATTATAAGAGAATTTACATGTAAAATGTTAAGTTACGGACGAAACCGAAATAACTTTATGTTGATAAGATGCTGCTTAATTTTAAATAGTGTATTGGCTTTTTTAAGTTTTTTCACCACAAATTAGTTTTATGCGCATAAAAATGTGTTGATCTTTATTTTTAAACTGTAATGTCCAGAATCCTGCTAAAGGTATATTGAGGACCCCTGTTTATACAGATGATACTTCAGTTTAAAATATTCAATTTACTGAAGCTGATTAATGATTTTCAATGATTATTTCTAGACAAGCTTTGTTTAAATAAATAATACGTCAACGATATTTCTTTACATAAAAAAGTATTTTTTAAAATTATTTTATATCGAGAGCAATTATTTTTTTTTTGATTGTTTCATTCATATAATTTTTCAACAAAAAATGTTCTACTTTATTTACTTTTACAACACATTTCTACTCTTTCAATAGGTTTATTACAAAATGCAGTCAACACAAAGCCAACCAGTCCTTCTGGAGAAAATTCATTATTTTATTTTATTTTTTAAAATGATAATGTGCACCATCAATTACACAATGCATTCACTGACACACCCATTATGTGTAACACTTGTTTTCTAATGTATCTTACGGCATAATGTTTTGGCTATCGCTATCACGAAAAGAATGGGCTATTAGTTGTTGTTTATATCTTTTTTTCCTTTCGGTTTCTCGATATTTTTAAAACATAATGCATTTTTTTTTTGGCCTTTGCTTACATTAATGGACAAATGTTAAGTAAAAATAAATGTGTCTATTTCTATTCCGCCGCCCCCTTTCCCCCCAATAAGTACTTGTTTCGAAAGAGACATAACCATTATTACCATTACATAAAAAGATTTTACCACAAAATGAAATTCCCAATTATGATTTGGTCTATTTTGTATTTCTTTAAAAATTTGCACCCCAAAATGTATATTTATGTTATATTTTATTTAACGTCTACTAAAGCATTAACAAAAGAATGTTAAAAGTTATTTCTTTTTCATTGTGCATTACTTTCCACTTCGATTCCACAAAAAAAAAAAAAAAAAAAAAAAAAAAAAAAAAAAAAAAAAAGCGAACAAAAAATATTATTCATTTATCTTAAACATTGTCAATATTGTATGATTTTAACGACTTAATCATTAAATCATGCGATAAACAAATCTCTATATCATTTAATTGGCCCAATGTTAAGTATAATTACCACAATATTTTATAAAAACTGATATTTCTTATTTCAATCTTGCGTAGGGGTGTATGGTTATTTACAGAGCAAATATAAGGTCATTCATAATAAAAAGTGTGAGTTACTTAGGATGTGTGATCAGAGGTTGCCATAGCTACAGCTGTCCATACATTTCACACGTGATTGATTGGTAGCTTATTATAACGAGTGAATCATTTTGTATCTATAAAGACGTTCGAGGGTGTGCCACGTCACGGCAAGTTTGAGTGTACGCATGGGTGGGGGGTGGGGAATAGTAGAGTAATTAAAATAGTTTAAAAGCTTTTTAAAAAAAAAAAATCATTTGATAGTTTACTCATCTTGTTAAAGTATTGAGTATGTGTAACTCAATTTGCTTTTGTTTTCTTTTCTGAATCTTTGTTAAAAAAAATTTGGATCGTTGTATTAAGTGTATTAAGTGTTGCTGTTTGTTTAACAATGTGCTTGATTACATTACGCCTCCTTGTGAATATATATATATATATATATATATATATATATATAATATATATATGTATATATATATATATATATATATATATATATATATAGTCCGATGAAAGACTTCACATATTTGATTTGGAATGAATACTCTTTGCAACTAAAACACATTGTGTGCAAATACATGATTTAGAATTCCTGGCCAATATTCCTCGTAATTTAAAATACAACATTGAATGTCCCTTTAATATATATAATTAAATAAAAATGTATATGTATGTATATAAAGGTTTATATACCTATATATCAAGTTAACTTTAATTCTGATTTAAATTGATTTAGAAATGTTGAAAAGTTGTAGCTAAGCAAAAGCCGTACATAAAAAACTAGAACATATATATTAAGACAAAATTACTACGATCATGTCACACATAAACTCGTAAAAAATATTAAAATAACTTGTCATTATGATTATTATTTTTTTTTTCAACAAGTAACAAACAATTGACGTTCAGAGGCCTTGAACGCATTTTAATTTCAAGAAAGTAAGAAATTTACTGATTCACTCATATAAAGTTAAAATGAAAAAACAACTGAATTTAATTGTGATAATCGTAGTTCCAGGGATCTTTGTATATTTTAAATTTTAAAAAAAAACACACAGGGGCAATTTCCAAGTGGACTCGTTCAAGAATACGCCACTGAAGAGGGTGCGTGGAAAGCAAGGGCTTAAACTGGAGAAGAATGTAAGACGGGAGTTGATGAAAGCTAAGATAAGCAGGGAAAGTATATGAGAAATGTTATGGGGATGGGATATTTCAGGTAGAGGGTAGAGACGGGAGTAAGATCTAAACAGAAGGCATTTCTTGGGACACATTGAGTGATGGAAGTTAAGGTTGAAATTAAATAATTGGAAAAAAGCAAAAGCTTTAATTTTTTTTTTTTTCAATTGCTCGAAAACATTGTCGTTTATGTCAAATGTGTCATTTTTTGATTGAGTAAATGAGCATGACGTCAGACATTTACAAATAGGAAATACCAACACCAGCTGAAAATTTCAAATTGAACGAGGTTTATTTTTACTAAAACTACGAAGAAACGAGTGATTAGATGGTCAAATAAGATAAGCATGTGTTTACTTGAATGCTTTACGCCCACATATGAATAATCATTCAATTTTTATTGTACGATTTACCTAATATAGTATTCTGAACGACTCCGTCTTTAAATATGCCCGGCGTATTTAAAATAAAAGCTGTATTTATGTTTAATAGTGTCTAGTGGTTTATCTGATTTGTCTCTTTGAAACGTGGTAGTGTGAATTTCTTCAGCAACATTTCTGTCTCGTGAAACCCTATTAACTGTGCAGGGCAGGGGTCACCAACCTTTTGACACAGTGGGCCAGATCACTTAGTCGTCCTGATAACTGACCAAATGATGAGCGCTGACCGCATGGTCATTCCGTACAACACTTGAAAACCAGAACGAAAACTCTGTGGGGTGATGAGCGCTGACCGCATGGTCATTCCGTACAACACTTGAAAACCAGAACGAAAACTCTGTGGGGGGGGGGGGTGGGAAAACAACGAAAAACTAAGTTTAGTATTCCCTGTTAATCATGCGTGAGTGGCGGGCAATGCAAACGAAAATTAAAGACAGCCAAAATGTTTATATTACTTACAAACGTTATCGAAGAATGCAATTTTAGCAAAAAGATAGTTACATCAGACCTAGTGAGCACATATCCGAATCACACAAACTAAGTCTGAGCAGCAAAAAAGTAAGGTTAGTAAGGTTTGTGAAAATTTCTTTTGGCTTTCAGGATATCATCAATGTTTGGTTTGGAATTGCTGCACCCTATCACAGGAATTGCTTTCAAATGTTCATCAGTCAATCTCATTGGATGCATGGCCTTAAAATGCTTGCTTTAAAGAAAAATGTTTGATCACAGATTTAAGTTGCATCAAATATTACGTTTGCCCGGAGAAGGGAAAGGTGGTGGCCCATAATTGGTAGATTTTGTGAACGAGTGTGAAGGGAAGGGGTGGGGGGGCCCTAAAGCTTTAAGTCTATAAAATTAACAGCCCCCACATTTTCGTAAATGATAGTGGTGATGGTCATTGTGTTGCTCTGTGTATTTTCAGAATTAACTTGCTGAACACGGCTACTGTAACAATAGGTAGAGGTGACATGTCAGGGTTTTTTTTTTTCAGTGGGATGGCGGTTGGGGGTGGGGAGATAAACCAAAAGTGGGTCGGCCTGATAAGTTGTTTTTACTGGAGTCACCACAGGGCATAGCACTTTGTGTAAACCAGCAAAATTCGTGGGGGGGGGTGGGGGGAGGGGGCAAATGCTCCATCCTGCCCTAACAAAATGACGTCTCTGAAAATAGCATAGTCGCCTTAGTGACCATTTTAGTTCGTACTCGCTTACGCTTTCTTCGTTGCTGTGTGACGCAATTTTATGACATCATTATTTCGTTTGTCCAAACGCGATAAGTACGATTTTTTAATACCATCGTATGTTTACAGCACTCCTCTTCCTTTCACAAATATATAACTTTAGGTAGTTATCAGACTATATTAAAGTAGCGGGAATAGGCTCATTGGATATTGATTCTCTTTTTTTTTCAACCAGCTTTTCCTAGGAAATAAACCTCGAGTTACTTGGTGTTTTTTTTAAATGCTATCGTCGTGTGTTAATTAATTCTTATTTAAACACATTGTTTTATTCTGATCTGACGTTGAGTTAGAACTGCGTTAAGTCAATTTATTTTTTACTAATGACACGCTGTGATAATGCGACAAGTACGTCCATATCAATTAATATCTATAGCAAATACACGTCTGAAAAACAATGTTACAATGGATTGCAATATAAAGGTCGGTCACCTATTTTTAGAAGTTAACTTTTTTGACGCCAGCTTAATTTAATCCAACTAGCAGTGCAATAAACAAAAAAAAATCTAGATACAATACTTTAAAATTGAAAGTGTTGAACTTAAGGCATGAAGCACGTGTGAAGATCCCTTAGTATTCTAAACATAATAATTAATTTCAAAATGAATCACAACGTCTCGCTTTCCATACGTTTCATCAAGCGAATTCAAGTACCGTCCGCAGGCCTGAGGAACCGATTTCGCGGGCCGGGTCTGGCCCGCGAGCCGTAGATTGGTGACCCCTGGCATAATGTGTAATACGCGACTCATTGAGTTTTATTGAAATACCTGATTGTGGGACGCGGCCTTGAAGCTCCGCGCCTAGTTGACCTATCACTCTCAGCCAAAGCGGATCACTTACTGAACTAAACCATCGAACAATGGCCCGGAAGACGGGATATTGTGCGACCAACAGCTGACACAACGACCACGTCACGTGTTCATATCATTAAAGCTAGGCGCCATTCACTCGAGACCGCACAGTATTAAGCTTGAGACGGACTGATCAGCCTCAGGATAGCCAGGGTGCTATCGGTGTTTGAAAGCATGTCCCAAAAAACCTCAGAAAATCAGGTGTTGGATTTACATCAGTTTCAAAAGCTTAAGAATCGCACTGCTGAGCATCGTATGCAGCTGTTTAAGTTCTTGGAAAAGGAAGATAGGTCAACATTCGACTGCAGCGAGTCTCTCTTCAATCGTGTGCAGGCGCTTTGCGGGCCTGATCAAATTTTGCTCGCTTTTGCTGTATGTCACTTCCAAGAAATTGGATACGCGTGTATCGCTCACCATGAAGCTTTATGTGAACTTGGGATCGAGAACTATTCTGGTCTTCTTCATCTTGTTTCTCTCGCTGACCTCCAGGTACACGAGTATCAACCCGCAGATTACACTGCGCTCGAAACGTTTGTGAACCAGTTCCATTCATCAATGCAGTCGATCATTTCCGAGCACTGCGTGACATTACGTTGTATGATAACAGCCCATTATGACTGCTTGGGGCGTTTAATTACCGAGATGGGGGCGCTGCCAAGAAGACTGCTCCTTGATGAGTTTTCCGATGAGCATATAAATGTGCTTGTTGAACTTGTGGTGGAAAACCAAAAAACACTGAAGAAATTGAGAGATCATTACTCCCACAGCTTGAACCAACAAAAGGCAACACGTTTCAATTCGCTGCATGCAAGCATTGAGAACTTCAACAACATCAAGACGTCTCTTCTGTCATTTCACAAAAATGCAAAGGATTATCTTGCACAATTGTATCACATTAGACTTGAAGCCCTTGTCAAATTTCATAACGAAGCAATGCAGAAATGCAAGCTCTTCTCCGTGGGGTACCGGGAGCTATCTGATGCTGAAATAAATCCGCATAGAGATGAGGATTCCAGAGATTTACCTTCTTCAAATTCTGCTGATTGGAAGTTTGACTATCGCTTGAAATCAAGATCCGCCCCTGTTTCATCATCTCCCTCTAATTGTATGGAGCCACTTCAGACAAGCTTGGCTGCGTCAAATTTATCAAATCCTCAGACATTCATGTCAGTGCCATCGATCCGGGATAAGAGCAATATTTTGAGATCAAAAATAACGAGAGACATTTCTGTACATTGTAAGGAATACCAACCAGTGTCTGAATTCCGAGAGACAACAGAACTCAGTAAGTCTGCTGTGCAAATAAAGGAATTTCAAGATTGTAGGAATCCGCAACATCTTTCTTCAAATAAGCGCACAGGGAGTTCTGGCTATGGCATGACCTCTTCAATTTACGAAACGTGGGCCAATGAAGTTAGAAACCGCGAGAGGTCTGCATCAGAACTTTACGTTCAAAATGAAGCTAGATATCCAGGGAGGTCTGCTTCAGAGCCAGCTGATCAAAATAAACGTAATTTAAAAATGCCATCCATTTTAAGAAGCATAAATGATGTTTATAAATTTCCAAAAGAGTTCTCTTCTATCAAAGATATCAAATGGCTATTTGATAGTTCGTTATCATCTATCACCAGAGCTGGTTCTAAAAATTCTGGATACTCTGATCTATATACATGTGATCAAATCCTTTCAAGCAATGATGAGCAAGATGAATCATCTATCCAATGCAGTGGGCTTGGATTATATACAGATCTAGATAAGCCTGGATCTAAGGTGTACCACCCTACCAATAGTGTAGACCCAACAATTTCAAATACGGCAATGGAATCAATTTGCAATTTTCAGAAACACCAAAGTGGAGTGTTTGTTGAAAGCCCTTTCGATGATAGAAAGTCTGCCTTGCAAGGCAGCTACTTTGGAGATTTTAAGTGGCCTAGGAAATCCGCGCCAATGCAAGCTCTTCAAAGCTGTGACGTTAGGGAGCCAAAATGTGTGGGAAACATGCGGTCTGAGCCTATTGGTAACCCTGACATATCTGGTTCAGGAAATCAACATAACAATCATAGCATTGGCAATACATCAACTGTCACAAACAGAGCGACTGAACATCTAAGAATCCACGAGACATATTCGTATTTGAAAGATGTTAACTTTGATAGCAAAAGTATGAGTTCATCTATTCAGAGCAATGATTTCAGAGCATTCCAATATTCTAAGAGATCCACTTCAGTACATGCCTCCCAAACACCAAACGATGTTATCCTAAATTCTCTACCAAGTGTGATGACAAATCCTTCTGTATATTCCGATAAATTCTATATAGCATTAGATTCTGCAGTCCCTAAAGACGGAGTTAATGTTTTGACCCCAAGTTCAGGATCTGACTTTTCCAAACAATACGACGTGCCTTGTTCTGGAATAACTCTTCAAAACGAGGCCAAGTTATTAGCTCTTAGATGGTACAATAAAGTCCCCCGAGAGACCACACGGCAAACATGCATAGAAAAATCCACGGCTGCAGTCCCATTTGAAAGCGTCACAAACAACAGGGAGTATGTGGTTCGAAATCCGAATAACGGATATATTGAATGCCCAAAGAGATCAAGGCGTGAGCAAGATATTCAATCCTCTAAGAATCGAATAACACCACCTTTCAGGAATAAAAGTTTCAACAATAAAGAATCTATTAGATCAGCGGATGGGTTTCAAAATTATACCGATGATAACAAATCGGCAAACTTCTTCTCGGAGTGCGGATCATCACTGTCTCGTAAGAAATCTGCTCCACGTCCAGCTTTTAAGAAATTAACCGATGTTATGCTGACATCAAAGAATAGCTCGAGATTTGGAGCTAAAAGAATTTCTGAGACAGCAACATCAATGCCAGTAGAAGTCATACCTAATGATATATTGTTGTCATTTAAACCAAAACCCGAACTAGGTTCTTCCAGAGACTCAGTCAAATTTTCTTTGGAATTAGGTTCTGATCCTTTTCATGGGACGCTATCATCAAACACAAACATAAGTGCTGAATGTTCAATGAATATGGATTTGCGGGTTATCAAAGAAGATCAGCAGCCAAAATTACCCATGAAACGCAAGGAGGCTCAAAATGTAAATTGTCCCGAGATACCCAGTAAAACTAATGGGCTCCAACACAGCAGCAAGGGTAGGAGCTGTTCTCTAAAACGTAAAATATCTTGTAATGATACATTCACAGAGAAGACCAGCTTACAACCAATTGTTTCAAACCCTACCTGTAATGCAGGGTTATCTGTGAAGACACACGTTTCGTTCCTTTGAGACATCCCAGACTCAGAAATCACGTGCCAATGTTCGTAAAATATTCAAATTGTGTTGTGTCACCTGCCCAAAATATGGCACCTGCAGTTTCTGGAGTCCCCGAGAAAACCACTTTTGTGCCTGTTTACATTCAATCTTCCGGTGGCAAGGTTACATCTGTTCAGACAGTGGCCCCTTCAGTATCAGGATGCGCTGAGCCAGTCAGGTCAGTACCCATTTTCTTTCTACGGGCCAATGGAACAACTCCCCGTGCGAGTAGTTCATGTGCCGGTAATTTTGGTAACGCCTAGTTCCACAAGACAAGTTTCAACCTTCACAAATAAAACCTTCACGATGGGGTTTCCCCTGCAGAGAACGGTACCTGCAATTGTTAAGACCTACAGAGACAATACAGGCATTTATAGGTTATCAAAGTCTACCCAATGGTCTTTTAAATCTTGCAATATTTTTAAAACCTTTATTACCTTATTTATTATATATTATTTGATATTGTATGCTTGTAATTAGTTTTTGTAGTGTTGCGTTTGTTTTAAATGTGGTGAATTATAGATATGTTTTTTGTTGACTTTGTACCGCGCTTCGAGCCTTTGGGGATGAAGCGTGTTTTTGAAATGAACTTTATTATTATATATATATATATATATATATATATATATATATATATATATATATATATATATATATATATATACATATATATATATTAGTGATTATTTTATTTTTTTGTCCCACTTACTCATGATCAAAATGTAATCCTTAGAATTTTATTAAGTAGGTTAGAATGTGACAATTCTGTTTAACAGAGACCTATTTAAAGGCTTATATCAATAAGAAAGAAAAAAAAAGTTTTCATTGTGTCATTACTTAGCCTTTAATAATATGTAAATAAAAGTAATTGTCCATTTAAATGTTAACAGCTAAAGACCTAAGAAGTTCATAGCGGCATACGATATGTGTGTTTAGGTGTGTCATGATTTCAGATATTTTATTTACCGGTGTTTAAAAATTTGACTGAGTTCTACAATTTAAGAGTAAACTCCACGTATACTTTTTGTACAAGTAATCGAAATTCTTGTCAAATGACTTTTGGGATCGAGTTTAAAATCTATTTTTAATTCAATTTTTACACATGCTTTTTTTAAACAAAATCTTTCTTTTTTTTTTTATACGTGCCTTAAAAAACACATTCTTATTTCTTCTTTAAAATACGGATGACTGTTCTGTTTTAAAATCATTGATTATTTGTTTTATTGATTAGTTATATATATTTTAATGATTTTATCAAATGAAGAATATTCCAAATGCCTTGATTTGTTTAATATATCAAAACTCAAAAACATATTAAGCCACATTATTATTTTTTTTTTTACTAAACATAGTTATTTTAAAGTTAAAGTGTACTATAGAAATATTTATCTACATTTTTAATTGATGTCAATAATTAATAAATTGGAAAATTGCCGGTGGGACGTCAAATCACAGAATGTGTAAATTCACTTTAAAATATTGCACTTTGCCTTTTAAAATTCGTTTTAACTGTATTTTACGTTAAATTCAATTTTTTTTTACAGTAAACATGAAATATGTTTTGTATTTTATTGAATGTCAGCAGTTGTTTTTTTTTTTTTTTTTTTTTTTTTTTTTTTTTTTTTTTTTTTTTTTTTTTTTTTTTTTTTTTTTTTTTTTTTTTTTTTTTTTTTTTTTTTTTTTTTTTTTTTTTTTTTTTTTGTTGCTTTTGTTGTTTTCCAAATAACACATTGCTTTAAAGTTTTTTTTTTTTTTTACATTTATTTATGATTTTTATTTAATTTTTTTGGATACATTTAAATGTTTATGCAAATTTAGCCCCTAAGTATCATAATTTTAATATACATTTTTTAAAAACAAAATCATAAGATAACGTAAACATCTGAAATCATTTCTTTGTATTGATTTGTGTAGCGTTCTCTGCACTAAAATGACTGCACATGGGTGTCACTTTTATAATGTTTTCTTATTTTAGAATCTGATAAATCACCATATGTATCAATTAGGTTACGGTACAGCAGTATCATTTTTTTAAGATTGATTTTATTTAATGCACATCCTGTCATTTTTTTTCCTTACTCCGGGGAAAGGGATTTCGTGACTGATTCATTCAAAGTTCCTATTGTAAACTGTGTTGCCTTCATTGATGATATTGCTGCTTCAAGTTTCACACACAAGTTTAAATAGCAATAATTCGTTTCTGTTTTACCCCCCCCCCTCCCCCAGAATTATTAGATAGTTTTAAAAAAATTAAATGAATTTAATTAATCAAAAATTACTTTTAATTGAAGAAATTTTTATAATAACATTTATTTGTTCGAATTATATTTTCTTTAGTATATTGACAAATTTATTGTGAGAATGTTCACCATATGGATGCTCCAAAGGGCTAAACCTTCGGCCCGCGCGCCAGATACGACACAACAGGTGTGATTAGCCTCGCCCCATATGACGAAGTACTTGTACCCAGGAAGCTGTGACCAGAATGGAAACGGACATTCCAAATCTCATTTTTTTTAAACGGCCCATACTTTGCAATGTACAGATTTAGTTTATGCCATTCAATCTTTTTCTCATTTTAAATATTTTTTTTTTTTAAATTTAAAAAATATTTATTTTGTGTTGTATAAATAGGAAAGCTTTGATTTTTTTGTTAAGCTATACATCGCCCTACCCCCCCCCCCACTCTCCCCAAAAACCTTACTGTTTATGAAAGAAGATAAAGACAAAAAAATGTTTGGGGACCACTGGGATGAACAGTGTGCATTTCAGGCCATCACAAATCTGATGAATATTTTGTTATCTTTAGCAAAAATCAATTAAATACATTTTCTGGTGGCCATATGAAATATTTACTGCTTTTTTTGTGAGCATTTAAGTCAGATTAAAATTTGAACATAAAATGATGGAAGATAAATTGTATTTTTCATGTGAAACTTTTTTTCCATATTATAAATTACATTCTTCTATTTTTGGGAGCTTTATTAACACCGCTTAATCAATGAACGTGTTAAAAGTTTTATGAAACTTTATTCAAGCTTCAAGATGATATTATGTCATGCATGCAGAATGTGCTTGTTCTTAAATTGTCGAATCTTTGATAAAATTGTTTTTTTTGTCATGACTTGTTTGCCTTATTTGTATTGCGGCAGGACTGCCTTTGTTATGCAATTTAATTATCCTAATTATTAATTTAACGTTTTCGTACAAATAATGTATCTGTCCGTTAAAAAAATTCAGTAACTATTGTGCTGTTTTTTTTTTAATACCAAATTAGAAAGAACTATTATAATGTAGTTTTAAAGCTTGGCTGAAAATAAACAGGAACGCACGGGAACGTCGTTATTGTATTTTTTTTAAACAGCAGGTACGCTTTTCCATTCCCGTTAGCAGTTCTGCAACGCTGTCCCATGAAGCATGCTCAGTAGTGTATAAATGAGGAGGGAGGGGAGGCGGGAGGGGAGGGGGATTGGGAGGGGGAGGGAGAGGGAGGGGAGGGGAGGGGCGGTGGTCCACTCAGTGCAGGAATTTGTTTTTTTTCGTCTTTAGCAGGGACGGTGTTTAGGGCGGCCAAATACAGAATGGTTTTCGAGGAGGGGGGGGGGAAGAAATTTTGGCCCACCCAAATTTGGCTCTAACCCTAGCTGTGCCACTGGGTATCCATGCTTTTTGGCCAGGCTTTTGAGGGGAAGATCAGCGCTAACTCTGTTGCTTATTCAATTAGTATTGAAAAAAAAAAATTATTTTTATATTATGTGTTAATACATATTTAAATGGCAGTTTGTAATGAATTTTGCACAGAATTTGCTAAGATATTATTACATTTTTGTTCCCTGGGAGGATAGTGGAGATATTGGTGAGTTTCCACACTTGTTTTAAAAGAATTTAACCCTAATTTAAAATAATTCATTAAAAAAACGCCAATGAAATCTTTGCAGTGTTTGGATCAAAAAAGTTTCTTTTTTTTTTTTTAACTGTGCATGTTTTTAAAATTTTTGACTATTCGTTTGTTTGTTTGATTACATAATAAGCAAATAACATCTGCCCGTTTGTTTATTGCTCATCAAATATGTTTTTTTCTCTTATGCGGTGAAGGTTGTTTTATGCTTATCTAATTAAAATACCGTGCTTTGTATTCGTTCAATAATTGGGAATTGTATTTTCTCTCAAGGGTTTGTTTTTTCATTTTTTGGATTATCTTGTTCTGTTTTATTTATTGAATACTATCATTTGTAAGCTTTTAATAATGTTCGCTATTTTTTAAGCTTTCTTAAAAAAATTGTAATAGCTTTTGAATGTAAGCATCTGAAAAGGTTTTCTTTTTTTTCATACAACTATTTTTTTTAAAAAATCGTATTTAAATTTAAAAAACGTGAAAGTTTTTTTTTTTAAAATCTAATTTATCAGGTATTTTATAGTGATTGTATTTTCGTGTATTTATTCTTTTGTATCATAGGAATCTTATCTCCTGCTCTTTTTTTTTTTGTATCACTTATCTAGTACTAGATTATTATATATCTTTTGTTACCTTTATGTAACAGATCAAAGGTTGTGAAATTATTTCATATAAAAATTAAGTTCTGGGAAGTTGAACATCGATCCTTGTCACAACGATTTTAACAGATTTTTGTAATTGAGATTTAGATTGATTTAAAAATAATAAAAATAAAATAACAACATGTTTTCCTTGACTTAATATTGGTGTCAAAGTATCTGTCTATTTTCAGTCTTTTCTTTTGAACTGTATGTGTATTCAGTTTAGCTTTAGTTTTTTTTGCAATTTTAAAGGTGTAAAGTCTCACAGAATGTAAAACACTGAGGCTTTTTAACAACAGTTTTTTTATTTGACTGATATTTAAGCAAAGAAAATATATATATAATTTGTTATCACATTAACATTGGTACATATATTAAAACTCATTAAAAGAAACAAAAAAATCAAATTTTAATGGATACAGAACAAAATAATTAATGACAAAAAGCTCTTTGGACTATTTGTGTGTATGTGTGTCAAAATGTTTCGATTTTTTTAAAAAAAAATACAAAAAGGAGTAATCGATATTTTGCCTAACAATTTATTCCAAATAATGTCAAGGAACTTTCGTTGTAGATATTATTATTTTTTGTTGTTGCCATGGTCACCTGTAACTGCTACTAATCAAACGTCATATCCGGGTGTACATGCCACGGAAATAGACAAACTGGTAATCCTCCGAAATCATGTCAATTCGTACAAACACCATAAACATAAAAACTAGTATTGATCAAATGTTATCGACAAACAACAGAAACAATCATAACAAACATTTTCTTCCCATTTAAGGGCCTATTTAGTGTTTACAAACATGGGAAACGAGACAAGTCTTCAAGGACGATGCATGACATTATGCCTTTCATTGAAAAAAATCATAATTGCTCTTGGAGATAGTTCTTGAGAAATAAAAAAAAAGGCTAAACTACAACTGGAGACGTGTTGGTGGGTGAAAGACATTTATTGAACACTTTGACAATACTGATCCCTTACAACAATGTGTTGACACTTATAAATTTAAGGATGCAACATATTTGGTCAAGATGAACAATATTTTGTTCATTTTGGAATATTCTTTTCAAACAAAGAAAATACTTCCTTGTTTTTTTTTTTTTTTTAAAAAAAGCATTCAACATGGATGGTCTATAATCAATTTTTTTTTTTTTTAATTTTTATTTTTTAAAAATATTTTTTTCATTTTGGAATATTATTTTCAAAAAAAAAAAATACTTCCTTTTTTTTTTTTTTTTTTAAAAAAAGCATTCAACATGGATGGTCTATAATCAATTTTTTTTTTTTTTAAATTTTAATTTTTACTAGTAGTTTTATGCATGATAAGTATACATATTTAGTTTACTTACACAAAATGCTTTATACACATTAAGCACTGGAATAATTAACTATTCAAATTAGAGAAAAAAAGAAATATAAAATAAATGTAAAAGTTAATAAAGTGGTCATAACTTAATGCAAAGCCAAATATAATTTCAGCAATCAAACCATAACCATTTGAAACACAAACAATTTATTAAACTTTTATAACGTACTTGACGCTCTAGTTCGATCTTTGAACCCGAGTCTCAGCCATTGTTATTTCATCAGGATTGTATATTGAATATAAAACATTAGATCATTTTAGATAAAGATTAGCTGACTTTTAGACAAATATTATATCATTTTCAGTTAAATATTTTATTATTTTTAGACAAGTATTATATTATTTCTGTACAAATCTTAAATCATTTTACACAAATAATATCATTATTAACAACTTTAGATCCTTTTAAACAAATTATAGTTCATTTAAAACAAACATTTGATCATTTTTAGATAAATTTCTCTTGCACGTCATTAAAAGTTAACATTGATTTAATCATTACATGATACATATCAGCTTTTTGAATGGGAAAAAAATTAATCAAACGGAAATACCTTTATAATTACAAACTAAAATAAATGGAGTAATTTTATTTCACAAATATATGATAAACATTATGACTTAAACAAAACAAAAAAAAAAAAAAAACCTCTTTAGCTAATATGTTAAAACTCAACTAGTTGTTCCTGTTTTTTAGATATCAATTTTTAAAGAATAAATCACTTGAGTAGTCATTGGTTTCTTTACAGGTGAAAAGATTATGTTTTTTTTAAATCTTAGATTTGTTTAGTTTTCTTAAAAGTGCAGTATAAAGATTCATTGAAAAAAGATAC
Organism: Lymnaea stagnalis; assembly: GCA_964033795.1. Lineage (NCBI taxonomy): Eukaryota > Metazoa > Mollusca > Gastropoda > Lymnaeidae > Lymnaea > Lymnaea stagnalis. The sequence continues at coordinate 1,950,943 of CAXITT010000043.1, read as the reverse complement.
AATACTTCCAAAGGCTGAAGATGTTTTTTGTTTTAAAAATGGAATATGCGTTAATATAAACAACGACTGATGTTTGAATGGAGCAGAGTGTAATACTGTCAATATCAGAAATTGAGTTTTTGTAACACTGGGATGCATGAGCGTTGTACAGCAGATTTTTTAAATAATACAGTTTTGGGGACCCCCTCCCCCAACAACAAGCAGCGGGAATAGTATAGGATACATGTGGCACAAACGGTGTTGTTTGAATGAAAAGGGGAAACGAAATGAAGATTTTTTAGGCTCTCGCACGAAAGCTATGAATTAACAAATTTAATTTAACAAAATAATAATAAGTACTTATTAATGATTATTTGAAATTTTTTTTAATATTAAAAAAAAATCTAAGTCAAACATAAACATGCAAAAATAAATGAAGAAATTTTGCAGACAGTAAGTGAGCTCAAACAGAAAGACGTATAGAGGTTGAAACGTTTTTTCCCCCCTTCTTTTCTTTACAAAATGGAGAACAAATTTCCCACCACCTTCAAGTTTGTGAACAAATATGTAATCAAAAATAAAATTACATATAAATTAAAGAGGTTAATTTTATTACAAGTAGGGTGGAATAACATGGAGGCTTAGACATAGCGCCTCTTTGTGTTATCTTATTATTGTAGACAAGACTATGTGTCGTATGACATGATTGTTTGTTAACAGAAATATACAGCGTCTGAATAGAAGGATGGTGAAATCATGTATAGGACCAGTGATCAAAAGCTTGTAAACAAGATGAAAGACAGTGTCATCTGAATGACTGTTGACAAGATGACACATCGTTTGATTTGAATGAATGTAAGAGACACGGTGCCGCACTGTGTCATCTGACTGATTGTATACAAACTGATACAGTTTTTTTTTTAAAACTTGTGTAAAAAAAAAAAAAAAAAAAAAAAACAAAAAAAAAGCAGAAAAAAAGAAAACAGTGTGTGATGTGAAGGAATGTAAAAAAGACCAATAGTCGTGTCCCTTATGATATATTTTAAAGCAGTGCAATCCTTTTCATCGTTATTTATTTCAAGAGAGAAACTCACACAGTACATTTGCAAAAAGAATGAGATACTTTCTTTTACATAAACAATATCGGAAAGGTCATATATTAAAATAATTGAAAAGAGATTCATGACTGCAAAAAAAAAAAAAAAAAAAAAAAAAAAAAAAAAAAAAAAAAAAAAAAAAAAAAAAAGGGAAGGGGGGGAAAAAAAAAGGGGGGGGGGGTGGGGAGGGGGAGGGACTAAATACTGACATGAAGTGTGCTGCCGTTCGTTTAACAAGGCACGGTCATGGTGAATGCTTCATCACCCAGTTATCTTATGAAATCAAATCATCATTGCACCCTGACATAAAAACACGTTCTTCAACGTGTACACACTCGTAACAAGCATACATTTTTTTTTTATATTTTAAAACAAACATTATTATTTTGATTTAAAAACCCAAGAGTTTACGAACGCATGTATTTTTATAATCAAATCATTATTAAACACCAGTGAATTAGGGGTCACACCATGTAATAAAATGGCAAGGTATGGCGAGGAAGAGGGAAAAAATATTGCACGTAATGGGAAAATATTGCAAGGGACTAGGATAATATTGCAAGGGGTAAATACTTTTTTTAAAAATATGATTAAAAACTTGAAAAAATTTTTTTTTAAATGATCATTGCAAGTGTTTATTTACACATGAAGATAACAAAATATATATGTTTAACTTGTAAAAAAATGTATCTTAAAAACCGGGCAACTCTTTAACATCTGCTAAACACAAAGACAATCGACGTGCCGGAGTTCAGCTTTCATCATACGTTCCATCCTGGGTATCTATTCGAGGACTGAAGATTGTATGCGCCTTATGGCGTTTTCTCCAAAGGATTTCAATAAATCTCTCCGTCTTTCGTCAAATTGATAAAACCCGGAAGATCACTAAATAGGACTTAGAAAGAATTTAACCAATAATGTTAATTTCAAATTTATATTTTTAAGAAACGTAATAATTTAGCATCACTTGATTGTAATAACACGAAGAAACAAAGTAAACACTGCATATACAAAAAATGTAGGATGACAAATAAATGTTTCAAGAATATTATTGAATGTTTATATATATATATATATATATATATATATATATATAGATATATATAGATATATATATATATATATATATATATATATATATATATATATATATATATAGAAAAAAAATAAATAAATATAATATAAATAAAAAAAATAAAAAAAAAATATAAAAAAAATATAAAATAAAAAATAAATATTTAAAAAATAATATATAATATTTATATATATATATATATATATATATATATATAGATAGATATATATAGATATATATATATATATATATATATCTATATATCTATATCTATATATATATAGACAAAAAATAAGTAGATTTAACATAAAAATAAAATTAATTAATTAATTAAATAAAATAAGATTTTTTTTTTTAAAAACTTAGCTTTACTAACTGTATTTTTTAAAGCAAATAAATCCAACCAACATATTGTAGCTATATGTTAATTGAATGAAATGTCTAGTTGTCATTTAAAATCGTATAATCCGTGTCGACACGAGACATCTTGGAACAAGAAATTTACAAAAAATAGAATGTATGAACTTTTGACGTGTTAATGGATTTTGATTGCAGTGATAAATATTTTATAAAAAATTGATTAATATGCTACATATCAAAGATGAATCAACAAAAATTGAACACAAAAAAAAACTTAGCCCTAAATAAATGAAAAATAAACAACTAACAATTTTTTTTTTAAATCCTCATATTCTTGGTGTTTAAATTTTAAATTTTTATTATTTCATAAGCAAATTCATCTCTAATGATAAATGGTTAAATTCTTTAGAAGTTAAATCACAATTTCACTAAAAATGTACATTAAGTTGCACTAAACTGAGGACACATGAGACAGCTATGCCATGACTCATAACTGAGACTCATATATATATATAATATATATATATATATTATATATATATATACATATATAAATGTATATATCTATATATATATATATATATATATATATATATATA
>CAXITT010000043.1:1923176-1947801 GCA_964033795.1 Lymnaea stagnalis | reverse complement strand
TATATATATATATATATATATATATATATATATATATATATATATATATTAAAATGAATTTAAACATGACTTTACAAATGATGGTATAAAAATATGTCCCAGAATCCGAACATTAACTATAGGCTTGCTTTATGTCTTGCAAGATCTTACGAGATGTTGCCACAGCACGAGAAATCCAGTGTGGATGTAGTTGTAACAGAACGGGTTTAACAGGCTATTGATGTAGATGAGCCAGGTGGTCATCTGATACCAGAGCGCCTCAATAGTCCCAAGCAAAAACGCATCAGCAAATATCAGAACGTGCAAAGGCAGCCAGCAGATCAAGAAGACACACAGGAGGCTGGAGATGGCACTTATCTCCTGAAAAGCCGTCTTCATCGACTGCGTGTCGAGCTGAATCTGACCATTGCAGCGGTTGCCTACCCCATAAAGGAAGATGGGATGCCGATCCAGGTCCCGTCTTCGATCTGCTTCGGGGGGAACGACTTGCACCAACGTCACATCAGGCAACATGTTAGGTCTCTCCGCCAGCGTTGATGATTGAACTTCGTCTACTTTTTCTTTGATATGCTCAGTGCTCTTTAGCTGTGTACACGTCTCATTTACTGCCGCGGTTGTTTTCTCAAAGGTTACCAAGTGCATACCTGTTTCTTCACGCGATGTCTCAGTGTGCCGAGGGTTCACGCCGGCACTGAACATGTTTTCCTCTTCACTGCTGCTTTTGTCCCACTTTATCTTATTATCCGGTGTTTGGCTCCGTTGACTTAAATAAGAGGCCCAGCTGATTTTGTCCAAGTAAACAGATTTAACGGGCTTTTGGTCGGTGGTGGGTCGAGATCTTGACACTTTATTTTCCGCTTTGCAGTTCGGCTCAGTTTCGATGTTATTAATTTGAACGGTCTGTCCGAGTTTGCGCATACCACCCGCTTGTGGCGGGTTCAGTTTACTTCCACATTCACACCGATTTTTTCTGCTGTGGGAATCTCGAGATTTCAGGATGCTTGGCGGTGGTTTCTTTGTGTCTTTTTTGGAGTGCTTAGACTTGGTAGAAGGCTTTAGGTTAACGCAATGTTTCTGGTTTCCTGAAACTGCCTCAAAACAGAAGTTCGTCGTTTGAAAGTTTCCACTATCGATACACAGCTCATTCTTGTATCTTGACTTGCCTGGAGCGCGTGACCTTATATGTGGCTCTCCGTTGGTGGTGCCCGTATGGATGATAAGGTCCCGTGAATCACACCGCGCCCTAGAATTTTCAGAAATGTTGCTGACAGGATGTCGACATGTGGACGTTGTCAGTTGAAATTGAGGTTCTGTGATGATCGAGCATCTCCTTGGATTGATATTATCAATGCGCGTCGGAACTGTATTGAAAGAAGCATCTTCAGGCAGGACGTTTAGGGCCCGGTGAAGTGAATCGAAATAAGCGGACGAAAGGGACAATGCTTCAATACTAGAACGCATTGTGTTTTGCAACTGTTGAAAAAAGGTTTTAGTCTTGAGCGAGATTCTATCATCGCCAGGAATATTGCTGCAGGTCTGGTTCGATTTATTTTTAATTTCTGTGTATTGACTCCCAGGAACTACCGTTGTGGCATGTGTTATTTGTCCAGAATGTTCGGATTGTTTCGTGATAAGGTTGAAACCAGTATTCAGCACACACAGCTTCTTTTCAAACTTGGGTTGATGCATAAGGGCAGCTTCTTTTGACTTGTCATTTTCAGACATAATTGCTTTTGATTTAATGTCAAACGTCAGCGTTTGACTCTCTGACAATAAGTTTGGATCCAGCCCATTTTGATCGCCCTCTTCGATTGTTTCCGAAATTTTGTCAATTTTGTGATCTTTATCGCAATATTTCTCTGGCAATGTGAGAAGAATGCCAGTCATGAGACGATTTTCTTGCATAATGTCGTTAAGTCTTTTTGCATCTGCATTGCATTTATTATCTTCCAGATGTTGGCTAGATACATCATCAGCAGTGCGATCATTCTTATCGTAACATGCCGGTTTCGTATGGACCATATTCATAGTAGAAGACAGCTTGTTAGGGGACAGTGACAAACAAAGTTGATTCCCCATAGAAGTTCTACCGCACCTTATCTTATCGTTAATTTCTTGAGCCGATGCGACAATTTCTTTGACGATTTTACGATCGTGATCGCCTCTTGGTACCGTATTGTTTGTTTCATCATCGACGGATAGACTGAGTTTCTCTTCAATCCAATGACGCTTTCCTGGTGGTCCCCATGGCTCTGGACGTTTATAGCCTTGCCCCATTGCATTTGAAACTTCATCGCAGCTCTTTGAATCCGATCTGATGTGTAGCAAGTTGCAAGCCATTGTCTGTTTGTCTTGGTTATTGAAATTTCTGCCCGCGATTGATGAGACGACTGTATCCCTTTGCCTCTGACTTGGCGACTCATTGTAAGTGGTTTCAATGATTTTACTAGAGTCTTGCAGTTTCGTGAAGTCTTTTTTCGGATTCGTCCGAGGTCTAATGGCTTCGGGCTCTGGCGTGTTGTTTATTGGTGCTTGGATGACTTCCTCATCGCTGTCACTTGAGCCACTCAATGTTTTCAGTTTGCACGGTTTAGCTTTTTTGTCTTTCGACCTATTCTTCCTTTCAAAAAGGAAAGTGCCGGTAGACTCTTGACTATCTTGAACGGCATCTGCAGGGCATCTAGCATTTGACCTGTAAAGGGTTTTCATGAATTCTTCATCGCTGCTGATAAAGTCCTCCTCGAATATTGTAGTTTTACCTTTGGGTTCTGACTCTACAGGTGAAGTCACTTTAATAATTGGTGAGCAATATGGAGGCAAGTCCCTATTAACTTTAATAGTTGGCTCCCTGCTATAATTCTCAATGTTGACGTATTCACTGGGAACGATATCCCCATTTCCTAAATCTTTTGTTCGTGGCTTGATGATGTCCAGATGTTCGGGATTTAGTATTTCCGTTGTATTAAAATCCGACAGCGGCTTGCATTCTTTAGTAGAGCCCTTTTGTCTTTTCCAACCCTTGCTGGTTTTGTGTTGATCCTTATTACATAAATTCCAGCTCTTACGTAGTCGCTCGTACCGCTTGTAAGTGGCGTACGACGTGGCGTACAGACTGACGTACAACGATCCTACCGTTACAACGGGGATCCAGAAATAGACGACCGAGATGTAAAACGCCGTGTCCTTGTTTCTCATGAATGGCATCTCACAGGTTTCCGTGTCCGAAACTCTCGACTCGCGCTTCGAACCGAAGATGTAGGCGACGATCGTGACCGCAGGGAGGAGCCACACTCCGCAGATCGTGGTCTTCACCTTGGGCGCAGTGCGCCAAACCACGTACCAGGTCGGGTACTTGGCGGAGAAGAACTTGTCCAGCGTTATCAGGGCCCTGAGGTACAGGGACGCCAGGCGTAGCGTCCAGTCCAACGCCATCCAAACGTCGCAGACGGCCTGACTGAGCACCCACCTCTCCAGGAGCACGTACTGGGTGAGCAGCGGCATCGAGACCAAGGCGGTCAGAAGATCTGCCACCGTCAGTGAGGCGAAGAGATAATTTTGGGGTAGCCGGAGCAGGCCATCCTTTTTGAAGGTGAACAGAACGATGCAATTTTTTACTACGGTTATGCAGCAAACTATACCTGCAAGGTTTGAAAGGGCAATGCTAAGCCCAAACGGCCAAGCGCTCTCTGGGGGAGGCAAGTGACTGCAGTTGCTCTTACACATGGACGAGTTGATCGCTTGAGTTGTCTCGTCCACTTGAAGCGAAGCGAACGGGTCGGTAAAGATGAGAAGGAAACAAAGTAAGGCAAGATTAGGCAACTTGCCGCCTTTCATTTTCAATATGTATTTTTTTTCGACAAGTTGAAGTGGAAAAATAGTGAAGAGCAACGTTCAACAAAAGTAGTTTTTGTGACTGAATGTTTTAAGCAAACAGCTAGGCTCCGGCGTAGTTTGGTAAGTTGTTTTATGATGTGGAGGATAGATCTGAAATGATATAAGAAAACTTGAATTATCATAAGAAAAAGGTGCATATATCAAACTCTCGTGTGTACGGTCAGTGGCGTAAAACGTTGGTGCGTATGGGGGAAACCTCCCCCAGTGACACTTTTTTCTTGATCTTGAAGCTTGATATTTTTTTGCCAAAAGCTGAATTTATTTTATTTATTTATTTATTTTTTTTTTCGTTGTACTTTTTTATGGAAGGTGGCCTAAAAAATCTTGTCTCGCCCTGAACAGCACCAACGCTAGCTACGCCACTGTGTACAATATTTACAAATACAACAGAATAATTTCTCTAATAAACAAATCTTTAAAGTTATTCCATGTACTGTTGGAAATCTTGCAGAGTGCTGTATAAATAAACATTTTTTTTTCCGCGAACTATGGGCCACATATTCATGAAATGTATCAACTTTCTCTCGAAGCTTACAAGATCATAAATCGAAAATATTTGGTATTGCATACTTTTTTTTTTTGGTGGTAAGTAATGGTAGCTAATAGTTTTATTGAATATTTAAATTATTGTAGAATGATTATTCCTTGAGGTTTCCTACATTCAATGTCCTCTGTGCTTTGTCCCTTGATATTCATGGCGTGACTTTGCAGCAGATAAGAACGTTGACCTGTGAATTTCAAGCCCGTTAATTTTTTTAACAAAAAGAAACGTTAAAAAATTATAAATGTGAGCTGTTTTGAATTAACATCAACCAAAGGGCTATACGGTAACTTTATTATTCCTTCATTATTAACTGTATATGGATGATCTTAATTTGTTAACTTGGGTTTTAATAATTAAATTCGTTCAGTTGATATTTTCGCCCCGAGGAGATACACTTTATTTAACAAAAGAGTCTCTAAAGTCTGTAGGCACTCGAAGTGAATATTTTAAAGGCATGTTTTCATTTAGTCTGTTAAAAAAGATGTATCAAGGCAGGTTCCCACGAATCTATTAGGTTGTCAAAAATTAAATGTGTTAATTTGAGTATTAATGCACTTCAAGATGTTCTGTTTTGGGAATTCCTTTCTCTGAATACGGTGTTTTACTTGTTTCGACAGACGTTCATTTTAATCTTAAGGCACTGAAATATAAATTCTAAAGTCATCTTAGACTGGTAGTGGATTTCTTCTGGCATTTATTTATTTCTATATTAAGGCACTAAAAAATTAGATTATTTGGAGACGTTCTCTTTGATCTGTTGAGGAGATGTATCAAGACTTTAGCCTGGTAGATAGCTGTATTAAGTTGTGACGACTTGATTCTGGTAGATAGTTGTATTAACAACTTGAGATGCTTTGAGTCTGGTCGATGGAGTATCATGATGTATTGATATAAGTCTGCTAGATAGCCGTATCACGATGTGATGAATTGGGTCTGGTAGGTAGCTGAAACGAGTTCACTTTGATGTTATGACATGTCTTGAGTCTGGCTGATGATCTATCTTTAAAAAAATTAGCGATTGATTATTAAGCCAATGTCAGATCCATTTCGGTTCTAGACTGATGGGATGAGAGTTAAGGTATTCAAATTACAGCAGCTGCCCAAGATTAACTTTCATACCATACTGTCTTTTACTTTTGAGATAATTAGGACTTTCCAATCTCTCAGGAGCACATTGTAGACATGTAAATTTGGGATCGGAACCGAATATCAAATAGTACGTATTTGATTCACACACAACAAGAGCTGCATATGGACCCTCTTTATGTCCTTTTGACCTGGCAGACGGAAACTGTCGGAAGTATGTTATTTTTTTAAAAATTGATGTATCGAATAGTACAGATACATGACATAAACCAGTTTTAATTTTAAGCATTTAAATTGAAACATTACTGACATTTATATATATATATATATACACATGGGAGGAATTAAAAATTATTGAGTTTTAACTGGCTTTTGAAACATTGTTGAATTTATCTTTTTTTTTTTTTTCAAACCAATGCTGTCTTCTACACTGCCAACAGATAATCGAAGAATTAAGATGGGAAATCACGTGATGCAAGTTGAAACAAACATGCATATCCATAATAGCTATAAAATAGAAGCTAGGCATACATCAATGTTCTTAAATAATAATCATGGGTCCTAATTTTGTATTTTATTTAACGAGCCCATGCCGTAACAGTAAATAAACTGCATGCCTATCAAACGAATTCGACTTTTTTCCCCTTCCCTTCATGATTTTTTAAAATATTATAAACGATCATTATCTTTGATATTTCCTTATCTGAAGAAATTTTAAGAATTTTTACTTTTCATCAACGACGTGAAGATAAACCGACCATTCACGTTAAAGTAAATATTTAAAAAAAAATAATAATGCCTATTGTTAGTTCAAAATTAAATAACTTGAAGATTTTTATATTTAACTATAAAAACAAACTAAAATGTATTGTCTCCACAATTTCAATTTGAATGATCGCGCGGCAGTTTTATCAATCCTCTCTTATTGCAACAGAGCTTAGAATGGATTCGCCCACACATATTCGGCTTGCTGAAAGTTTTCCTTGTCGTTTCGATCACCGCATGACGCTGGCTTATCCCAAGAGATCGGTGAGTCGCGTCCTCTGAACTCCTCCAGTGTTGCGTGTGTGTCCTCCTCAAATTCCGTCAGAGCGGAGAAGGTGAAGTTGCAGGCCAAGTTCTCCTTCAACCCCCAAAAATCATATTCTTCACCGGACTCGGCCTCGGGGTCGTGGCTGTCGTAATCGGGATCACACATGGACGCTTCCAGCGCACAGACTGACATCTGTGGGCACGAGTCATCCTCGGCGAGCACAAAAATATCTGATGTCTTTATGACCTCTAGAACTTCATTTTCGAGAACCTCGCTCAGCGTCATCTCCGCTTCGCGTAGAGCTTCTAGTGTCACCTCTGACACGGCGCAAACTGACTCTGGAGTGTGAGAAGTGTTTGAAAAGGTCAAAATTAAAGTGAAACCCACACTATCAAACAAAACAACTGAGTTTTATACATGTCAAAAATTAACTTTATAATCTTTTTGAGAAAACCGTAGAAGAAAAAAACAGAAGAATGAAACCTTATTTGTTACTATCCTTCTATAAGTAAATTAAAGGTATATTAGAAACGATTATTTAAAGGAGTTACGATGTTAAAGTTTAATTTTTATATTAGCTTAAAGTGTTAAGTTATTGCAGTCGTTAAAAAAAAATCTTTTAGGTTTTGAAATTACAGTGTTACTGACCGATGATTTCTCTCAAGCCTTGTCTCAGATCGCCTTGGGTCATAACGGGGTTCAATGGGTGCTCAAACATTTTAATCTAAGATATGCCTAAATGCAAACTGCTTGCTTGCTTATAGTCCGAGGTTTCCTATTGGCCTATTCACTGGGTGTGGGAAAGTGTGCTACTTAGCAAAGACAATGAATGATGTGCTCCCTGAAATTACGTCATGACATTTTTTTTATTTTAAATGTTCCCGTTTCAAGCACTAAAGAAATTTCAATGACCTCCATTACAAAATCATGGGCCAAAAATGACCTCCATTACAAAATCATGGGCCAAAAATGACCTCCATTACAAAATCATGGGCCAAAAATGACCTCCATTACAAAATCATGGGCCAAAAATTACCTCCATTACAAAATCATGGGCCAAAAATTACCTCCATTACAAAATCATGGGCCAAAAATTACCTCCATTACAAAATCATGGGCCAGCAAGAAAAGAAGTGTGCTGATAAAACCCGTTTCTGGGATTTAGATGCACATGCGCCCACTCACTCACACACAAACACACAGACACAGACATGCATATCAAGAAAAGTCGATGAAGAAATCCTAAGATTTAAATGCATTTGAAAATGACCTGTGAAAATTGATGAATTTCAGGTTTGAAAATTATGTAAGAGATAAGTGATATTAGAAATAAGGAGATAACTTAAAACGAAGTGTTGGGCACTAGGCTACCCTATCAGGTAGGAAATAAGGAACACGTGTGATATTTGGTAACTGAAAGAGCATAGAAACCTTTTTTTAAACATAAAAATTAATAATTTTTTAAAAAGGAAAATAAATTTTATATAACATATATATTTATACATAATAACATCTCAAATCATCAAATAATAATATTATTTTGTGAAAAACTGAGTAAATAATAACAACAATAAAAAGAAAACAGTTATTTTCGCTCATAAAAAAAAAAAAATTCAGTCGCTTTAGGTTCTTGATTTTCATTTTCCGCTCCATGCCAAAATATTCAAATCCTTTTGTCCTGTCCTTTAATTTAAGCTTAAACATACCTGGAATTGTTTTGCTATTTGATTTGAAAGAGCAATTTCGGTTCTTACCATAGACCTACATTGACAATATTGAAATATTTAAATGTATCGTGTGTTTATTATTATATTGTCTGCTGACGAAAGCATCTCGTCGAAACTTCCGCTTCATTGCTGTGTCTTTTATTTTCAAGCCTAAACTTTTATCCTAACCCACTAATCATAATATGTTGTTTTTTTAAAAAGCACCCAAAAAAAACCCATAAAAGGCAGCTGTCTTCATTGCGTATCTACCATCTTCCTGCGATTCGGTCGAAATAGACTATTAAATACATCTCAACTGGTGGAAATGTTTAACGAATTCAAATAACCTAATGTGAAGCAACGCCAATTCCCAGCGCAGTCTGCCGTATCAGCAGACATTTAAATGGTAACCCTTCGTGTCTCCAGAGCTGCACGTGTCCTGAAATCAATGCGTGCTATGTCACACAATTACTGAACCACCACTATTTGCATGCCAAGAATATTTTTTTTTTCAACGATTTTTTTTTTTTAAATAGAAAGAATTGAAAGAAGGAGAAAAAAAACCTCCGATTCTTTTCCTCGTCTGATCACTTCATGTCAACGAAACAAATAAATATGGCACCAGAAGCGCACTTGAGCAGGTCAGCATAACTTTTAAACTACGGCGTGCTGTTTTTAAATTTTTTGTTAATTTTTCTTTTCTTTTTTTCTTTTTTTTTTTTTAATCCCATGAAGTTGAAAAGGGACGAGAAGTCATTGCCCTTGCCCAGATTTAAAAGTCCGGCGACTGACATTCAATGCCTTTTGACCACAATTAATTTTTTCCACTGTGAAATTAAAATGTGCATCAAAAGGGGTTAATTTCCTGCATAGAATTTTAACACCAGAAAACTTTTCTTTTAAATTTATTTTGCATATGGTTCCTTGCAATTATGGTTTTTCTTTGAGCTAGTAACAACTGAGTCTAGCTTTGGGGATCCCAATGAGATCAGGATTCCATTGGAATTGGGATCCAGAGGGAATCGGGATGCAACCGGGAACAAGATCCCATTGGGATCGGGATACTGACGGGATAGGGATATCAATAGGATCGGAAGGCAGTCCCGGGCAACGCCGGGTGTTTTGGCGAGTAATATATGAAATAAAAATAAAGCATGCTAACAAACAAAATGTTAAATAAATGGGTAAGTAATGAACTTTTTTTAAAAAAAAATAATACAAATGGTAATTTAATTTTATAGTAATCTGTTTCAGTTATTAATTTTGAGCTATTAATGCACATTTTTTAAGTATGTTGAACGTTTAAATGCATAGTGTGTGTTTTAATTTCTAGTGTGAAACAAATACAAGATCATGTCTAATTTATTTTTAAAATGCCACTCACTTTTAACAGCCGAACACTTTGCTTATATGTTAGAATTTGAGAATTGATTTAATATGGGCAGGAAACGTAATTTAAAAAGGTGGTCTCATATATTAGAGTTTCCAATCAAATGTAAACACCCACAAATTGACGCCTGGAAAAACATGGAAGTTTCCCAAGAGTTTTCCCATTTTCCCCACCTAAAGCGGTCTATACCATTAAATGTGTTGTTCACTTTACTCTTTAAGTTTTTAAAGATGTGATTGAGTTTATTGGAAGCACTGCGTCAATGACAACATGATTTTTGTATATAATATATATTTTTTAAAAAGCAAACCGGATTGATGGTCAAATTTTAACCCCTAAATTGAACACGCAGGATGAAGAAGATGCATGTAGAGCCATCAGTTATATTTACATAGATTAACACATTAGGTATAGCAATGTGAATGGATGAGAAGATAGAGAGTGTGAAGACTTGCCCGAGCATTTGTGCTAATGCCAAAAGTTTTGCATACTAAATCCTTTAAACATTTACACATTCATTTAATTTCACTTTTCTTATCTGGTGTTAACAGGGTACAAAAATGCTCATTCTTCCATAGTGACTCATTTTCAAGGCCAACAGTTACACCGAGCACCGTGCCAACTTATAAAATGCAACCTGCGGGTGTAGATCCCGATATCTGAAGATTACGAGAGAGTGCGTAGAGTTCTAGACCCTTGCCCCTTGCCTTGATTTGGTTTATCAAATGTATTCCCATATTTCGTCGTTTAAAAACAATGATTGAAAGCAAAACGAGTCAGCAAATGTTTATTGAAATTACTTTATTCCACATTATATGGCAAACATTGACCACGTGGTGAAACCTGGACAGGCCACGAGGTGAGGAATCAATCGATAAAAGCGCGGGAATAAAAATGGTTTCAGTAGCTTATGCAGTGCTGTGGCTATAGAGGAAACACTCGGCTTCGATAGTTTAAAAGAAAAAGAAATAGTAATGATTTTTGGATGAGAGCTGACAGGACAAATACATTTAAGGAAGACGTTTGACTAAACAATTTAATGTTGTAATGATTTTAACTTGAAACTATCCCTTTAATTAGACACTCAGTGATCTCGTCACAATTCACATAACGTAGTGGCCACACGCTTATGTAGAAGAAATTACAGGGGAGTGGGAGTGCCCTGCACGTCTCTTATTGTGGGCGGGGTGATAGAGACACTATTCAAGGTCCTTCCAAAACATTTGTGTGTGCTTTGTTTGATTTTAGGAAAAAAAACTCATGAATGCATTTTTGTTTTTGCCACAGTGTTGCAGACATGCAGACCAATTACTTGAATATAATGTAGATTGAGACAATGGTGCAGACGTGCAGACCAATTGCTTGAATGCAGAGTAGATTGAGACAGTGGTGCGGTGCGGACATGCAGACCAATTACTTGAATGTAGTGTAGATTAAGACAGTGGTGCAGACATGCAGACCAATTACTTGAATGTAGTGTAGATTGAGACATTTGAGAACGATTTTCAAAGCATAAAATTCGTTTTCATGCTTAACGAATTTTCGACCCATTTCAAGTGGCGCCCAAATCAAGTGGCACCCCAACTCAAGTGGAGAACCTTGGCAAGTGACATGCCATGATTCATCTTTGATTTGCTTCTTGTCTTCATTTAAAGTTCTATTCCGTGGAGGTAAATTTGATAGGCGACTGCCAAAGAATGAGCTGCTATTTAATTATATAAAGATTTGTCTTTTCGAGTTTTTGTGTAAAATATTGTGCTAAAGAAAAATATACATGATGTAACGTGCTAGTATCTAAAGCCAGTTAAGCGTTTCGCAAAGTGCGAATTTGATTGAATTTGTGGGGGGGGGGGGGAATGGGTTGGATAAGAGGGGGTTTAAGGTTGTTTTTTTTTTTTTTTTTTTTTTTTTTTTTTTTTTTTTTTTTTTTTGTAATTCGAAAATTGAAGGCCGCGGTAGTGGGAGGTAAAATGTCGGAACAATAACTTGGTTTGGGTAAGAGGGCAGAGGAGCAAATGTGTTAGGTAAAGAAATTTTAAGTGTGTAATAATTGATGATAAGCCCCCTCTACGGTAGCGTCAGTCGAGCTAGATACGCGTATTTAAAAAAAAAAAACACGATTATCCTGCAATAGGGATCGAACCCGTGATATTCATATATCAGAAGAAAAACAAAATAACAACTCTGTACCTATGTTTAAAGGTAAGCTGAATTGATAGATCGACTAATAAAATACAAGTAAGCTGGAGGCGTTGAAGGTTGACATATCCCCTAAGGCATCACTGGGCTAATTGCTTACAGGATGTTACATAGTTTTATTCAAAATTGTCTATCAAGCACCAACACAAAAACTAAAACAACGATACCATCATCGAGGCTGTTCATCTACACAACCAGAGGCGTAGCTAGCGAGGGGGGGGTGCAGGGGGGACAGATGTCCCCTGGCGCCAGGTAGTTAGGGGCGCCAAAATGTGCTTTGATATTATTTTATTGATGAAAATAATGGGTTTGAGAGTTGAAAAAAAGAAAAAGGGGATGCTTTAAAATGGATCTTGTCCCCGGGCGCGAATCTTGTCCCCGGGCGCCAAACACCCTCGCTACGCCACTGTACACAACATATGTATATAATTTAAATCTAATAATTGTAAAGGGTTATACCACAAGTAGATTAATACTTTAAAAAAAACAACATTGTTATGCTATAATAAAAAACAAATATACATTTATATATGATTGGGCAGATGCCTTTGTCGTAGATGCATACTCGTTTAACCCACTAATAAAAGAACTTCTGCCTTGAATATTTAAGAGTCAAGACTCCTTTTTAAGACTCGTATTTTAAGTCTCAGTACGTAGACATGATGGCATCTACGTTTACAAAGACATGCAACTTCCTTATCGATAATTTTGAATGGATTCATGCTTCTCATAAAGTCTTTTTGCTAATTTGAATTTTTAATCTGTTTTAATGGATGTAATGCAGTTAAAATGCTACAGCTAGTGATCTCTCCAATTAAATTAAAGCAAAGGAACACGCGTTGTAAGTAGAAATTAGAATAAGGAGCATTCTAGAGATTTTATAGGAAGATTTTAATTGTACTTTGACAGATGTAGTGTAAGTTCTATACCCCTTAGTTCTAGTGTATAAAATAATTATGCAAACAAGAAAAAAGTTGAGTTCCCTTAAAAGCTGCCACTTATTTTTAATACACTAGGAGTGGAGTGCCCTTCCTCGCTGCACTCTTATTAGTTACCCTAACACAGACAACAAAACGGGAAATCAAAAGCCATGTGCTGAGGTTTTTTTGTTTTTTTTTAAAGGTCACGTGATTAAACAACTCCTCGATCTATACGTCGAATGGACGAATTTTATTTCTTCTTTGCAGCAGCAGCAGGATACTGACTCGGCGATTCTACGTGCCGCCTTCAGATAATGACCAATTGAGTCTCCTCTCCTCACTGCCCTATAACTGCTGGACATTTGAACGAGGCGTGCCTCTTTCGCGCCAGGATTGTTTTAAAGATCGTGGCATGTCACCCAGGAACGATTGGAACGAAATGCCAGGAAGGCAACGAGCGAGAACGAGATGCACGAAAAGTCAAGTGAAGACACTAGCTCGAGAAATAAGGTTAACAAGATGTAAAAGCTTTACAGACGACCGTACGGAAGAGTTCTAGTGACAATAGCTCAGCAAATAAAAATAAATGGAAAAGAAGGATGTACTATTGATACGAATTTGTGTCTCTCATTACAAATATGTATCCTGGACATTAACAGCCAATCTACAAAGGAAAATAAAGGCGATGGAGATGAGATGCTTTAGAAGAATTTTTGGCATCTGCTATAGGGACCACATCTCCAATGATACAGTGAAGAAAGGGTTTGTCAGGCAATTGGGGAGTACGATGACCTACTGGTGACTGTGCAAAATAAAGGCAAGCTACAATGGTACGGCCACGTAACAAGGAAACAAGGGCTTGCCAAATAAATATTGCAGGACACGACAAGAGGAGGGAGAAGAAGAGGAAGACAAAGAAAAAGATGGGAGGATAGCATCGAAGAGTGGACAGGACTAACACTGGGCGATGCAGTGCGTAGTGCTGAAGACAGAGAGGAATGGAGGAGGATGGTTCACATATTATCTATGGCGCCCCAATGGTCCAAGGACTAAGGGACATGAGGATGAGGAGGAGGATCTGAAAAGTAGGGTGATATTTTCATTTATTTACTCCAAGCTAGTACCAAAAAAATGGTTTGAGAAAATGTGTAAAACTCTCCTTTGGCAGAGAACATCAAGTAGAAATAAAGATACAAAAGAGAAAATGGTGATATATAGGGGAAAAGTTACAGAAACCAAACACTCACATTAAAAGAAAGACGTTGAATTGTAACACTGAAGGTTCCAGGAAACGAGGAGGACCAAGAGCAGATGGCATATGCTCAATTGGGCTGAACTAGCGAGGATGGCCCAGGACAGGGACAGATGGAAAAGTATTGTAGATGGCCTATGCTCTATTGAGGCTTAACTAGCAGGGATGGCCCAGGACAGGGACAAATGGAAAAGTATAGTAGATGGCCTATGCTCTATTGGGGCTTAACTAGCAGGGATGGCCCACCAGTTCAGGCACGGCTGGAAAGTATTGTAGATGGTGTATGCTCTACTCAGAGGGCGAAACGCTAAAAAGAAGAAGAAGAAGTGACAAGAAAAGATCCAAATTTAAATTTGTATTAAATATGTTGGGCCTTTTCAATTTAAGACTATTAAATACCAGTATCCCATATACAAAAAAGCAACAAAAATAAAACAACAAAAAAGCAAACGAACTCATACTGATTAGATAAACAACGTAGGACCAAGACAATTTTAACGACATACATTTAAGAGCAGTGCATGAATCAACCTAAAGGTTAATAAGGCCAGGGCCTAATGGATCAATTTCTTTTGGGCAACGTTTGAGGGCTTCGTGGGGCTTGGTTTGATGTCGAAGGTACTTTTATTGAAGTAATATGGAATACTGATGGGCTGCTCAGATATTGAATTGGAAAATTGGTGGAGGGGGGGAGGGGGGATGATACAAGAAAAAAAGGTAAGGGACAAATGTAAATCTTCGCTGGGAAGATTGTGAAGTACCGTTTCATTTTGATGACACCAAGGAAAATATAGATAATAGATTTTAAAAAAGGGTCAACTAAATGGGGCGGTGACTAAGCGAATACAAATGTCAAACGAAAGGACTTAAATTAAACAGTCGTGAAGATTAAACAAAAGTTTGAATAGACCTAAAAGCAGAAGACGTCGAAGTTTGCTTTCGGAAAAAAAAGGGGGAGGGGGTAGAGTGGTTGCGTTCCTTGAAAAATGTAACTCTGGGCAAATTCCCAAAAAGAGCACCTCAGATTTAAAAAAAAAAAAGTTGATTTCTTCGGAGGTGACTGTTATAATAATCAATAATGACCCACAGGAATCGTGCAGGACTGCCTCTCGGACTGTCTGTGTGACTGCTATTTAAAGGCCGGCAGGTAGGGTACAGGACTGTCCTTTTGGCTATTCTTTCAAGGCTGACAGGTTAGAGTGTAGCACTGCCTGTAGGGCTATTTTTTTTGTGTTGACAGGTGGGGTGTAGGACTGTCTACAGGGCTATTGTTTAAAGGCCGACAGGTAGGGTATAGGACTGTCTACAGGGCTATTGTTTAAAGAAAATGAGAAGTGAACTCCCTGACCCGTTGTACATAAAAAATGCGCCCGGTTAAGCCCTAGTATATTTTTTTTTTTACTTAACGAGTTGCATAATAGTGATTTTTTTTTAAAATTATGATTATATCTTCTCAATCACCTGACAGACACACAAACGCTCGTTTGATCTACTAGACCAGTGGTTCTCAACCTTACCAATGCCTGCGACCCTTTTATACAGTTCGTCAAGTTGTGGCGACCCCCCAGTCACAAAATTATTTTCGTTGCTACTTCATAACTATAAAGCATGTGTGTTTTCAGATGGTCTTAGGCGACCCCTGGGAAAGGGTCGCGCGACCCCTCAATTGGGTCGCCACCCACAGATTGAGAACTGCTGTACTAGACCGTGACAGCGTCACAACTTGTATTAGAAACATTTTACTACTAAACTGCTTATAGAAAGGATTTTTTAATGAAAAGTAAGAGACATAGGTTATATAATGAAAAGTAAGACAATGTGGAACAAAATATTTGAGCACAAGGTTTGAGTAATAGACATTAAAAGACATTAAAAGATAAACACATTTTTTAGCAAGTCAAAAGGGAAAAATAAATAAAAATAAAGAAACTTGAAGTATAACAAAGATTATGATTATGTCATAACATCGTTAATCACATCTCTATACGTGAGACAAACAAAACGCTTGAGATCACATACCTCGATTAGCGCTGCCGTCGGCGAACAGCATCTGGCAATTGTCATTGATTGAATGGTAACAGCGGCGCTCACTGCCACTCGCTCGATCTCGCTGGGTGCACTGGTAGTTGACCGAGACCAACAAGGCGGGAAAACCGAAAGTAGCTGTTGGCCAAACAACGTGTTGCGCATGAATACATTACAGTGCGTGAGCGTGGCGCGTGGTGTCGTGGGGGGGGGGGGGTTAGGGGGGGAAATGGCGGGGGGGGGTATGATGGTGTGAGTCGTTGATCGGTGGTAATCAGATATGAAAAGATTAAATAAAATATTATTGAGGAGCTTTTCATCAGTAATGAAAAACAAAGGACAACATCTTAAAGCTTAAAATCTGGCAAATAAAGACAAATTTGCTTGAGATTCATCCGAGGATTATTTTTATTGAAATATATGTTTTTCATGAATGATTTTAACACGACGATTAAGCTTTAAAAAAACAAACAAACACGTCACTGGGAAATAATTCCATTCTTGAATCCCTGTAATACTATTTTAATCCACTTACGAACATTAATGAAAAACGGCGAAGAATTTACAGCTAGTCGCTAGAAAACGTGATCAAAAGAAATAGAGCTACTTGAGTATCAGGAAGCACTTCGCAATCGTACTCAATGTTGAACAATGAATGAAACGTAAACAAACAAACATAAAGTTACATTTTTTTTCCAATGTTTCCTCAATTATAGCTGTTTCTAATTTGTTTGAATTATTTCATTGAAATGGATAGGTATTCAGATTCACATGGCCAGGATCAGATTTTGTTTAGATAGCCTTATGTAGCCTTAGTCTTAGATAGCCTTAGATGGCCTTAAATAAAGTTAGATATCCTTGGTTTTAGATAGCCTTAGCCTTAGATAGCCTTAATTAGCATTAGCCTGAGATCGACTATGATAGATTTAAATAGCTTTTGTGTCTAAGGCACATCGACTCGCAAAAATGCATTTTTATCCAGAAATTTCAATATGAATAAGATGCGTGTAATCATTTTAACATATATATATATACCATATTAAATGACCATGATGGCATCATCAACCTCTATGAAATCAAATGATCGTTGACGCTGTACTTCATCTCATGTTAAGGCCAGAAAAGAGAGTTCATACTTAACAGTTGATTTTTTGAAAATCTTTTCAAATAACATTATTACTTTAATAATTTTGTAAAAAAAATGTTATTGTGTAGTCAAAGAAATGTCTAGAATAATTTCTTTTCTTACCTAAATTGTGATCTGGTATCCAAAACAATTGAATATTTATTTCTTAAAATTCAACATTTAACGCTCAACATTAACGC
Organism: Lymnaea stagnalis; assembly: GCA_964033795.1. Classification (NCBI taxonomy): domain Eukaryota; kingdom Metazoa; phylum Mollusca; class Gastropoda; family Lymnaeidae; genus Lymnaea; species Lymnaea stagnalis. The sequence continues at coordinate 1,930,426 of CAXITT010000043.1, read as the reverse complement.
TTATAATCAGCGCTCAACACCTTGCTATTTGTAGGGAATTGCTCGTCCACCGAAATGATTTTTTTTTCCTTTATGTGTCACCACAGCAGTAATTTTTCATTAACTGACAAATACTGCGCTTGAGCCAAAGGGTTCTTTGTACGAGCAAACACGCAATGCCGTTTAGTGAGGACTTTCCATTGGATGCATTTGTTCAAAATGCGAATTTGTCTTTAGTAGTGACGCACACCAGAAAACCATTACTAAATGTCATGGTTCATTTTTTAAATGCTTTTTTATTGTTTCCTAGGATGAAAAAAAAAATATTAAAAAATAAAAATAAAATAAAACTATTAATAGCATTTTATTTATTAAGGTGTTACTAATTAGTTGCTCAATAGGCTTCCTTTTCATATTAATGACAGATTCGTCTTTAAATATGATAATTTACTCAGACCATTTTAAATATTATTTTATCTGATTAGTTATTATTTCGGATAAATGACGCTCTATATAATTTATTTGCTTCGAATCAAAAAGGCTGACGCGTTAATTGCTATTGCATTACCTATAAAGCATTTAACCCCAAAAAAACAAACCAAAAATAAACAAACACAATATTTACAGACCTTTTACTAATAAATCTATGAGGAAGATCATTTAAATAAATAGGCGAAACAATATCAACAACAAAAAACGTTCTGCTACTGGACAGACTAAGAAGCTGTCAGTGATGATGTCATCAGATGGAAAGATACGACGGGGTTGGTTGTGGCGTACTCTTTGTAGACACTTGGGTTACAACACTGGAGAATCCTTATCTTGGAAACAACAGGGAAGAGAGTAGCGAAGAATATCAAAGAATTCATTGAGGCCCGAGCTAAAGTCATACATGGAAAGGATTGTATGCCTTTGGAGCCAACTGGCAAACAAAGTACATGCGACAGAGAAAGGGAAAACATATGGTAGACGAACTGGAGAATAACGTAAATGACAGAGATTAAGGGAAAACAATAAGCAGATGGCCAAAGATCCGGGGAAGGTAAGAGTCATAAGTAGCATGCATGTAAAGGTCATTCTAGGTCGTTCTGGATCATTGGGTGTGTATGATCGTGTCTAGCACAACATATATTTTTTGCGAACTTCTTTCAGATTTCCAGTTTCTGATCGCAATAGAGAAGTCCTTGGTGGGGCAGCAAGATATTTTACAATACATATATACTCTGAAAAAAAGATATCACAATTTTTGCTGGTGACTTACACGGCTATTCTCTCATGCAAACGTTAACAGAGGCAGAACAATTATGCATGCATTTGCTTTGTCGTATGCGAACACTACAATAATGCGTTGTCCAAGAAAACATTAGAGTTGGCAATAAGGGGATTTTAACTTTTCAGAATTGTAGAAATTTAATGGGGCAATGGTGTTAAATTTTTTCGGACAAGACAGAACCATGGATAAGCAGTTATTATTTCAGAAATTTTCCCCCGGGAGGGAAAACTTCAGACTTTTTTGAGGAGGTGGCAGTGCCAGGAGTGCCAGTTGATTTATCGTTGGTATTTTTCCCCGCGGGGCACTTGGCTATCCCCGGGGGTAGTGCCCCCCCCCCCCAAGATATAGCTGAAAGAAACCCTGTGCATGTGTCAGCTCCCTGAGAGGACGTTTGGGGGATCTTTAGATATAACGATTGACACTTCTAACCTTTACCCTGTAAAGTCGGTAAAGCTTGACCCCTATAAGGAACAGAGACATGGAAAACTTCCACACAAAAAAAAACATAAAGACAATACAGACATAGTTCAACTAACAACATTATATGGTTTTCACGGGTTTAGTCAATTTAATCTCTTTTAAGATTGTGCTTTTGTTGAAACAAATTCAACAACGGACTGGAAACTAGTATACAAAGGAAAAACTAAAACCAAAGGTTTTAATATTGACACTGTAAAATGTAATTATACGTTTAAATGTTTATAACTAATACAAAATGACATAAATAGAAAAAAAAAATGTGAGTTCAAAATCTTTGAAAGCTAAAAATAATATGCTCACACAAAGAGTAGAATTTTGTCAGGATTCTATTATTTATTTATTTATTTAGGCATTTTTATATAGCGCTTATCATAAAGCTCTAAGCGCTTTACAGTTATTAAAACATGTAAACTAAGTAAATACAAATGAGACACTAGGATAGTAACTACTATTCTATAGAAACAATGAAAATGGCTATAAAACGAGGACACTTTGACACTTCAGGATCAACCCGAAACAGAAAATGAGGTAGGGCAAGGAGGGTGCATCACAGGTCATAGGCGGACCTAAACAGATGAGTTTTAAGGGACTTTTTGAAAATGGACGAGGTTTCACTATGACGTATATGGAAGGGGAGCTGGTTCCAGAACGTGGGCCCATGGAAGCAGAAGGAGCGTTCACCGATGGTCTTAGTTTTAGTTCTTGGGATTGAGAGGGTTCTACTGTCAATGGAAGAACGTAGTTGTCTTGTGGGGATGTAAGGAAGCAACAGTTCAGAGAGATAGACAGGAAAGTGAGGGTCAGTGAACGAGTTGAAGCAAAGATTGGAAGACTTGTATTTGATGCGAGAGGATATTGGAAGCCAGTGGAGTTGCCGCATGTGTGGTTGAATGTGGTCATGTTTCTTTAATTTAAAAATGAGTCTGCATGCTGAGTTCTGTGCCTTCTGAAGTTTTTCTATGTGGTGTTGAGGAATGCCTGAGAGAAGAATGTTACAGTAGTCAAATTTTGAAAGAATGAGTGAAGAGACGAGAGTTTTTGTGGCATCAAAGGAGAGGAGGTGTCTAATGGTGCTGATTTTTCTAATTTCGTTATATGCTGATCTGCATATATTCGTGACATGTTTCTCCATGGAGAGGGTGTCCGTAAGCGTGACTCCAAGGTTTCTGGCAGAGGGAGAGAGTGTGATGTCAGAGTTGCCAATAGATATAGAAGAAGGAGCGAATGGAGGGAGAGGTTTGTTTTGAGAGTGGATGAGAAGGATTTCCGTTTTATCATCATTTAGCTTCAGTTTGTTGCAAGTCATCCAACGCTTTACATCGTCCACGCACTCCTGTATGCGAAGGATTGTGGCATCAAGTTGATCAGGAAAGCAAGAGTCACTGATTTGAGTGTCATCTGCAAAGGATTGACTGGAAACTGAGTGGTGGCTAATGAGAGATGATAGAGGTTTAGTGTAGAGGATGAAAAGGACCGGCCCAAGGACCGATCCTTGAGGAACTCCAATAGACAGTGCTGAAGGTTTGGAAGAGCGGTTGGAAATAGAGACTTTTTGAGTTCTGTCAGAAAGATATGATTGAAACCAGTTTAAAGCTGAGCCAGTAAGTCCGAAAGAAAGATGAAGGCGGTCAAGAAGAATCTGGTGGTCAATGGTATCAAATGCAGCAGAGAGATCTAACAGAGTGAGAATAGAGAGTTTGCCATCGTCCATCGCGCGCAGGAGGTCACTCATGACTCGGACCAGTGCTGTTTCTGTGCTATGACCAAGTCGGTAGGCGGACTGAGAGGAAGGATAGAGATTGCGAGAATGAAGATAGCCAGAGAGCTGAGAGAGTATGAGTTTTTCTATGATTTTTGAGAGAAAGGAGAGGTTGCTGACGGGGCGGTAATTCTTGAGTGTGTTTGGATCAAGTGAGGGTTTCTTTAGGAGGGGCAGGACAATCGACCGTTTAAAAATGGGAGGGAATATGCCAGAGAGAATCGAAGAATTTATGCTGGGGTACTGCGCTATATATAACCACTGTAATAATAATAAAAATAATTTCACGTGACTAGGACATTTAGCAAAAATCGTTTATTCAGCTAAGAAAGAATCACTTAATTGCATTGTTTAGATAAAATCAGAACGTATTCGAACGAAAAAAGACATTTTACCAATCAAGGGAGGTGTGGGTAAAAAGTATTGACGCAAATCTTTTCATCGGGTGCGTCATTTTAAAAACAAAAGAGGACAGGTGAGGTAAGGTTAGATGCCATGACTTGTGATAACTAAACAATAGGTCAACATACAGGCTATAACAATGTTAATATAGCAACAACACAAAAATAAAGATGGAAGAAAACACTACCTTATTGGGGATACACTCAAACATAACATGAAATCACTTGACATAAACATATCGTACTAAGCAATATTGGTTTGTAAGGATAACTTTGTTGTCTGTGGTCAGTACCGTTTCGTGCTTTTGAAAATGTAATCTGTGTAAATATTCGGCTCGTAGAATAAACAATACGTAACAAAGGACAGACAACCAGTACACAAAGATAACGACACAAAAGCTAGTGAGTGATAATAACAAAAGTCAATTTTATTAATTCATAAAATTTCTATAAAAATACAAATTCAAATATTGAGAGACAAAAAAAAAATATTTAGAAAATTCATCAATTTATAGCACAGTAAGTGAAAAGTGATACGCCTCTGAAACACAAATTATACATTAAATATTGTACACAAACACAGACAAACATTAAGAGTACAATCTTTCAAAATTATAACGTCTCACAAACGTCAAAGATAATTTACGAAAAGTGTCTTGCTTGGCTAAAATACTAACAGCTTACATATACATAAAGTAATCAGTACCGTCCGGAATAAAAAAAAAGATTAGAAATTGTCACCTGTCATTCTATAAAACAAATAGAATGTATTCTATCGTAAAAAAGTAACCTTTTCCCAATCAAAGGCGGTGTGGGTAAAAAGGTGCGACACGGCAAATTTAATATGTAAAGTCAAGATTAAAAAAAAAATAACAAAGGTGAGACATATTGTGTTGGCCACAACGTTTAAAAGTAGGCCTACGCACAAGTCATAACTGTCCATCTACTACACTTTGTAGCTTTCGATGACTTTGGTGTGATGATGGGCAGCTCGCCTTGTTCCGCCCGTTAGTTGACTGTGGTTATTAACCACTACACCATCTGACAGTAACAAATTACTGTTTGTACGATTATGAATTGTGTTGGTGTCGCCAATTTTAAGCCTTTCTTCTTTTATGAAATATGCATGCTGCCATGTCCGAAAACGTATTGTTATCAGCAAGGGTTGTAACGACTTGTCAATAACACGCTCTTCATGCTTGACAACGCCAACTTCTGAATCATGACTTTTTCTTCGGCCATTATAAACATGTCAAGAGATTGTAAAAAAAGATAATAATATTCCAAAACAATACAATTCCTACAATTTAATGTTTTCGACACAACGCACAAACTGGGAATAGAGAGCTGTGAAATCCGAACGCCTCCTTATTAAAGATATTCCCATGAACGTAGATCACACTCAGAGCGCCACGTCAGCCTGACAAGGCCTGGGGGCAATGACATGCTCCACGGGCTTGGATCCTCACTTAAGCTCAGACCATCATTCTGACACGCAGTATGTTTTAGAAGTTGGAAATCAAACTCAATCGCAAATTTTGATTCTTTTTAATCCGTTTCGCCATTTATTTATGTTGAATCCAATGTGATTCAATTATAATGTTACAAAGTGCTTGTGCCGTCAGATAAAAAAAAAATTCCAGCTGGTCTTATAAATTGTGAGCTATATTTAGAGTTAAGCATTTCAATTTGAAAGAAATGGATTGAAATAGACAATCACCTTCTTAAATATACAAAGGTTTATTGCAATTAAGAATAATACTTTACCTTAAAGTATCATTTAAAAAGTACCCAAAAAAAAAGAGAGATTTGTATCTGGTTATTGGCAGATAACGAGGAATAACTTTTTAAATTTTGACAATTTTTCTTTTTTGATAAAAAACAAAACAAAAAAACTTGCACACTATCTATTTATGAGTTGTACTCTTGAATACCCTTTGTGCGATTAGACCGACATGTGCTGAAATGAGTTATTACTGCTGCAATGTCATTTAGCAGAATGTGTCTTTTTTTGAAGTGCTTAAACAGTACAGAGTAGTGTTAAGCTGAAATGATTTGTAAAGCAACCAAATAGGAAATTTAAAATTTAAAACTAAAACACACACACAAAAAAAAATTTTTAAAAATCAAGACTTTTAACTAATCATGCTATAAAAAAATGCATTCATAATCTAGAGCTCTTATATGTGTATACAACTTCACATGAAATCGATGACAAAGGTAAAAATACTTCTGTAACTTTCACCTTAGGTAGAGCTGACAAGAAAATGCTTGTTGGTGTCTTAAAGTTTTCCGGGGTCAAGTCAACTGGTTTTAGTTCGATTTAATTATTTTTTATTTCAGTCCAATTTTTCCCCCTTGCTTTCTAATAACTTGAATAGTCTATTCGTGTAGGTTGGCATCCTCCAGTCACAATGTGACGGTGGTGAAGACTTTGCAGGACGAAATCCACAAGGCCTAGGATTATTTTTTTAGGATGATAAGCTGGTTCTCAACAGACAATTTATTCTCTCTAAGCCGCCGGATAACCCAAGGGAACATCATATGGATGATACAGCTTGGAACCAGTGGCTCCGCACCAGTTGTCGGAATTTTTCATTGTACCAATGTTATCCGCTAACGGTACTCCATCTCAAGACCTGAATTCAGAGTTTCCTTCTCTTAGATGAGTTGCCATCCAAGGTTAATGAGTCCCATCCATCCGTGTATGTACATTTCGACCAACTATATAAGTCATCCTTTTTCATTTTGTCTGGTAATTTGGCCTTCTAGGCTCAGTGTCGAGTATGAGCGTTCATTAGAAATTGTTGCGACTCAATATTATGTTCATTAGTTGTTGAACGCTTAAGTTCAACAAGAGTTAAGTTCGAAGAACACGTACGGGAAGAGAGAGAGGATGAACTTAGAGCCAGAGAGGATGAACTTAGAGCCAGAGAGGAAGAACGTATAGATAGAAAGAGAGAGGAAGAACTTAGAGCCAGACAGAAAGAACGTATAGATAGAAAGAGAGAGGAAGAACTTAGAGCTAGAGAGAAAGAACGTATAAATAGACAGAGAGAGGAAGATCGTATAGAAAGAGATAAACAGAGAGAGAGACAAATTGAACTAGATAAACTAGATGAAAAAATTAGACTGGCGGAATTAGAGGCAGAACGACGGGAAATTATTTTAAAGAAACAGGCATATTATTATAGCGACAGTGACGATGACGAGAGTGAGGGGGAAGAAATATATTATGGCATTGCCAGCATTCACTGTGAGAATCCCTATAAAAATTTTAATAGAGTTTCTATTAATGTCAGTGAAAACAACTATGTGGATAACGGTGGACATACTCATGATCCTGACCCCAGGCAAG
>CAXITT010000043.1:1857871-1915050 GCA_964033795.1 Lymnaea stagnalis | reverse complement strand
GGGGGGGGGGGGGGGGTCAGTATTTGCCCTAAAATGACCCTTGCCCTACCCAAAAGGCTTCCCTAGTTGTGGTGATGCAGTGCTAACTAAGTTATGAATATCGATTCATTAACAATCGCACAACTGGGTGTTTTCGTGATGCAACACCGGGTGTGCTGTAAATAGGTGTTTGTTAAATCTGTAATCTGAGGGCCTTAATATTCAAGGTCACAGACACGGGATGGCTACACATGAAACAGATCATCATTTATCATCGTTAGTATTATATATATTTTTTTTAATAAACGGAAACGCTCTTATCACTGATTAATTTAATATACACCGATATTCCGCCTTTTAATATCAACAGTGATATTAAACGGAGACAATTTCAGAGAAAAATAATATTCTTTCATCGCTTTGGGTGAGTCGGATATATTTTCTGCCTATCCTGGCCCAGAATCCATGAACCGCTGGTTAAAACAAAGAAAGCCCATGCTGTATGTAAATGCACAAGAAGAACAAAGCTACGAATGCTATTTTTTTTACATAATCTATCGACTTGGATATTTTTGTATTTCTCCTTCTACTCCGCGCGTTGGATGACAACCATCTGTTTGGAATGCCATAATTTATGACATCGTGATTATGACATGAGGTTATAGAAAAGAAGTCTTTTTCCCCCCGAGATTGCTTGAAAGATCCCGTGGAGAGGCGTCAATGAAACCAGCGGACCGTGACGAAAGGCTTAGCTAAAGCTGATATTTATCCGCTGCAGTTGGCTAAAGGATTGAAATGGGGGCCTTGCGTTAGATCTGTCGCGTGACTTGCACAACAGATGGCTTAGCCGGGGATCATCAATGTTTTTGTTTTTGTTTTGTTTATTTGTTGTTTTTTGTTTAAGGCCTCAAAAAACTTTGTTGAAATGGAGACAGCTGGGAAAACGAAATAACCCTACGGGGCTGGCTGGCATTGAAAAGGAACACAATTTATGACACTACAAATCATGATATTTTAAAGATTATGATTTTTTTTTTTTTTTTTTCTTAGGACATGCTGGCGGAGAAACCAGGTTGGTTTAGGTTTTGAACTTATGGATTTAAGTGTGGATTTCTGAGGGGAGAGTCACATCGATTTTTTCTTTGTTTTGGAAAACGAAATAACCCTACGGGGCTGGCTGGCATTGAAAAGGAACACAATTTTTGACACTACAAATCATGATATTTTAAAGATTATGATTTTTTTTTTTTGGTCGTAGGACATGCTGGCGGAGAAACCAGGTTGGATTAGGTTTTGAACTGATGGATTTAAGTGTGGATTTCTGAGAGGAGAGTCACATCGACTTTTTCTTTGTTTGTTTTGGTTTAACAAAAAATAAAATAAACTTGATGACGCTGAAGGCGCCAGGGAAATTAAACTTGCCCATATCCAATCTCATTCGGTGTTGTATGGTAACCGAAGAAGAAAATGGTGCTTGGACTGGCAGACAGGGGTTCTTTCTTTAACTAGGGGTTCGAATAAACCTCAAAGACATTGGAAACTAGTTACGTGGTCACTGTAAAAATAGAAAGAAAACGTCACCTTGTTGATTGGCTGCACTCGCCTTTAAATTTCCATCTAGAAATTCCAAAATTTAGAATCAGTGAATAGCCAGACATATTAGATATCCCAAAGATGCTGCTGTAGGGAGAGTTGGCAGAAGGGACAAGACATATTGGTCGACCACGCCTCAGATTTACTGATATTTGCAAACGAAGCATGAGGCAAGCCAATATTGAAACAAACGAATGGGAGTTCATTGCCGAACATCGCTCCAACTGGCGAACGGCAGTGTTTGAAGGAGTAAAAAAGGCAGAAGATACTCGAAATGTGGCCCTTGAATCAAAAAGAACAATTCGGAAATCAAGATCTTACCGGGATTCAATATTCTCCTGCGAGAGATGCGGCCGTGATTGCCATTCTAGGATCGGCCTACTAGTGAGCCACTCGACAAAGTGTAGAACTACATAGCTACTCCATCGTCTCACGAAGACGGAAGGATGCCATATAATAGATATAACTGGGTTTTTGTTTTGTTATAATTCATACATATGAAAATATTTGTTTTTATTACGTTAGGGCTCTGAATATCACTGTTTCAATCACCTGTTGAGGTGAACATTCGCAAATTAAATTATTTCTTTTCATTTGCAGACAGTGTTTCTTGCATATACTAAAAAGAAAAAGAAAATGTTTTTCTTAAACAGTTGTTCATTCGTATAAGAATGACGTAGTGATCGTTTGACTAAACTGTAAGTGGAAAGCCGAGATGGCATGAAGGGAAGGTCCCAACCGCGTTTTGTAGAGTTGATGTGAAGTTAAATTTAAAACAAAAATAATACCAATATGATTTTTTGATGCTCAAAGAAGTTATAAGTGACGATGAATAAAAAAAGGTCCATATACTAAAACAAATAGCACACACAATTTTACTCAATTTTACTGATGTTTTAATGAAATATGAAATAAGGCAGTAAAAACGGACATGAGATTTTCTAAATTAACATATCCATTTAAACAAAAAAAAATTCTGATTGTTTAGTGCACATTTCGTTTCGTGTATAAGTCAAAAAACCTAAAATATCGAAGTTGTTGCTATGCGGATAATATTAAATATTTGAAATCTAAAAATTTATATATATATAATAAATAAACTCTGCCTTTATTTGAATCACAATAAAATAATTTAAAAAAATTATTTGTATATCTTGAAAATGTGACACACCTTTATAACAAAATTGCTGTACTCTGTTTTATTATAGTATAGAGTAGTATTATATTGTAAAGTAAATTGTTGCATACATAGTACAGTTTCGAAAACCATCTGAGAAATGCCCCAATTCCCAGCGTGTATCCTCTTAGTATAAAATCGATGAAACTCTGCCCAGTTTAAATAAAAAGGTGATCTCATTTTGTGGAATATCATGTTCATAGGGAGGAGATTCAAACACTAAACCAGATGTTTAGCCCCGCCCCTCCCAAGTGAAGGTTTCGCCTTCTCGTTTTCGAAGGTCCCCGTCATATTCCTTGCAGGGCCACTTAGAAAGTTAGGAAATATATCAAGGGTTCTTAGCCGCACAAATTAAAGGAGGCGAGTGACAGATTTTGGGGGTGCGAGAACACCCTAAAAATTATTTTTATTTTTTGAATATTTAAAAAGCATTCTTTATCCCAGTGGGTGCGTGAAAATTTTTTTGAAATTTAAAATGGGTGCTGGAAATATGTTTTAAAATCGAAAGTGTAAGGTTCATTTCAAAAAGTTTCAGAACCTCTCAATGCGTAATTTTTTTTTTTTTTTTAATTTGTAAGGTAATGAATCTGTTTTGAGTTTAAACCTTTAAAAAAAAATATATATATATAAATATATTTTTTAATATTTAAAATTTGTGATACAGTTATCTTTACAAAACTCTCATCGTGTGACATTTCTATTGATAATTGGCCACATAAAATTCAGTTTTAAAATTTTAGTATGAATGTTACCCTTTCAATTGTAATATTCTGTCCTCTGACATTATTTGGCTCTTGAGAGAATATAAAATGAGCGATTGGTAAAATATCAATGCAATTTTATATTCTGCATCACTGCAGGTTATTTGCGTTCAGAGTGTGGGGGTCATTCGGTTTCAGAAGTCAACCCTTATATTAGACCATATTATAAAATTTGTGAAAAATAAATTGTGCTTGGACGAGGTTCCTCATCAACACATTCTTAACTTTATTTAATAATTATTAGAGATGGTACAGACCTTTTTTATAAATTGAGTTGAATGCGTTAACAGATAACAACCAGTTGCAAACCTCTGCCGCTGCTAAGTTCAGCTAGTTAGAACGTCTTCAAAAGGTCTCTTTAACCCCTTGCCATTAAAGACCTTGGTTTCATGACATCTTGTTTTTAGTTATCTGGGTTTCAGAGATCTTGGTTTTAAAGACCTTGGTCTTAGGGCTTTTTGGTTTCATGTATCTTTGTTTTAGAGATATTCGTTTCAGAGCGCTTGGTTTTAAGAGATCTTCCTTTTAATGGCTTTGCTTTCAGAAATGTTGGTTTGAAGGACCTAACCTTTACTTACTTATATTTAAAGGACTTTGTTCTTAGAAAAGTTCCTTTTAGATACCTTTATTTTTTAAGAATCTAATGAAAAGGGGAAATAATTCACTGTGAAAACAAATGTGGGGGGGGGGGGGGGGTGGGGGTGAATGGTCTTTCATCTTCAATCCACATGAGGTTCATTTGCATAACGACGTACCCTTTCTTCCCGTAACAATATCTACCAGTTATAAAAATAGCAGCTTTGCCACTTTTGAGCACTGCGTACGTGTCTGCAGTCAACGAGCTGTGACCGTCTGCACAGCTGTTGCGAATTGCCCACCACAACGAGACGATTCTAGATAATCGATGATGATCACAGCCAAGCGTTTTCACTGTCTTATGGCGATGTCAAGAAGGATAGGGCGATACTCTCGGTGTAATCGAATAAGTTCATAGAACATACGCGTTGAGTGAGATTTCTCCCGCTCATTGTTCGATGTAGAACAAAGACGAGACAAACATGTGCGCTCGGACGAAAATCTGTTTCATTCTTTTGTTGAAAAGAATCAATCAAAACAAAAACCACCCTGTTGGTCCTGTGCAATATTCACCTTGTTGGTCCTGAGCATTATTCACCCTGTTGGTCCTGTGCAATATTCACCCTGTTGATCCTTAACAATATTCACCCTGTTGTTTTCTGTGCAATAGTCACCCTGTTGGTCCTGTGCAATAGTTACCCTGTTGGTCCTGCGCAATATTCACCCTGTTGGTCCTGTGCAATATTCACCCTGTTGGTCCTGTGCAATATTCACCCTGTTGGTCCTGAACAATATTCACCCTGTTGTTAATGTGCAATATTCAATTTCTTGGTCCTGAACAATATATTAACCCTGTTGGTGATGTGCAATATTCACCCTGTTGATCCTGTGCAATATTAACCTACCCTGTTGATCCTGAACAATATTCACTTTCTTGGTCCTAAACAATATTCACCCTGTTGGTCCTACGCAAAATTCACTTTCTTGGTCCTGAACAATATTCACCCTGTTGATAATGTGCAATATTCACACTGTTGGTCCTGTGCAATATTCACCTTGTTGGTCCTGAGCATTATTCACACTGTTGGTCTTGTGCAATATTCACCCTGTTGATCCTGAACAATATTCACACTGTTGGTCCTGTGCAATATTCACCCTGTTGGTCCTGCGCAATATTCACTTTCTTGGTCCTAAACAATATTCACCCTGTTGGTCCTATGCAAAATTCACTTTCTTGGTCCTGAACAATATTCACCCTGTTGATAATGTGCAATTTTCACACTGTTGGTCCTGTGCAATATTCACCTCGTTGGTCCTGAGCATTATTCACACTGTTGGTCCTGAACAATATTCACCCTGTTGTTAATGTGCAATATTCAATTTCTTGGTCCTGAACAATATATTAACCCTGTTGGTGATGTGCAATATTCACCCTGTTGATCCTGTGCAATATTAACCCTGTTGGTAATGTGCAATATTCACTTTCTTGGTCCTGAACAATATTCACCCTGTTGGTCCTGTGCAATATTCACCCTGTTGATCCTGAACAATATTCACTTTCTTGGTCCTAAACAATATTCACCCTGTTGGTCCTACGCAAAATTCACTTTCTTGGTCCTGAACAATATTCACCCTGTTGATAATGTGCAATATTCACCTTGTTGGTCCTGAGCATTATTCACACTGTTGGTCTTGTGCAATATTCACCCTGTTGATCCTGAACAATATTCACACTGTTGGTCCTGTGCAATATTCACCCTGTTGGTCCTGCGCAATATTCACTTTCTTGGTCCTAAACAATATTCACCCTGTTGGTCCTATGCAAAATTCACTTTCTTGGTCCTGAACAATATTCACCCTGTTGATAATGTGCAATATTCACACTGTTGGTCCTGTGCAATATTCACCTCGTTGGTCCTGAGCATTATTCACACTGTTGGTCTTGTGCAATATTCACCCGGTTGATCCTGTTCAATATTCACCCTGTTGGTCCTGAGCAATATTCACCCAAAAGAAAAAAATAAATAAATCTAAGATCATTATTTATGCCGCTACAAGAAAGAACGAAAAAAAAAAAAACACTTTCGCGTTCTAGAATTCCCTTGTCTATCTGGAGGACTTCCTTTCTTACACTTGATTTATAGTTAGTTTGTCATTTGTGCCCTTAACTTTGACGTCAGCTGGGGTTTGTCAGTCGTGTCCTAAACATTGATGTCAGCTGGGGTTTGTTCCTCGTGTCCTTAACTTTGATTTCAGCTTAGGGTCGTCCATCGTGCTCTAAACGTTGATTACAACTGGGACTTGTCCTTTGTGTCCTTAACTTTGGTGTCAGCTAGGGATTGTTCTCCGTGTCCTTAAATTTGATTAGAGCTCGTCTCAGAATTATAACAAATGTATTTATAAAATGTAAAGCTAACGACATCAATAAGAGTCTTTCTTAACATCATTAGATATATATATATATATATATATATTGACATGTTTGATTCGACAAAGATATATATATATATATATATATATTGACATGTTTGATTCGACAAATAATTAACGATTTTATGGAGAAAAAAAAAAAGCAATTTTTTGATCTTTAGAATTCGTTTAACAAGAAAGAGAATTGCATTCTATAATATGTTAATATGCCATTTTAACAACACGTCGTTAAGAGTTAATAAATGCGACTAAGTTTGTCAGGGTTACTTTACCCGCTTCAATGATTTGAACATGGTTAATATGATTTCTGAGCGTTTTGATTCGTCACCGTCATGACTTTTAAGGAACATTCAAACCAATCATCATGTCAAGTGTCCTCCTGAATCAGTGGGCAAGTCTCTCGTTGATGCTATAGGAACTGCATACATTTCCATGGGCGTCCTTCCTTAAAGCAGAAAACGAGGGAATGGGCTTAATTGTTCATTCATATTATGATTATGGAGAAGATGTGCACATGGTCAATAAGTTCTTAGATGCATTTTTTTTTTATTTTAAGAGATTATGCTCTTTTCAGGGGGACGTAACTACATAAATTAAATCCTAAATTTTTCAAGTAACTTCCCTGAACACTTTCAAAAAAAAAAAAGAAAATATTTTTATTTCACCGTAACGAATTATCTTAAAAATAGGCATCCATATCAGGATGTTATAGTATTCTTCCCCTTCGATAAATAATTAATGATACGTTCACATTATAAAAGGCATAACAGTTGTTACCGAAAAAAGAAATGTTTTATATCTCTTTATTATCACATGGCGCTCAGAACTAGATGGTTTGGGAAGAAATGAGTTGGTGATCAATCCAATATTAAAAGATGGCATTTTCTTCTTCCGGGTTTGTGTGTTATTTATGCATAGAACTCTAGCACAAAGTCTCACCCTAGCAATATAAAACACATTGATCCCAGAAGTCGTGACCCCCCCCTCTCTTGAGAGACGCCCTTTCCAAACACAAATCAATAGATTAAACAGCGACAGAACACATACTTGTCTGCGTTTCTCAGCTTTTTCCCGCGTCACGACAATTAACAAAGAATTGTCGCTGTCTCGCAAGTCATCTATGCAGGGGGGAGGGGGGAGAGCAATGCAATCTGAATCTTTATTACCTTGCAACGGGTGTTAGACCAGAGGTCCTCATGCAATATTTGCTCAGTTCTGATGAAATCAACGCATGTTTGAATTGAATATATCATTCAGTATTGCACTAATTGTACAAAAGTGAATTTGACTTTAGCAAATATTACAATTCGGATAAGATCCATTGTGTCTCTAATGTAAAGAAATACTCAATAAATTATATAAAAAAATTTTAAAAATCACGACCACAACCCATAGGACTATAGGGGTGTTTATAATTATATATATGTTTGTTTCACAAATTTACCAAAGTGTCGATGTACCTCTTGGGTTAGGGTAACTAATCCTAATTGAAACGAGAAAGTAAATATTTCCCAAAGTTATACTATTTTGAGATTTATTACTATTTAAAAAAAAAAAAAATTAACAAAAAAATATTTGAGTTATGCAATTTTAGAACCACTTCTATAATGAACCATAAAAAGTGCAGCTTATCCTAAAGTCAGAACGAGATTAGAGACATCAACGCATGGGATATAATCACGATATTCTAGGATAACTGAAGTTCAGTGAGGTGAGGAAAAGGTGGGCTTCCTGGACAAAGACACGGTCGATGTGGGTGGCTTTTGTTTAGCATTGACATTACGACGTTGTAGCAGAGGTGTAGTGAGGGGGGCAGGGGGAGACAGATGTCCCTGGGCGCACGCTAGTTAGGGGCGCCAACATTTGCTTTGATATTTTATTATTGGTAAAAACAATTGGTTTCAGATTTTAAAAAAAAGAAAAAGGGGGGCTTTAAAATGGATCTTGTTACAAGGCCACGAATCTTGTCCCCAGGCTCCAAACACCCCCTCTACGCCTCTGTGTTGTAGTCAGTATGATTTCTTTGCCATTATGGTGCCACTGTCATTAAGATTTCTTTGTCATGATGGTGTCTTTGTCATTATGATGCCTTTGTTATTATGGTGCCGCTGTCATTATGGTATCTTTGTCACTGTGGTGTCTTCGTCATTATGGTGCCAATAACATTATGGTGTCTTTGTCCATTTTTGTGCTTTTGTCATTATGGTGCTGCTGTCGTTATTGTGTCTTTCTCATTGTGGTGTCTTTATCATTGTATATATGACATTATGGTGTCTTCGTCACTATGGTGCCAATAACATTATGGTGTCTTTGTTATTATGGTGCTTTTTTCATTATGGTGCAAGATATGTCTTCGTCATTATGGTTTCTTTATCAATGTATCCTTGTCATTAAGGTGTCTTTGTCATTATGATGTCTTGTCATTGTGGTTTCTTTGTCATGAAGGTGCCACTTCCATTATGGTGTCTTTGTCATTATGGCGTCTTACACAATTTGGTGTCCCAGTCCTGACGGTGTCTTTGTCATTATGGTGTCTTTGTTATTGTGGTGCCACTGTCATTGTGGTGTCTTGTCATTATAGTGACTTTGTAATGTTTGTGTCTTGGTCAATATAGTGCCATTGGAATTATTTTTATTATTGTAAATTTCTCTTTTTTGGTGCCAATGTCATTATTGCGTCTTAATCATAATGGTGTTTTTTTGTCTTTTTGGTGCTGTTGTTATTATGGTGTCTGTGTTATTATTTTGTTTTAGTCATTATGGTGCAGCTTTCATTATTTTGTCTTTGTCATTATGGCGTCTTTGTAATTATGGTGCCATTGTCATTATGGTATCCCCCTCAGTATTGTGTTTTAGTCATTATGGTGCAACTGTCATTGTGACGACGTTGTCATTATTGGCCATTGTCGTTGTTGTGCCATTGCCATTATTGTGCCATTGTCATTGTTGATTCATTGTCAATATCGTGTTCATGTCATCTTGTGCCCTTGCCATGATTGTTCAATTGTCCTTTTTGTGTCTTTTTCATTATCTTGCCACCGTCATTTGCAAAATGCCATTGGCAAAATTATTTCTTTGACATTTTTTCACCATTGTGATTATTGCTCTATTTTCATTTTTTGTGTATTTGTCATTATTTCGACATGTCACAGTTGCGTGAAGACGGGTTCGGTCGACGGAAGGCGCTCTCGACCTCGCTAACCATTGATTGGTTTTTGCTAAACCCACGCAAATCTAAGTCGTGTGACTTAGGAATATGGGTGTCAGTACGTCATTACTAAATATAAATGATTGAGAACACCCCCTCAACTCCCTTTACCACAGTTCCCAAGGGTACCGTATCCTTGTAGCTTCATGGTTGGTTGATTTCGGTAAAAATATACAAGTAGCTGCGTTCTTTTTCTTTTTTTTTTTCTAAGTTAAAAAAAAAAGTTTCCAATTCTAGCATATAAACGTATACACAAATGGAAAATCTCATGTCTTTAAAGCATAATGAAAATCTTTACCACAGTTTCCAAGGGTCCCGTATCCTTGTACCTTCATGTTTGGTTGATTTCGGTAAAAATATACAAGTAGCTGCGTTCTTTTTCTTTTTTTTTTTCTAAGTTAAAAAAAAAAGTTTCCAATTCTAGCATATAAACGTATACACGAATGGCACATCTCATGTCTTTAAAGCATAATGAAAAGTTCACAATTAAATTACCTTCGCTTGTGTACACAAACACTGATAGTATTACGACTATTTCAAGTAGCTGAAAATGTTTCTCAAGGGAATTACCCATTTAAAAAAAAAAATTAACAAGAGTTCGTTTATCCTTAAATAATCATGACATCAGTACAAGACAGTAGATGCCGTCACGTGTGCAGTAATGTCATAGAAGTAAAGAATCGGATTAATGACAAAAGTGTAGAATGAGACTTGAAGGTTTGTTTCTTAATTTTAAACTAATTCCACCGACTATAGAAAACGGCGTCGAATTAAATGTTCTTATAACAGACTTTTTTTTTTTCCATTTGGTGTGGTGTCGACAATTGCTCATGACGTTGTCCAAAATATTTTCATTCCATTCTCGGCGCCATCGCTGAATCCAAGTTTTCATTAAGTTGCCATGTGACGAACTCTTAAAAGGTACGCTATGAAATCGAGAGCTTTTAAAGCAAATAAAATGGAAGCCTTAGGTAAAAATAATATATCTTTTTTGTTGTTGTTTTTTTAAATCAAAAGGGCAACCTAGGGGCTAGATGTAGAGGTTTCGAATCAGGTTCCTTCTAAGTGATGTTCTAGGTGTCACATCCTATCACACTTATTAACAAAAGAATTTTTTTTTAAAATGTAGGAGAAATGTGTTAGGTTTAAATGGCGCCCTTTTGAGTGTAAGCGTTTGCTCATCAAAAATATCGTGGCACCCACTTTGGGAACAAATGGTTTAGGTTATGGAGAAAAAAAAACCACTACTTATTGAAACCATTAAAACAAATCAAGTGCAAACACACACACAAAGTTATTTCTTCAGGATTTCCTGATTCTGCGCTCCTACAATAAACTCTACCCGCCCCCGAAGTTTCCGAAGAAAGTGTTTCAATTTTTCACTGTCGTCTCCCTTTGACCGAGTAGCTACAATGAATGGCTTCAATGACATTTTGTATAACTCATACAGCAGCACTCGCTTCCCTCGTGCATCGTGGAATTCGGTTTGGAGAATGCAAAATATGGACACGGTTTTACACGGAGGCATGTTAAGTGCTGGTTTAAAATATTAACGTGTCACATGACTGTAAAAAAAATATACCAAAAAAACCCCCATCAAAATACCCAGAAATAATGAGAATATTGGTGGAGCAGAGTGACATGACCTTTAGGTCATACAGAACGAGTATTAATCTTTGCGCGTTGAATGAATTGATTGTAAAAGGTTGTTCTATTATTAGTATCAATGTTATAAATAAAGCTTTGTGATTGATGTAGAGTTGCTCAAAGGAAGGCTTCTACGGGGAAAGATTTTTGGAGCTAAACAAAGATCAAAACGTGATAGACTGGACCGTTTTAGTTTTTTTAGATGACGAAATCCATAAGTTTAAGTAGCCATCATGAAACATACTTAGCTGCATTATTGATCATATTTAATTTAAAACTGGGTAATAAAGAAATTCAAATATAAATACATTTAATTAATAATATGTTTTTCTTCATTTGCATCATGAAAGTTGCGATATCTCGATTGTGACACAACACTTGGCAGAGCCTTTATACTGTACAAGCCGGCCATTTTTAGAACACACCAACAAGTAGAGCAAACAACAGAAAGCTTTACAAAAATTGAGAAATTTTGCATAACGATTTACAAGCACGGCATTCACACAGCTCTTAAGAAGCACATCAATTACACGAGGAATGCATCTGCAGAAATCTTTACAAACAACAATTGTGCACACCGCTTTTGACCCAGCCCATGACACTCGAGTTTGTTAAATTGCGTTCAAAGTAATTTATTAGTTTATATGTGTAGATACTTTAAACATTATTTTGTATTGTATAAAGCTGAAATTAAGGCAGTAAGACAGTGGTTTTGCGGGACCGTTGTTGGAGTAAGATTAAATCAAAACTGTGATGACAACTATGGCACCGCTGTGTGCTTTGAAGCAGCGTTTCCGAATCTATTGGATCTCTGAGACCTGCGGACTAAAGTTTTCAACCTGCACAAAGGATTGGTGCCAGACTTATTCATATTTTTTTTTTTTAAAGACAGTAATATGTATGTTTTGCGGACCGGCAATGGAAGGGAGGGAGAAGAAGAGGAAGACAGCGAAAAAGATGGGAAGATAACATCAAAGAGTGGACGGGACTAAAACTATTTAGGCGATGTTGTGAGAAGTCCAGAAGACAGAGACGAATGGAGGAGGATGTGATCTGTTGCGCCCCAACGGTTAAAGTACTAAGGGACATGATGATGATGATGATAAATGCAAGGCATGCGGACCGATGCCGACACATTTTGGGGAATTTTACATTTAAGGACATCTCTTAAAAGAAAGCTTGATCATTTTACCAAACATCACGAATTTGAATGTTTTACAAGGAATGGTATCCAGCTAACAAATAAACACTGTGCATCCCAGTAGCCATAAGATAAGAACCAGCCCAAAATAGTATTGACGATGCGGATGCTCTGTTGTCTATCACCATAAATATCATTATGGTTAACTTTGACTTTACTATCATCATACATTTAATTATCCCTATTGCTTACTTTGACTATGTTTTGGCTATTATCATACACATCACCATTGCTAACTTTGAGACAAATATTTTTCAGCAGATGAAGACAACCTGTTGACCTATAATTGATCTTATCGTTACCTATCCTTTGTTAATTTGAGGTGGCCACATGGCTGGACGCTGGTTATCTCGTCCCGCCATCCGCACAGATGTTGCCATCTGCTGCGTTTAATCCCCCATTGCCATAGAAACTCACCATTGCTAACTTTGAGACAAATATTTTTCAGCAGATGCCGACAACCTGTTGACTTATAATTGATCTTATCGTTACCTATCCTTTGTTAATTTCAGGCGGCCACATGGCTGGACGCTGGTTATCTCGTCCCGCCATCCGCACAGATGTTGCCATCTGCTGCGTTTAATCCCCCATTGCCATAGAAACTCGCGCGTCTAGATTCCTTTTGAAGTGTAAGGTTGACCAACAGAGAACAATTGGCGGTTCACGTCTGTCGCCAATATACGCCGTCGTTTCATAACAAAGCGATGCGCGGTGTCCTTTGTTCCTATGGTTCCCGTCCCGGGATTAGGCTCCTCACCGAGGTGCAACAGGTGGTCCATTTTGCAGCGTCCACCTGTGGCTTCTAGAAAATTCCGAGGGAGAATCGAAAATCACGCGACGCATTTTTTGGCGCCTATCCAATCAGTATTTAATGCGGCCCTGTCCAGCCTCAGAGCATTCTCACTCTGACGACCTCCAAGATCAAGATCCAGAAGACTAGATAGATAGACCTGGTAAAGTTGATATATTAAAGTCGTTAGCTAGACTAAATTAACAGAAGCGATCAGCAGCTCCCGATTGGCATCACACGCAGACCTCAGCAAAGCAGACCCCAGATTCAGCTAAAAAGAAGACACGTATGTATAATTTACTTTTTTTGGAGTTCGGATGTATCCCTAAATAGGTCTAAGGGTTTGATCTTTTTAACAATTAAAATAGATTCTTTTAAATATTGGATCTCTGTAACTGATTGAAAAAATTTATGAAAAAAAAAAAAAAAGATTATATTTTTTAAAGTCGCGAATTTGATTTATCCGAACTTGATTATATGTTTTGTGTCTCCATGTCGATATTTCTTGACTTATTTCGTTTTATCCACTAATATCATTGCCTCACCAATGATGACATATTTAACTTTCAAGGTAGGAAACTGACACTGAAGGTTACATAAATTTAAAAAAAGAAAGAAAAGAGATTTGAAAAATTCGTTGTTCAAACTGTTTGTAAAGTTGTTTGTTTTTTTTTACATTTGGTTACGGTCCATAACTTTTAGCTTAGTAACTAAGAGAAGGCAAACTCTGAATTTAAACCAGGAGCCAGAATGATCAATAAATCGATCGTGGGCCACTCTGATATAAGAAGAAGAACTCAAAGTTTAAGAATGATCAATGAAAGTTGATACCTCCCCCCCCCCCCCCCCCCCCCCCCCTCCCCCCTTCCCAATAAGTTTATAATAAGACGAATTAATTTCATGTTAAAAAAATCTAGTTTAAATTTTACAAATATATCAATCATATTAATACATTTATTTTGAAGATATTTCTCTTCTCTCTATAACATACAATATCACGCAAAATGTCACTATCGAAGAATTTTCTCTTAATGAACAAATAAACATAGGTCTGATAAATCTAATATAAGAATTACTGCAACGTTCAGAAGCGTAGCGAGGGGGGTAGGGGGTGACAGATGTCCCCGGGCGCCAGCTAGTTAAGGGTGCCAAAATGTGCTTTGATATTATTTTATTGATGAAAATAATGGGCTTGAGAGTTGAAAAAAAAAGAAAAAGGGGCGCTTTAAAATGGATCTTGTTCCCGGGCGCGAATCTTGTCCCCGGGCACAAAACACCCTCGCTACGCCTCTGGCAACGTTTAAACAAGTCCATGAGACTACTTTTAAGTTGTCTCCGAGTATCAGTGTCGACGGCACCTACTTCTTCTGTGTAGAAAAACAACAAAAAAACGAAGATGCATCTAAATTTAACATTTTGGTGGCGGAAAAACTCTGTCGTGTCTGCTTATCTGCTCCCTTGTATTTAATGCCTTCACATCCCGCAAAGTTTGAGCTTTCCCCCTTCGTTCACTGACTCCACGACGTGAACTGTTGAGTTGGACGACAGACCGATCTTTGGTGGATTCTCATCGATATTTTCTCTCAATCCCAATAAAACATTTCCCTCTTTACGCGAGCCAGTATGTACTAAGAACCAAGACAAGTTTTGCTGATGAGGTTGCTTGTAGGGTTGCTAATAGGGTTGCTCATATGGTTGCGTATGGAATTGCTTGTAGGGTTGCTTTTAGGGTTTCTAATTGGATTGCTAATAGGGTGGCTAATATGCTATATTATTATTGCCGCTGACAGGGTTGCAAATAGGGTTGCTGATAGGGTTGTTATATATGTTATTTTATTATTGCCGCTGACAGGGTTGCAAATAGGGTTGCTAATAGGGTTGCTGATAGGGTTGCTGATAGGTTTGCTTATAGGGCTGCTAATATGGTTGCGTATAGGAATGCTTATAGGGTTGCTTTTAGGGTTTCTAATAGGGTTGCTAATATGTTATTTTATTGTTGCCGCTGACAGGGTTGCAAATAGGGTTGCTGATAGGGTTGTTATATATGTTATTTTATTATTGCCGCTGACAGGGTTGCAAATAGGGTTGCTGATAGGGTTAATAATAGTTTTGATTATAGGGCTGCTAATATGGTTGCGTATAGGAATGCTTATAGGGTTGCTTTTAGGGTTTCTAATAGGGTTGCTAATATGTTCTTTTATTGTTGCCGCTGACAGGGTTGCAAATAGGGTTGCTGAGCGGGTTGCTAATATGTTATTTTATTATTGCCGCTGACAGGGTTGCAAATAGGGTTGCTGATAGGGTTAATAATAGTTTTGATATAGGGTTGCTAATATGGTTGCGTATAGGAATGCTTATAGGTTTGCTTTCAGGGTGTCTATTAGGTTTTCAAATAGTGATGTTGATAGGGTTGCAAATAGGGTTGCTAATAGGGTTGCTAATAGGGATGAAGATACATTTACTAATAGTGTTGCTTATGGGTTTGCTAATATGGTTGCGAATAGAAATGTTTCTAGTGTTGCTTTTTAGTGTTTCTAAATGGGTTGCTAATAGGGTTTATAATTGGTTTTCCAATAGTGCCGCTGATAGTGTTGCAAATAGGGTTGCAAATAGGATTGCTGATAGGGTTGCTAATAGGTTTGCTAATGTGGTTGCTGATAGAGTTGATTATTTGTCTTCTGAAAAGCCGCTGATATTGCTAAGTGGCAGCTTAGAACAAATCATCAAAAACATTCGAGTATTTTATCAAACATCATCTTATTCCATGCATCTGAATTAATCTAATTATGTTCAAGGTGGAAGAACAAACTTAATAATGAAAATTGAGTGCCAACAACGTTTCCCAATATTATATATAATATCACATCGTATTATGATATTGTGTGAAAGTGGTAAAGTTGTCTTACTAGAACCGAAACTAAGACCATCGGTGAACGCTCCTTCTACTTCCATGGGCCCACGTTCTGGAACAAGCTCCCCTTCCGTATCCGTCAATGTGAAACCTCGTCCACTTTTAAAAAATCCCTTAAAACCCATCTGTTTAGGTCCGCCTATGACCTGTGATGCACCCTCCTTGCCCTGCCTCATTTTCTGTCTCGGGTTGATCCTGTAATATAGGCCAAAACGTGCCAAAGTGTCCTCGTTTTATAGCAATTTTAATTGTTTCTATAGTATAGTAGTTACTATCCTAATGTCTCATTTTTATTGTAGTTAGTTTACATGTTTTTAATAATTGTAAAGCGCTTAGATCTTTAAGGTAAGCGCTATATAAAAATGCCTAAATAAATAAATAAATATATATGTCAATATGTGGATAACTGTCAGAATAAACCAGACGACTCAACTAGATTCTCGTGTGAGACGTAGTGTGCCTTAAATAAGCCATTGCCTTACTTGTAGCATAGATCAAGAGAGTTTTGGGTTATTTAAGCTGCCCTAATGTCTACTCGTGATGTGCCACTTCGAGACAAATCAGAACTCTTTACTAGAGACCGACTTAATTTCGGCTTCGGCCAAAAAAGAAAAGTTAACTTTCAGTTTTTCTTCGGTTTCGGCCGAAATTGACTTAGACTTTTGGCCGTCCGGCCGAAAGTAACTCTGGTATTCGGTCATCTAATACTCACGGAAAGCGATATTTAAAAACAAACAAAGCGACATTTAAGAACAAATTAAGCGATCTCTAAGAACAAACTAAACGATCTTTGAAAACAAATAAAGCGATCTTTAAGAATAATTTAAGGATCTTTGAGAATAAACTAAACGATATTTAACAACAAACTAAGCTACATTTAAAAACAAACTAAACTATCTTTAAAACAAACTATGTGATCTTTAAGAACAAACTGAACGAATTTTAAGAACAAAAAAAAAGAGATCTTTAATAGTTTACTAAATGATTGAAAGGAATAAACTAAGCGCTCTTTAAAAGAAAACTAAATGTTCTTTAGGAACAAACTAAAAGATCTTTAAGAACAAACTAACTGATCTTAAGGAACAAAATCAATTATCTTTAAGAACAAACTAAGTGATCTTTATGACAAAACGAAGCGATCTTTAACAACAAAATAAACAATTTTTAAGAAAAAACTAAAAGATCTACAAAAACAAACTAAAT
Source organism: Lymnaea stagnalis (assembly GCA_964033795.1). NCBI lineage: Eukaryota > Metazoa > Mollusca > Gastropoda > Lymnaeidae > Lymnaea > Lymnaea stagnalis. The sequence continues at coordinate 1,897,574 of CAXITT010000043.1, read as the reverse complement.
GATCTTTAAGAACAACTAAGAGATATTTAAGAACAAAATCAATGATTTTTATGGACAAACTAAATGATCTTTTAATAAAACAAAATAATCGATCTTTAAGAAAAAACGTATCGATGTTTTTTAACAAACTAAAAGATCTTTAAGAACAAACAAAAAGTTCTTTAAACAAAAACTAAGCGATCTTTAAGAACAAATCAGGCGATCTTTTTAAACAAACTTACCGATATTTAATAAAAAATACTGAACGATCTTTATCAACAAACTAAGCGATCTGTAAGAACAAACTAAACGATCTTTAACAACAAACTAAGCGATCTTCAAGAGGTTGAATATTAATACAGTGATATCTTGCCAGCTATTAATGAAAACACAAAGTATTAGTATTACAAAAACAGCGGGACATTGTGATGATATTGTTATAGCCTTTATAACATATATTTAGTTGACAATTGGCTCTAATAGAGCCCCAATAATTGTTGTAGGTGTATGTTCTAGGTTGTAATTATATTAAAAAAGCAAAGGCACTCAAGAGTCTGTTTTAAATTAATTTCCCCCCCCCACCCCCACCCCTTTTCCCATTTTTGTCAAATTTTCTCTTACAATACTACTGTTAAAAAGTTGTAAAGTAATTTAAATTTCTTTTATGTTAAAATGGTAAAATCCAAAGTATTCATTAGATCAAGGGCTCAAACTGAAATCATCAGTAAGGGGGGCGCAGGAGGTAGTGTCTGAGTGAGAGTGGGCCGCATCAAGTAATCCACAAAAAGCGATTAGAACTGTTACAATCTTCTCAAGCTTTATAAATATCAGTAAAAACATTAAGGGTTCTCAAGAACTAGTATTCACTTTCTTCCACCTACACACTGTTGCCAGAGACCTAGAAGCGCTTCTTTTTACACAGCTGAGCAACTTTGGCTTGAGTGAGGAGCAATTATGACTCTCAGTATAGCTTAAAGATGCTCATCAATAAGTTTGGTCCTGAACTTTGATTTGCTAAAGTGCATAGTGGAAAACAGCTATTCACACAGATAGGTACTCCCAAAAAGTCGTATGTTCGGCTTGAACAACCTCAAAATTTAAGGGAAGGTGGAGGGCAATGCAATAAAATGTCCATGCTTGTCTGTTTTTCCATTCAGCTCCCCGCGTAGGGCATCTTGCACATTAAAGGAGAAAGGGTCACCAAAAAGCTGAGAAGTGACTGTTGGTGTTTTGAATTCTAAAAAATATAGAGACCCAGACTGGGTAAAAAGGCATAAGAAGATTTAGAAAGTGAGCAAGCCGACAGATTCGGAATTTCCCTCACTCGTAAACACTAACGGCAATTTATTAGAGATTTTATGATACCGTGTCGAATTGCTACGATTCACACAAATATGGTTGTGCATTACCCGCCTACTTACTTTTAAAAACTTTTTCTCAAAGCCGCATTCTTTGCCAGGTTTGTCTCATAAAAAGCTATCAAATTAAAAACTTTTATTCCGAGTTTAAAACGGTTCTTACTATTAAAATCTTCTTGCAAAAATATATAGAAACATTTTTTAAAAATCAGAATTAGACTAGTCGGTGAGATTAGACTGAAACCGTCGCGGAGAGTCACGTTATAGATATGAGAATGGGGGAAACGGGCGGGGAAACGGGCCGGCGCATCAACACTAATTTTTTTCTGTAGTGGGCCGCAAAATATCCTCTAGCGTGTCACACGTGTCTCGCGGGCCGCGAGTTTGAGACCCCTATATTAGATGTTTTATTATTAATATTCACGATTATCTCATTTTTTATCAAAATAATGTAAATATCTATACTTTTCCCCATCATTTTCGCTATATGTAGAATGTATGCGGGAACGAATTTCAAAATATCTAAATATTTCATTTTCGGCTTCGGCTTCGGTTTCGGACGAAAGTCCTTTTTTAAACTTTCGGCCTATTTTTGGTTTCGGCCGAAAGTCATTTTAATTCTTCGGCCTATTTTTGGCTTCGGCCGAAATCAGAAAATCACTTTCAGTCGGTCTCTACTCTTGATCACCATGAACTTGGCCAAGTTCTTCAACAACAAAATACAAAACATATATAATTGCTAGATATCCTTTCTTGAATTTGTGTAATTTGTACTTTGCAATTAGAAACGAGTTTTTATCAAGTATTTTGTTAATATAACTTTATCAATGATAAGAGGGGGGGGGGAGGGTGGGGGGAGGTGGAGAGTTTTGAAGAACTCTAGCATTTTCTCCAGCGTTTTTTTTCAGACCTCCCATAATTGTTAACGTTCACTAGAATCAGGTGGTGCCCGGAAAAACCAATTCCCCCTCCCCCCAAAAAATAACACACACAAAACAGTGATTATCTTTGACACATTGTTTAACATCTGTTTAAATGCTTACACTCTTCTTTGAATGACGACAACGTATCTTGTGCATATGCAAACTTAACTGAAAAAATAAAACTATTAGATTGGAAAACATGAAACGGCTAGATTACATTGGGCCCCGACATCAGGTGCACGTCCGTGATGTTTGCTAACGCTAAGGTTTGGACGTAACATAGGATACGGTGTGTCTTAGATAAGGTATCTCTCCGTTATCAAAATTATCTGATCATGATTTTAGTCATATCAATGCATCGCTAGAGTTTACATTTCTGTCCCAAAGTGTGTTATGCTGCATGAAAGATAAGAGCTCACGTGTGGCTATGCATCTCGTCAGCCACACACAACTGCAAGGTGCGTCTTGCTCACCCCAGCGCTTCCACGTGATTGAAAGCCGTAGAAGCACTGATGTGAGCAGGACACGCTTTGGTGAATCATCCACGGTGAGAGCTCACGTCCCATTTGTGTTTCTTATATGAAATAAAAGGACGCTTTTCTGAATACGTCCGAATGTAAAAAAAAAAAATGTTTTGTAGAGTTGACAAGTTGTTGGATGTGTTTTAAATCAACTGTTATACTCGTATTGCTTGGACATGAAAACGCGTCTTAGGGCGAGTGCAGGTTTGATGTGGCATCATAAATAAATGTCAAATGTATTGTCAAGACTATTGTATTGTCTGTCAAAAGTACTGCATTGTCTGTCAAAATTGCTAAATTTTCTGTCAAAAGTTTTGAGATTTTCTGTCAAATCTCTTAGATTGTCAAAAGAAATGGGGTGTTTGTCAAAAGCACTGGATTATGTATCAAAAATGTTGAATTCTCTGGCAAAATAAATGAATTATCTGTCGAAAGCATCGAAATATCTGTCATAAACATCGAACTGCCTGTCTAAAGTATGGAATTGTCTGTCATTGTTATCACATCCGTCATTGTGAAACCTCGTCCACTTTCAAAAAGTCCCTTGAAACCCTTCTGTTTAGATCCGCCTATGACCTGTGATGCATCCTCTTCGCCCTGCCTCATTTTCTGTCTCGGGTTGATCCTGCAGTATAGGCCAAAACGTGCCAAAGTGTAATCGTTTTTATAGCCATTTTAATGTTTAAGCTATTGTTTCTATAGTCATTTCTAACTTAGTTGTTACTATTCTAGCGTTTCTGGTTTTTCATTTTTATTTTACTTTAGCAGTTTAAATAGTTTACATTTTTATATTAATTGTAAAGCGCTTAGAGCTGTAAGGTAAGCGCTATATAAAAATGCCTAAATAAATAAATAAATAAAAAGCCTTGAAGCCAATGTCACAATATTACCCTCAAGACGTCAGTGTTTCGTGAAGACGTACATCAAGATATCTCCCCGCTCCTCCCGCTTGTCCCCGATAATCCTAAGTGCAGCGTACGTAGCACCAGATGTTTCTCGTACATCTTCCAATCATTTGATATCTAGTTTTACGTTACTAGCGCTGTAATATTCACAACACGCTGCTGTTGTTGGTGATTGGCTGGATAAAAGATTAGTTTAGTAACCAGGAAGTGTCTGGCTGTTCATGCTTTCAAATGCATAGAGTAGGGGGGAAGAAGAAAAAAAAAATAAATGGGGATGGGGGGGGGGCATCACTGCAACATCATCTTACTGGAATCTTATTTTTTTTTCTTTTTCTGTACTGCTTTCTCAAGAGGAAGGATATAGCTCTCATCCTTAAGAAAAAGAAAGGAGATATACAAAAATGTCTCCTCGTTCCCAAAGCATTCTTCCAATACCTATAGTATTATCTATTGTTTTCTTTTATTGTCATTATTTAATGTGCGAGTAATGTTTCCCTTTATTCGGGTCCTTGGCGTCAGAGTGGATGGGTTGAGCAACCCGAGCTCCAAACCCGCACACCATACGTGCTAAACGCTTTCATTATTATTAGTTTTTATTATTTTTAGCTCCATTATATCTAAGATCAAGAAAGATAACACATCTGCACAGTTTTGTGACTAGATTTTTAAATGATGAGTCACGATCAAAGCGACATTGCCTCCGACAGCTGAGAGCACCAAATAAAGGGTTTTTAAGCCACGCTCGCAAAAAGGGAGGTAACAGTGAAATGATGACACGGGTCAAACCAGACAACTAGCGATCTTTGGTTGACACAGATTGGGGTTTAAATACATCGCCGAAGTGACAGCATGACGACCGCTGTCACGTCATCTACCACTGTTCGCCACTGTTTAAAGTACACTTCCCATCACTACCTCGGTGTTTCCTTAATGACTTCCCATCACTACCTCCGTGTTTCCTTAATGACTTCCCATCACTACCTCCGTGTTTCCTTAATGACTTCCCATCACTACCTCCGTGTTTCCTTAATGACTTCCCATTACTACCTCCGTGTTTCCTTAATGACTTCCCATTACTACCTCCGTGTTTCCTTAATGACTTCCCATTACTACCTCCGTGTTTCCTTAATGACTTCTCATTACTACCTCCGTGTTTCCTTAATGACTTCCAATCACTACCTCAGCGTTTCCTTAATGACTTCCCATCACTACCCCATTGTTTCCTTAATGACTTCTCATCTCTACCTCAGTGTTTCCGTAATAAATTACCATCACTACCTCAGTGTTTCCATGATAACTTCTCATCACTACCTCAGTGTTTCCGTAATAACTCCCCATCACTACCTCAGTGTTTTGGTAATAACTTCCCATAACTACCTCAGTGTTTCCGTAATAACTTATCATCACTACCTCAGTGTTTCCTTAATGACTTCCCATCTCTACCTTAGTGCTTCCGTAATAACTTCCCATCTCTACCTCAGTGCTTCCGTAATAACTTCCCATCAATACCTCAGTGTTTCCTTCATGACTTCCCATCTCTACCTCAGTATTTCCTTTTTGACTTCACATCTCTACCTCAGAGTTTCCTAAATAACTTCCCATCACTACCTCAGTGTTTCCATGATAACTTCATATCACTACCTTAGTGTTTCCTTAATGACTTCCCATCTCTACCTCAGTGTTTCCTTAATAAGTTCCCATCACTACCTCGGTGTTTCCTTAAGGACTTCTCATTTCTACCTCAGTGTTTCCTTATCGACTTCCCATCTCTACTTCAGTGTTTCCTTAATAACTTCCCATCACTACCTCAGTGTTTCCTTAATGACTTCCCATCTCTACCTCAGTGTTTCCGTATTAACTTCCCATCACTACCCCAGTGTTTCCGTTATAACTTCCCATCACTACCTCAGTGTTTCCTTAATGACTTCCCATCTCTAACTCAGTGTTTCCGTAATGACTTCTCATCACTACATCAGTGTTTCCTTAACGACCTGCCATCACAAACTCAGTGTCTCTCGATCAGTTTGGAGACGACAACTTCAGATGTGTCAGGTGTAGACTTGCTCTCATACTTGTACACCAACTTCAGTATGAGATAAGTTTCCACCAGATATTTTTGAGTACTTCATCAAAGCCAAAGCTCCTATTCTATGACTACGAAAATCAAGTTGACTCATTTAGAAGAAGCCCCGCACACTCTAGCTGGAGGCGGGCAATAGAGAGAAGTGCTTCGTTAACCAAAGGATGCAATCGAATCGAGTACAACTGCGACATTACTCTTGTTACTTTAGAGAACCAACGACGACAAACGAAATCCACGATTTGGTGATGTCTTTCTCGTTGTTCCGCACAGTGTTTGGCATTAGAAACAAAAAAAAAAAAGTAGCACGTGCTGTTCAATGAGAAGAACAAAGCCAGATGATGACGTCAGAGTTGGAAGTTTAACGGCATGTTCTGTGTGGAAATGGAAATTGATTCGAGTGTTTTCGATCCATTTTTATTCACTTACACACACGATCACACACAAACACCCACATACAGCATGTCACATTTCTCCTAACACTCAATTACAAATGAAGGAGGGCGAGAGACAAAAAAAGGAGGGGTGGGGCTTGGGTAGAAAGAGAGAAAGAAGCAAAGCAAAAGAGTGTGAGAGAGAGGCAAAGAAAGAAAGAGAGATATGGCAGAAAAAGGGAGAGCGGGGAGCCAAAAAAAAATAAAAGGAGACATAAATATAATGGGAGAAGAGAGAGGCATACTGAGATACAGAATGAAAGAGAGACGTATATAAGCATAAAAAAGGAAAAAAAGAGACTGAAAAGAGAGACATACTGATGACAGCGAGATTAAGATATAGAGAGACAGATTGGGACGAGGGGGGGGGTGAGACATAGCAAGATATTCTCCACCAACATTATCATTGTTTCCTTGCTCGTCACTCGATACATGTGTTTTAAGGAAAAGAAGAGAAAATAATAAAATCGTTTGAATATGTGGATATGTAAAAAAATTGCCATGCTAGAGGAATGGATGATATGGAATGGATGATATGCCTTGATGAATGTATTTTAGGATACCATACATCTTAAAAACCACAGCCCCCAAATCTTGCCTGCAGTGTAACTTTTATGGTAACTTTTAAATTACTATTCACCATGCAAAGGGAAGAGAGAGTCGCGAGCATGTATTGAACCATTATAGAGAAAATTGCGCTCACGTGGCAGACTTTGTCACAGTGTGCCCTGCAGGGAACTGTCAGTAATCGTATTGACAGTTTTTTTGCGTACCACGCCCAGATGTTGAGTTGCTTATGTACATGTTTATTGCTGGCATCCGTCACAGTGTGACGATGGAGTGGGCTTCGCAGGACGAAATCAACATGGGATTATAAGCTGGTTCCCAACAGCAAATCGCCTCTCTCTGCTGGGTAAACCAAGGGAACATCATTGGATGATACGGCTTGGCACCAGTGACTTGTCGGTATGTTTCATTGTATCAATGTTATCCGCCTATCCGGACTCCATGTCCGGATGTTTGTTTTCAGAGTTAACGAGTCCCATCTACTGCTGGTGGTGTTTTTGCTTGACTGGGCTCTGGCTGGAATTGAACTCCAGACCACCAACTTGAACTTGAGATTTGCTCAGGATAGACCACTCGGCCACCAAGCACCCTAGTTTATTAAGCTGTCCATAATATTATCCAGGAAATTTTGACTGTTGATGAATTCCTGCCAATGAGACGTCATCGCCGTGAGACCAAACGGACGGTTCGCTTGCACTCATCTGCTGACCACTGTGATACAAGCCAGTGGAAGCAGACTGGGTGCAAGTGAAACCTCTGTGCATCCACAATCTGTCCACTGTGTCCACTGAAAATAATGTATCTAATTTCTCTGGCCTGTTCATCCATAAATAGAAGTGATTTGTTTATTGAAAAAAAAATGTGTGTATGTTAAGATGTGAATACTTTGTGCTGTATGTGTAGAAATATGTGTATCTTGCGTCAATTTTGTTTTCCTTTAAGAATGAAATAGTGATGTATTGGAGAGATGAAATGAAGACGTTGTTTTCGTACTTCAAGACTAGCGAATGTGGAACTAAACAGACGCAACAGTTTATATTGGTTAGCTGGAATACAATAATTTATATCTGAAGGCACTGGTACAGTTAACAGTCTGGTATGACGAGGGATTAGTTTAAGGGAATGTTGCAGAATGTATGCTTTGATATTTGAATCATCAACCTTTCGTAACAACATGTGCTGAAAGCTTGATTGGACTGTCTACTGCAAATGCAGTCGAAAAACAAAGTCGAAAGTCGCGGACCTGTCTCAGTGACGTAATATCTTATACTACAACCTGGTACGAGACAGCACATAGAGGGACTCTATAACCGACTGTATCGTTATTAACGCCATACAAGCGCTCCTCCAGCGAAATGTAGCTCTCTTTCTGTTATCGGGACCCATGCGGGGGCGTCTGTTCCTTGGGGTGACTAGCATCGTGTTTAGCCCGATATAGAGCAGCCCTTCGAGGTAATTTTATCAATGCCAGTGATACCCGCTACTTAGCGAGGGATGTAGTTTGTTGTCGTTTTGTATCCCTTAAATGTTGTCTATTTGATCCAGATCAAGAGAAGCATAGCTTCATGTCTTTCGGAAACGTTAACTCTATGTAAGGCTTTAAAAAAAAAAAAAACATGTCCCCTACATTCAGCGACCTGCTTGCAAACATAGATACAATGATTTATCTTGTATTGTGTTTACTTTTGGAGTTTTTGCCTGGCATTGCGACATTTAATAAAATAGTTATCTGTAACACATTTCATTCGATACCTTCTTTCTTGTCATTTTTTCATCAAATTTAAGGCCGATTTCATTAGATACCACGATACCGTCTATATTTAAAAGACATTCCTTCAACACAAGGAAAGTGTCTGAACTGACTGATGAAATATGTTTTTGGTTTCTAACATTTTTTTTTTTTTTTGCTCCTCAAACACAACCATATTTTTCAATATTTGTTTTTGGGTTTACAGAATAAATAAATTATCGAATGAATTATACAGCACACTTTCTATTTAAAATACTGCTAGTTATGTTATATCAAGCTGGTTCTTGAATGTAAGGAAGTTTCAAGACAACCTTAAATGGGACGATGGAAGTGAATCTGTTATTCAAAAACAAATTTAATTAGCTTTTTATCCAAAAGACCACTGTGTCTGACTTTCTGATAGACCAGTGTGTCTGACTTTAAGAAAGACCAGGGTGTCTGACTTTGAGATAAACCAGCGAGCCTGACTTTCAGATAGACCAAGGTGCCTGACTTTGAGATAGACCAGCGTGCCTGACTTTGACATAGACCAGGGTGCCTGACTTTGAGATAGAACAGAGTGTTATTATTTTCCAATTGACCCTTATTAACGGTATATAGGAAACCGTTAATGGGGCTAAGTGGAGGATAAAGTCATTTACATGACTTCATTTCAAAGCGTGACAGTTGTATGAATGTATGAATGAATGTATGTATGTATGCATGCATGTATGTATGTATGTATGTATGTATGTATGTATGTATGTATGTATGTATGTATGCATGTATGTATGTATGTATGTATGTATGTATGTATGTATGTATGTATGTATGTATGTATGTATGTATGTATGTATGTATGTATGTATGTATGTATGTATGTATGTATGTATGTATGTATGTATGTATGTATGTATGTATGCATGTATGTATGTATGTATGTATGTATGTATGTATGTGTGTGTGTATGTATGTATGTATGTATGTATGTATGTGTGTTTGTGTGTTTGAATGTATTTATTTATGCATGTATATGTGAATGAAATTATGTATGTATGTTAGTATGTATGTAAGCATGTGTGCAGACAGCCCAGGACAGAGCCAGATGGAGAGCTGCTGTCAAGAAGAGTGCTAAATCCCATGAAGCTAATAGAATAACCACAGCTGAGACACGCAGGCTTGTCCGAAAGAGCAACATTAGGTCATCGTCTGAAGCAACTTTTCCATGCCCACGGTGTCATAGATTATTCCGAGCAAGGATCGGTCTAACAAGCCACCTAAGAGCTCACCGTAATCCCAACCCCCCCCCCCCACCCGCCCCTAACCGGATGGTTCGATGGTCCTTGTCGACTTCGACGGACGAACAACATGTAAGTATGTGTGCATGTACGTACGTATATATGTATTTATGAATACATATATGTATATAATGTATGTATGTATGTTTGTATGTATGTATGCATTATTTATGTATGTATGCATGTATGTATGTATGTATGTTTGTGTGTATGCATTTATGTGATTTGTATGGTTCATTGTGTATGGATTTATGACATACTATAATAATAATGTGAACTGTGATCGCCAAATTGAATTGCCGTGACCGTTCAAGCAAGAACAATCCTTGCGTCAATTCTGCATAGCTCAGCATTTACTACATGACTCATCAAAGTGAGTGCTGCTCTCTGCAAAATCGACTCTAACCTTTACAATGGGAATGGCATTCTAAAACCAATCATAACCGACTCATTTATTGGAAACGTCCTTTTGACCAAAAATGTGCAACTATGGTACTTCACTAGGTGTGTTTAGCATATCACGACAACATATTCGTAAGACAGATCAAATAGCTACGTGTCATAGACGTGGCAGTTAGAGGACTTCACTAGGTGTGCTTAGCACAACACGACCACAGATTCGTAAGCCAGATCCGATGGCTATGTATCATAGACATGGCAGTCACAGACTTCACTATGTACGTTTAGCACAACACGACTACAGATACGTAAGACAGATCCAATGCCTATGTGTCATAGACATGGCAGTCACAGACCTCATTAGGTGTGTTTAGCACAACACGACCACAGATTCGTGAAGCGTTTTGTGTCTGTAACGTTTTGTGTTGAATACACTTATGTGCATCTACACGTCAGTGACTCTGTACATCACTGCTGTGTGAGACAAGTTACCACCGAGTCCACTAGTTACTTGTATGGTTACATAGTGATGTTAACACTGACTGTAGACATTCTTCAACTTTGAAAATAGTTAAATTCTATGCGTGTATAATATATTTGAAAATTCGTATAGCCCGTTATGACTTTAGTAAGTTCTATGCGTGTATAATATATTTGAAAATTAGTGTATCCCGTTATGACTTCAGTAATTAGTATGAGTCAGTGTGGCGTACTGAATTTGAAAAAAAAACACATTAACTATAACCTTAATAACCTTACCACTTAACCTTAATAACGATACATATCCATCTATTATGGGGGCTAAATGAAGAATAAAGTCATCTAACGTGACTTCACTCAGGGGCGTTCATTCATGTGTGTGCATGTGCGTGTCTGTTTATTTAATTATTCTTGATCATCATAAGAATTGATAAGTTGCATGTTTTCTCTAAAGTTGGTCACCATTGCATGTGTCTAAATATCATATCCTTTTTCACTGCCAATGTCTTCATTTAAGTTGGCCTTAATTGCTCGTGTCTAAAAATCATGTTTGCTTACACTGTCAATGTCAGCATTATAGATGGCCATAATTGCTTGCGTCTAAAAAAATCATGTCTGTTTTCACTGTCTGTGTCTTCATTACAGTTGGCCTTAAGTGGTTGTGTCTAAACATCATGTGTTATCAATGTGTTTGTCTTCATCCACTCAATGTGTCAGCATTGAGTGTCATCATAATGTGTACCATTATGATATCATATAAACGTGAAGTATCATAATTTGTCACGAGTATGTCACGAGTACGTGTGTTATCATTATGTGTGCCATCATAACGAATCATCATATGTGTATTAAACGAATGTTTCTTAATGTGCGTGCTCCATCATATCCACTGATAAGTGTGTTATCATTACGTGTGGCCAACATGCTTGTCATCATCTCTTTAGTACTGTAATGGCGTCTCTGTATGTGTGCCATCATAATATCCTCATCCATGTATGTTCATAGTAACATAACATCTAGTAACACTCTGCATGATATCGCCGAGATGACGCATGCGACATTCATCTAAGAGATGACGCATAGTTTTCCCCATGGAACATTAAGGATTCATACGCCTATACTATCGAATGAAGACTGACTGTTTCTAAGGGAAACTTTATACTACTACAACACCACAGAGTATTACAGTTGATTAGGATTGCTAGAGTGTTGTTCTGATAGATAGTATCTTGAAATATGTTTCTAAATATAAATATACATTGTACATATTCGTTGTTCGTTGTTGTATGGCTTTTCTTGACTTGACAAACTCAAACTGGTGTTTTCATCTGTAATCTTGTTATGTGTTCAACTGTAAGGTTGTCATGTGTTCAGCTGTAAGGTTGTTATGTGTTCAGCTTTAAGGTTGTTATGTGTTCAACTGTAAGGTTGTTATGTGTTCAACTGTCAGATTGTTATTTTTCAACTGTAAGGTTGTTATGTGTTAAAGTGTAAGGTTGTTATGTGTTAAACTGTAAGGTTGTTATGTGTTAAACTGTAAGGTTGTTATGTGTTAAACTGTAAGGTTGTTATGTCTTCATCTTTAAGGTTGTTATGTGTTCAACTGTAAGGTTGTTATGTGTTCAACTGTAAGGTTGTTACGTGTTCAGCTATAAGGTTTTTATGTGTTTAGCTTTAAGGTAGTTATATGTTCAGCTTTAATGTTGTTATGTGTTCAACTGTAAGGTTGTTATGTGTTCAACTGTAAGGTTGTTATGCATTCAGCATCATCCAACTTGTATAATCGTAAATCGAGTTAGAGGTGTTTACTGCAAGATAAACTTACGGACACACTCTAGAAATAGTTGTACAATAACAGGTGGGACTGAGAGTTTCTTACACGAAAAGTTGACACTTTTAGCTCTGTTTATTACTGTATATACTTTGTTATGTGTTCAACTGTCAGATTGTTATTTTTCAACTGTAAGGTTGTTATGTGTTAAAGTGTAAGGTTGTTATGTGTTAAACTGTAAGGTTGTTATGTGTTAAACTTTAAGGTTGTTATGTGGTAAACTGTAATGTTTTTATGTATTCAACTTTAAGGTTGTTATGTGTTCAACTGTAAGGTTGTTATGTGTTCAACTGTAAGGTTGTTATGTGTTCAACTGTAAGGTTGTTATGTATTGAGCATCATCCAACTTGTATAAACGTAAATCGAGTTAGAGGTGTTTACTGCAAGATAAACTTACGGACACACTCTAGAAATAGTTGTACACTAACAGGTGGGACTGAGAGTTTCTAACTCGAAAAGTTAAAACTTTTTGCTCTGTTTATTACTGTATATACTTTGTTATGTGTTCAACTGTCAGATTGTTATTTTTCAACTGTAAGGTTGTTATGTGTTAAACTGTAAGGTTGTTATGTGTTAAACTGTAAGGTTGTTATGTATTCAGCTTTAAGGTTGTTATGTGTTCAACTGTAAGGTTGTTATGTGTTCAACTGTAAGGTTGTTATGTGTTCAGCTATAAGGTTGTTATGTGTTCAGCTTTAAGGTAGTTATATGTTCAGCTTTAATGTTGTTATGTGTTCAACTGTAAGGTTGTTATGAGTTCAACTGTAAGGTTGTTATGCATTGAGCATCATCCAACTTGTATAAACGTAAATCGAGTTAGAGGTGTTTACTGCAAGATAAACTTACTGACACACTCTAGAAATAGTTGTACATTAACAGGTGGGACTGAGAGTTTCTAACACGAAAAGTTAACACTTTTAGCTCTGTTTATTACTGTATATAGTTTGAAAACCTTTTTACTATAGAGATGATAGATGAAACTTGTCCAAATAGGTAATTGTGGATGAATCGGATGTCAAAAGTGTTATATTTACGAATATTGATGTTATCGACGGTGGTGAATTTAATGGAGGGAAGTTCCGATTCGGTGCAGGTTGTTAATGTTTTTATGAGTATACATTACATGTTATATTGTCACACTGGCATTGTTATGCTTCATAATCATTGTGATTCATAATCAAATGTTTTATTGAAAGACATTAACATATTAAATGTATATTCTTCAAAGATTTTATAATCCTTAAAAAAAAAATTCCATGACAGGACTTTTAAAAACAAGATGATTACCCCAAAATTGATTGTTCTATGGATTGTGGCGATCTTAACTCGTAATTAAGATGGAGTTGATGTTGTCACAGTCAATATAACTGTCAAAATTTTTGTCACATGTAACTGAATATAAGTCTACAGGGTAAACTATTTCCCCAAAGTCTTTAACAGAAAGTTCGCAATTTAGTATATATAGACTTTAAAAAAAAAAAAAAAAAATTCCAGTATTTCAAATCATTTCTTTTTTTGCGCCTAGAGGGTAATGAAAACAGATAGACACAACTGCATGCGAGTTAGCAGGGAAGTGAAGAGGTGTTTACTGCAAGATAAACTTACGGACACACTCTAGAAATAGCTGTACACTAACAGGTGGGACTGAGAGTTTCTAACACGAAAAGTTAACACTTTTAGCTCTGTTTATTACTGTATATACTTTGAAAACCTTTTTACTACACATAATTTTGTTGTGTCTCACGGGCGCTCAGTATTCATGTAGTTGCAAAGGCATTTCAATATATAGCAGCAATCAAGCTTTCCCTGTTTTCCCAGACACTCGGCATAGACCCTTTGATATCATTTAAAAACTAAATTTTAAAAACATTCAAAACTGGAGCTATTGTTCTCAGATAGAAAATAAAACATAATTGAACAGTTTGAAACTTTTTTTTTTAATTTAAAAAGAAAAAAAATTCTATAAACACAAGTGAAGTGTTCTTCCATTCGCCACCTCTGAACTGAATTAATCTGATTTTATTATGCTCATTTAACTCACTGGCAGTTAAGAAGAAGATGTAAGTGATTTTCATGAGTAGGACAATGTCAGATTACCCATCCACGTCTGAAGTGTGTCAGTAATTTTCATGGGTATGACAATTTGAAAATTGCCCATCTACGTCAGAAGAATGTCAGAGATTGTAATGAGTAGGACCATGTCAGATTACCCATCTACGTCAAAAGTCTGTTTTCATCATATCACGTGGGCACAACCATAATTGTTACGAAGAAATAATCACTTTTGAACGAATGGAATTGATTTGAATTCGTCAAAACCGAGTATATCTTGCAAATCTACCGACCTCTGCTTGTTTTGTACATCACGTGTGGGAGGGTAGTTGCGAAAAAAGCTGTGGTAGACTGCCTCCAAGTAACATTTGTTGATATCATTTTAAAAGCTTATAAAATGTAACGCATAAATTGGCTTGAAGGTAAATGTGCAGTTGAGATCTAACTCAGTAGCTCGCACGAACAGAGCTGTTCCACCTAATGATTGTGCTGAATGTTTATTTTAAGGTTATTTAGATATTCTATTATATTTTACAAGAAAATAATAATGAAATTATTGTCATTTCTGATTAGGTTTCCTCTAGCACATCGGTAAAAAGTAAATGATTGGGAACAGACGGAAATATTTTGGGAAAAATGCATGTGGTGTATTAGTCAGTGAAAACGTAGACAGAGACGATAAAACACACACATGCATGTACAAAATATGTCTTTGGCTATGGAAAAAACAAATGACGAAATTCAATGATTACGACTAGGTCTTTCCTGCAATTTATCAATCCAATTCTCGTGATAGGACTGAGCACTGGTTTATAATTTGCGGAATAGGATTATGTAGATCTGCACAATGTGTGATTCGTGTGTCACTCGTGGTACATGGAAGATCAGTTGCTCGAAGAAGAAGCATACAGATGAATGTGGAAAATATGGATGAGTGTCAGCTGTTTTGGATGAATCGGGGAATGTGTATATCTTGTTTGAGTTTGATATTATGGGCAAAAATGGATAATAGAGATAATAGATGAAACTTGTCCAAATAGGTAATTGTGGATGAATCGGATGAAAAAAAGTGTTATATTTACGAATATTGATGTTATCGACGGTGGTGAATTTAATGGAGGGACGTTCCGATTCGTTGCAGGCTGCTAATGTTTGTATATGAGAATACATTACATGTTATATTGTCACACTGGCATTGCTATGCTTCATAATCATTGTGATTCATAATCAAATGTTTTATTGAAAGACATTAACATATTAAATATATATTGTTCAAAGATTTTATAATCCTTAAAAAAAAAACTTCCATGACAGGACTTTTAAAAACAAGATGATTATCCCAAAAATGATTGTTCTATTGATTGTGGCAACTTTAACTCGTAATTAAGATGGAGTTGATGTTGTCACAGTCAATATAACTGTCAAAATTTTTGTCACATAAAACTGAATATAAGTCTACAGGGTAAACTATTTCCCCAAAGTCTCTAACAGAAAGTTCGCAATTTAGTATATGTAGACTTTACACATTTTTTTAAAAATTCCAGTGGTTCAAATCATTTTTTAGCCCATAGAGGGCAATGAAAACAGATAGACACAACTTCATGCGAGTTAGCAGGGAAGTGAAGAGGTGTTTACTGCAAGATAAACTTGCGGACACACTCTAGAAATAGCTGTACAATAACAGGTGGGACTGAGAGTTTCTAACTTGAAAAGTTAACCCTTTTAGCTCTGTTTATTATTGTATATACTTTGTTATGTGTTCAACTGTCAGATTGTTATTTTTCAACTGTAAGGTTGTTATATGTTAAATTAAGGTTGTTATGTGTAAAACTGTAAGGTTGTTACGTGTTAAACTGTAAGGTTGTTATGTATTCAGCTTTAAGGTTGTTATGTGTTCAACTGTAAGGTTGTTATGTGTTCAACTGTAAGGTTGTTATGTGTTCAGCTATAAGGTTGTTATGTTTTCAGCTTTAAGGTAGTTATATGTTCAGCTTTAATGTTGTTATGTGTTCAACTGTAAGGTTGTTATGTGTTCAACTGTAAGGTTGTTATGCATTAAGCATCATCCAACTTGTATAAACGTAAATCGAGTTAAAGGTGTTTACTGCAAGATAAACTTACGGACACACTCTACAAAAAGTTGTACAATAACAGGTGGGACTGAGAGTTTATAACACGAACAGTTAACACTTTTTGCTCTGTTTATTACTGTATATACTTTGAAAACCTTTTTACTACACATAATTGTGTTGTGTCTCACGGGCGCTGAGTATTCATGTAGTTGCAAAGGCATTTCAATATATAGCAGCAATCAAGCTTTCCCAGTTTTCCCAGACACTCGGCATAGACCCTTTGATATCATTTAAAAATTAAATTTTAAAAACATTCAAAACTGGAGCTATTGTTCTCAGATAGAAAATAAAACATAATTGAACAGTTTGAAACTTTTTATTTTTAATTTTAAAAAAAAAAAAAATTCTATAAACACAAGTGAAGTGTTCTTCCATTCGCCATCTCTGAACTGAATTAATCTGATTTTAGTATGCTCATTTAACTCACTGGCAGTTAAGAAGAAGATGTAAGTTGTTTTCATGAGTAGGACAATGTCAGATTACCCATCCACGTCTGAAGTGTGTCAGTAATTTTCATGGGTATGACAATTTGAAAATTGCCCATCTACGTCAGAAGAATGTCAGAGATTGTAATGAGTAGGACCATGTCAGATTACCCATCTACGTCAAAAGTCTGTTTTCATCATATCACGTGGGCACAACCATAATTGTTACGAAGAAATAATCACTTTTGAACGAATGGAATTGATTTGAATTCGTCAAAACCGAGTATATCTTGCAAATCTACCGACCTCTGCTTGTTTTGTACATCACGTGTGGGAGGGTAGTTGCGAAAAAAGCTGTGGTAGACTGCCTCCAAGTAACATTTGTTGATATCATTTTAAAAGCTTATAAAATGTAACGCATAAATTGGCTTGAAGGTAAATGTGCAGTTGAGATCTAACTCAGTAGCTCGCACGAACAGAGCTGTTCCACCTAATGATTGTGCTGAATGTTTATTTTAAGGTTATTTAGATATTCTATTATATTTTACAAGAAAATAATAATGAAATTATTGTCATTTCTGATTAGGTTTCCTCTAGCACATCGGTAAAAAGTAAATGATTGGGAACAGACGGAAATATTTTGGGAAAAATGCATGTGGTGTATTAGTCAGTGAAAACGTAGACAGAGACGATAAAACACACACATGCATGTACAAAATATGTCTTTGGCTATGGAAAAAACAAATGACGAAATTCAATGATTACGACTAGGTCTTTCCTGCATTTTATCAATCCAGTTCTCGTGATAGGACTGAGCACTGGTTTATAATTTGCGGAATAGGATTATGTAGATCTGCACAATGTGTGAGTCGTGTGTCACTCGTGGTACGTGGAAGATCAGTTGCTCGAAGAAGAAGCGTACAGATGAATGTGGAAATAATGGATGAGTGTCAACTGTTTGGATGAATCGGGGAATGTGTATTGTATATCTTGTTTGAGTTTGATATTATGGGCGAAAATGGATAATAGAGATAATAGATGAAACTTGTCCAAATAGGTAATTGTGGATGAATCGGATGAAAAAAAGTGTTATATTTACGAATATTGATCTTATCGACGGTGGTGAATTTAATGGAGGGAAGTTCCGATTCGTTGCAGGTTGTTAATGTTTGTATGAGTATACATTACATGTTATATTGTCATACTGGCATTGTTATGCTTCATAATCATTGTTATTCATAATCAAATGTTTTATTGAAAGACATTAACATATTAAATATATATTCTTGAAAGATTGTATAATCCTTTAAAAAAACTTCAATGACAGGACTTTTATAACAAGAGGATTATCCCCAAAATGATTGTTCTATTGATTGTGGCGGCTTTAACTCGTAATTAAGATGGAGTTGATGTTGTCACAGTCAAAATAACTGTCAAAATTTTTGTCAAATGAAACTGAATATAAGTCTACAAGGTAAACTGTTTTCCCAAAGTCTTTAACAGAAAGTTCGCAATTTAGTATATATAGACTTTAAAAACAAAAAAAACAAAAAAAATTTCCAGTGTTTAAAATCAATTTTTGTTTGTTTGCGCCTAGAGGGTAATGGAAACAGATGATACAACTGCATGCGAGTTAACAGGGGAGTGGACGGTTTGTTTAAAAAAAAGAAAAAAACTTTTAATACAGGGGCGTCATTTGTTTTTTTTTATTCAGGGGGTTGGGGATAAAACCAAAATTTTGTTGCTTGTTAAGGTGCTTAGTACTTAAGGCGCCACAGTGAATAGCAATTTAAATAAAACCTGCAAATTCAGGGGGGGGGGGAATGCACCCCCCCTCCAAATCCCCTAGCCAAATGTTATCCCTTATGTGATAGATCCAACATTTTCATGGTTCGATGTGTTGTTCGATTATTGGCGGGTTGCTTTAACCTGCGACACATTTCTCCTTTTTTTTTTTAATGTTTTTGATTTGTTGTTGATTAAGTCTGTTGTAAGCTTGTACCGCCGCAAAGAAATAAGTCAACTGTAGGAGACTCTCCACAACAGCTGGTGTGTGTATGCAGCTGCCGATCTTAAACTGTAACGGATTTTTAGGGTCTACGGCTGCATTCCTGTTCCGGTTGTGCTCTAAACGACTACGACAACGAAGACTTCAGCCTCTGTCGTGTGTTTTCTTTCCGGGACTAAACCATCGGCGTTTATTTAATGTAACAGATAATTAACTGTTTTGGCGTGAAGCTGTTTGACTAGGACGACAGGGGAAAGTTGATGCAACTGTATGTCTGTTAAGGAACGTTTAAATCCTCCATATTAACTTTGATTTTGTAAGTGTATTTATATTGTTTGTTTCTTTTTTTTTTGGGTGGAAGTAAGGCCTTTGTCAGGTTAAATGACCCACTTCCTAGTCATCCTATTAACCTAAAACTCTGAACATTGAAAGACAATGATAATATATATGGACATATATATATATATATATATATAAATATATATAAATATAACTATCTAATTATATAATTTGATACAGGGTCTAAGTGATTAAAGATTACATAGAATCTAGATTATTAGCTTGCTGCTTATAAATCTTGCTACAGTATTGGACTTTTTCACCATAATAGTATTTATAAAAATATGCTGATCGATCTATGATCTATCTACCTCAACGATCTATTTTCAATTTTACAACTTAATAACTCAATATAACTTAACAAATCCATGTTGTGTTTGTGTTTGTTTAATTGTGACTTTCTGTTGATGTCACGCGGCTGATTTCTTAAGACAAATGGAAAGTTTGTTCTAGTGACTTGGGGGGTAGCTGAATCCTGCGTTTCCACACCTTGGCCTTAATGAGAATTTAGTGGGTTAAGTTAGTCTGACACGTTCCACAAAAGGCTTTCATCTCTAACTGCGTTATATCCTGCTATCCTCGGGTGACACGGAAGGAGTTAAAAAATGTGTGGCGGAAAACAGAGATGAAACGATTATTATTGTTTGGGCAAGTTGGAATTGGCTTTGAAAGTTTTTTTTCTATTTAATGGGGTTTTTTAACCACAAAAAAATATGGCACCTAGCAGGTGGGAATTTTAAATTTAGTTCCCATCTGTAATTGTATTGTTGCCTTGATAGAAATGACATCCAATGCTGATATTCCCTTTGTTTTAAAAAAAAATATGGGGGGGGGGGTGGAGTAGCGGAGATCTCAAACTTCACTCTTCAACTTCCGCTACCGCCCTTTTGCTTATGTTCACTAAGTCCATGTAGAAACTTTGTTAGTTTTGGTACACATACACTTCGGTAAATTAAGTTTGTGAAATGTCATGAACTAATGCTGTAATGAAATTGAAAATTTAGGAAATGATATGAAGGGATTAAATAAATGAGGCTTTAATAATACACAGTTAAAACCGAAGAGAAGCATAATTACATCTTTACTCCGAATATTAGGTGTGCTTGTAGCAAATTCTAATCAATTGACATTACATTTTAACAGACTGGTTTTGTTTATTTGCAATAAATTTTGACTTTTTTTCATGGTCGGTTCCCTTTGACTTATGTTGAAAATTTATGTTAAAGTAGTTTGGCTATTGGGAAAGTTTTATTTTGTAGTCAGTCGTCAGATCAGTTTTAACGTACTTTAGAAGGTACAGTACCATTTAGCAGGTAACATTTAGCAGGTAACATTTTTGCAGGTAACATTAAGCAGGTAATATTTAGCCGGTAATATATAGCAGGTAAAATTTAGCAGGTGACATTTTGCATTATAAACTGACCATATCATAAACCTTATATTTCTCCTTGACACCCAATCATTTCCTTGCTTGAAAGGTGTGTTTGTCAGCAGATGATGTTCAGTACAAAAAAGAAAACTTGCATAGTAGCATGAATATCAAGGTTAATCGTCCAATGGTCAGGCACAGAGTAAAAAAGAAACCGCTATTCCAGCTGTTATCTGCTGACAGACATCCACTGGTCAAGGGTGCTAAATATATAACATGACCAATGTTGTGTCTGCCAACACATTTCAGTACAACTGCAACAGTTACAAGAGGATCTGTACATTTGGGCCTCATAAAATATTTAAAAAAAATAAATTTCATAACTGATGCCCACTTTTCTTTTAATGTATGTGAGATATTCTTTTACACCGTAAGTTGATAGTGGACATAATTTTTCAGCATTGTGCATAAACATTGTTTGTCTGTAAACAACGATACTTTGATGAGACTTTACCTTTTACATTTTTCCAAGCGTCGTGTTAAAAAAATATCACCTGATTAAGAAAAAGATCGGACACATTTGTTCCTGATTTTTTATCCAAAACTGTTCTTTCCCTACAAACCTTCTGGTCAGTTTTCAAGAGAAGTTAAATGGTCAGTGGGTTTGTAGTCAAATGACAGTATAAACAACCAACAATTCTCACATAATAATTTCATGTGTATGGTATACATCAACAAGTGTAAGAATGAATGTCACCCCTTCGTCATAATCAATCCGCATGATCGACTATCTAGTGATGTTTGCTCCCATACCCATGTCTATGAATCATTCAATCATCATTGCTATAAAAATACTGCCAATGACGGTTCATGCCTTATAACATATAACACGTTCAGCAACAAGACAAACAACACAACAGAGAGGTAAGACATATCGACCTAAATGCAACGGTGGATTAGGAGAAGAGCCTACTTAAACGTCAGACGACTTTCATCGACCTACTACAAGTCGATGACATATGATTGGTCAAATTAGCCAGGCTTCGCGACATCAGAGTTTTTTAATGACGGTTTAGGGAAGATGGTGACCCAGCCCATGGTCACCCATCCCATGGTGACCCAGCCCATGGTGACCCCAGCCCATGGTGACCCAGCCCATGGTAACCCAGCCCGTGGTGACCCTAGCCCATGGTGACCCAGCCCTACCACTGGGTCGGGATGGGCACCCATCCCATGGTGACCCAGCCCATGGTGACCCCAGCCCATGGTGACCCAGCCCATGGTAACCCAGCCCGTGGTGACCCTAGCCCATGGTGACCCAGCCCATGGTGACCCAGCCCATGGTCACCCAGCCCATGGTGACCCAGCCCATGGTCACCCAGCCCATGGTGACCCAGCCCATGGTCACTCTGACCCCTTGCATAGTTTAACCGAATTTCTCATCACGTTTAGATCTCCAAACTCTCTCTTTTTTTTTTCTACCGCATCTCAAGTTACACAGTTTCAAAACACGACTGATTAATACGTTTAGACATTCTGACACGGGATTGTGCTTTTTTTTAAACATTTTTTTTTGAAAACATGAAAGTCATAACTCTTGTCTCGTTCCAGACGCATCAAGTATGACGTCATTACAATCCGTTTCCGATATATTTTTTTTTTATAATAGCAAACTCTTTTTTTTACTTCTTTCTACAAACTTTGTTTTGAATGACGAACTCAACTTGACGGGTGCATCAGATCAATCGCTCTGAAATTTAAACTCATGAAATGTCAAGTCATGTCTTTTTGTATTTTGAAGAGTCCAACACAATTTTGGACTACTTGATTTGGTAGGATGTCAGAATCATTAGTTTCACTTTACCAGATTAAGACAAGCAGCCGTTCAAGTAATTTTGCAATTTTAATTCAAAGATATACACATTTAAAAAAAAAATTCAATTCATTTAATAATCTACATACACTTGTTTCAGATTTTTTTTTTCAAACACTGTCACATTTTTCTATCTGTATCTGTTTGAAGATAACATAAGATAAGATTTTTTGTAGGATTACAATGTTTGATATAATCTTTATGTCAAGCTACGTCACAGGAAGATGAATCAAGGGTCTGCAAACTGAATGATGTTTTTATGATTTGACGGACAGGGCATCGTGAAAAGATATGATTCCTGTTTATCAAGTCAAAAAAATCGCTTTCAGAATCTCTACAAGGCGATGAACTGAATTTATCTAACAAGAGGACAATAATCAATTCCTAGTTAATTACTTTTTTGTGAAGTCATATTAAGCTAATCCATAAGTAATTCTTCAATTATAAATGGCGACATACAATTTGTCAAAAAATGTCAGTGTCCAAGAATGACGCAGCTTTGACTTCTAACTAAAAGAAAAAACCGCCCCCCCCCCCCAAAACCCCAAAAAAAAAAAAAAAAAAAAAAACACAATTTGTGTGTGAATATCTCTATTTATCTCTGAACGATTGTATAACACGGCCATGCCAAAAATTGTGCACATTTTTTTTTTCTTTTCTTCCTAGTTCTTTAATTAACTCATCTTCGTAATAATTGTCTAAGATCAATATGACAATCTTGTAATATAATATACCAGCAGTTATATCAATCATTCATCGCGTTACTGTCATGTAAAGAAATATGGTTAATCTATAATTGCCCCTGCATATCTCTGAACAATAGAGACAGAACAATTAATGAAGAGCTTATTTTTTTTTAAAAATAATTATCATTATCATTATTTTAGCATGAGAGAGTGGGAAAAACGTGTGTGTGTGTGTGGGGGGGGGGGGTTATGGCGGGGGGGGGGGGGTTATTTAAATTTTTTTTTTTTTGAAGAGCTTATTTTTTTTTAAAAATAATTATCATTATCATTATTTTAGCATGAGAGAGTGGGAAAAACGTGTGTGTGTGTGTGGGGGGGGGGGTTATTGCCGGGGGAGGAGGGTTATTTCAATTTTTTTTTTTTAAAAAGATCGATAACTGTGTCTCATATAAAGACAGAGAAATATTGTTTTCCTCCAATTTATACATTTCATTCTTACGGGTTCGATTCATATTTTTTTTTAAAGAAAAAAAATTGTTTTTATTATCAGAGTTAAAAAAAAATAATTTGGAATAAATTTGAAGGAAACAAGAATGAATCTTTCTATTCATATATTTAAGAATAAAAGGTTTTTTTTTTGTCTTCAAATTTTCAAGTATCAAATATGTTATATTGTTACATTTGATTTGAATCCAACTAAAACTTCATCTAGATAGGGTATGAAAACATTGATTTACAATCAAATTACTTGTGTGAATATATCGACAACTGCAGCTGTTTGTTGTTCCAATATTCAAGTAGATTCAGTTACTTAACATTAATTTTCAGAATGCTTATTCAAGATACACGTTAAGTATCTATTATTATTATTATTATTATTATTATTATCACCTTTATTATTATAATTTTTATTTTATTAATCGATAATATTTATCAAGATTTAACTCAAATTTCGTTTCATTACTAAACATCTATTAAATAAGAAATTAAGGTCGACGATCCGAATTTTCTAAACCAATGAAACGAGAAATAAAGTGTGTTTTTTTCCTCAACAACCCCATAAAGCAACTACAATATAGTGACAAAGTCCATTCGATGCTTTATGTGGATTAGTGAGAAGATTCACTACTTCACCTACCTGAAGTCACTGCGGCGTCATGTGGGCGTCATCAGCCATCTGAAATACATCGGTACACCTCTGAGGGAATTGATGATATGCTACGAATACTTGTTCGTTTATCACGTTTTTTCAATAAATACAGTACTTTGATAAAAATATATTTAAAAAAACAAGCAAAAAAAAAACCAAACTATTTAATGTCTCTCTGAATACGTCAAAAGCCTCTCTGCTCTTTGCTCATTGCTCGTTGCTCTGTGAGGTTGCAACTGTGACATTAACCAGTTGATACCCCGGGGAGTTACCAGCAATGTTTTGCAAGCTCCCCGCTTCCAGCAAATGTGCATGCAGATATTTCAAGTCAGCAGCTCCTGGAGTTCAGTTACACATCCGCGCCTGGCTAGCTTGGCGCCTAGCGCCAGAAATTTAAAACTGCAATTTTTTGGAAGTGATCCGTTCGTGAGCTTTCTGCGGTTCTGTTCCTGTGAATATGTTCTTTTTTTTGGTGCTTTCTTGTTGATGACGCACGACCGTAGTTGATGGCAATGTTTATGTTTTGTTAATTTTTTTCCCCCAAAGACTTGCATTATTTGTATGCACCTTTTACAAATATCTTTTTCATAATAACATTTTTATTAGTGTTTCTACATGTTACATGAAAATGCCACTCAATAAATTTTAAGAAAAAAAATGCTCCCCAGTCACGGTCAAAGCAATTGAAGGTTTCAAGGGGAAAACCAGTGATGTCAGGTTTTGAGAGTTTTGAGAAAATTGAATTGAAAATTTGAAAATTCCTCATGAAAGTAAGAAAATATCAAGATGTCTACGTATTTATTTATTGACTACGCCGCTTTTTCAATTGGACCTATGTATCATATTATTCTATTAAATGGAATGTAGCCACAAGGGAGATAACATAGAAATTTTGAAAAAACTGACATCACTGGTTTTTCCCTTGAACCATTCAATTGTAAAACGTTGGGAAAAAAATAAAGAATTTTATGCTAATGCATGTTTTGTTCTCAAATTTTCATAGCTTTATACAATTTTAAAAAAAAAAACAATAACATAAACAATATTTTTTTTGGTGGTATAATTATTTTAATTTTCGTACAACTTCTATTTTCTTGCCAGACGCGCCAATTTTCTGCACACTCAAACGATCGTACTATCTAGAAACATTTTCTTTTAATGAAAGACATGTAATGGGCCTCGCCATTATTTAGCAAACGCATTGACTGTGGTGCTTCATTTAGCGTTGAACTGATTTTCTGACCTGTCGTGGAGTTTAACTTCAGCTGTTAATAACAGGTTTCATATTTAAAGTTTAATCAACCCTTTTCAGTCCACTTTCCAGCAAACAGAATTCTTTTTTTTTTTCTTTTTTTTTTTACAAAACGCACCTGCCAACCAGGAACAACAGAATTCGGTTTTCGACCGATAAACAAATCCGTTTAACTTGTCAGTTGATCGTTTGCTCGACCAAAACCAGCCCTTCGGGTCGGCGCTGCTGTCATTATTATACTAATGTTGCAGCCCGCCGGTGATATCCGGCGTAACATTCTGACACTTGTGTTTCACCGTCGTGGTCCTCAACCGAGATGACCAAGTTGAAAGGTTTGAGAATCACCGGGTTCGGGTGTCCGTCTGGGTTTCAGGTTGTCTTCAATTTTAGCACGGCGCACGTTAAGATGAAGGGAGGCTAATGGCTGTTTCTCTGCAAGGATACAGTTATCTCAACGGCTGCCCAGAATTTGTCGGAAGACAGATGGGTCTCATCGAGTCTTTAATCTTGATTAGGCCTTTAAGAAAATTAAGAATCTTTAGCTGAGAATAAACGCTATTTACTTTTCTTATGTTAGTTGTATTTGTATAAGTTTTTTTTTTAATTTGTAGACGACTGTTAACAATAACTGGGCTTTCAAGTTACAAAATTTGTGAGTTGCTTTTGGTTGTCGGGTCTGTAATCCTATCTGATAGCGTTGAAGCTTGTGTGGGGTCTGTGGCAGTGCAACTTCGCAACAAATGACGTGGGCTTTCGTTTCAAATGATTGCTACGGTATAAAGACTGGGTCCTTTCACCACCCCCCCCCCACACTTTTTTTCAGTTGTAACTTAACAATATAATGATACGTTTAGCACTGACATTCCTTTCCTCAATCTTTTTTTTTATTTTTGGTTTGGGGGAGTTGTTTGTCTTTTTCTTGAGATGTGACTTTTATTAGTTTCGTCACACAGATGGGGGACTTATCAGCTTTTTCGCAGGATTAACTTCTTTGGTGTGTGTTCACTATTATGATACATTTTCTGCTCTGTTCGACTTTTAGATTCTCTGTTGTTGCTAAATAATTAATAACTGTACTTCATTACAAGTATTTATATTTGAAGAAGCGTTTTTTTAGTTTGTTCTATTCCAATAAATCTGGAAAAAAGTGATGTTATTGCTGTGTCTTTATTTAGTTACTTTTGCTCTACTGCTTCCTTCAAATGGCTGAATTTGTTTTCTCCATTAAGTTTCACTTATTGGTTTCGTTTCATCAGCTTTCTTCCATTGACTTTATTCAGTTAGCTTGACAGAATGTGTATTAAATTAGGTGGCTTTACTCGTTTCTTTTGAACAGTTATCCTTATTTAAGCTTATGCCATAACTTGTCCTTGGATTAAAATGTTCACTGATAGATGCAGTGCTCTAAATATTCATATTGATATAGAATTACTCACTGTTTTAAATATTGATATTGATATTGATCAAGGCATGTGTTATGCCTTTAGAATCAAATCTCGTATTTGTGTTTTTTCTTTAGTTGATCTAACGACCACTATTTGATGTAGGGCATTTGTTTGGTCATGCTATTATTTCATGAAGCCATCATCTGTAGTGACTTTCGTAGGTCCATGATAAAAAAAACGGAGGCCTTTAAATACATGTACACAAGCAATGTCAGGCTTTGAAGATGATTGAGCTTGTGTCGTTATGTGTGTTTGTTATTTTTTTTTTTATTTAAAATTTTGACACAACCTATGTCAGTAAAGTTCTCACCTCATGCAAGAATAGTCATATGAACTTACGATAATTATTTGCCATAATAAGTGACATGTAAATGACAACTTATGCAAACCATATTATAAGAGTATTCCATCAAAGATATCGGATTGATATCATGGAGATACCAACTGGGAGATCCCAAGGCGCATGCGTGTTACGCGCGCCTACTACTCATGTCTCAACAGCAGACGGCTGCAATCTATGCCACTAATAAGAATTATGAAGCATTTAGGATAGAAGAAGACCTGGATAGAGGGGGAGTGAACATTAAAGTGACAGTGGAACAAACCTAAGATCAGCCTTGCACATTTGTAGAAGAAATGAAGCATGACGATGCTTGTGAAAATCCATCTGTGAGGAACAATGACAGGGACTTAAAATAGTATTACGACCGTTCACACAAATTATCCGTTTTGTTTGTATACAGAACTGCTGCCCTTTGCCTCTGATTTAGCTAGGTCTTGTGCATTACTAAATGCAGTTTGCAATTTTTGTTTATCTAATTATGATTTCAATTATTATTTTCTTTGTGTTTTTTACAAAAATGTAAAATTTTTGTTCCCAACTGATAACCCACTTTTACATAATCGTGTTCATTATTTTTTGTTGTATTTCATTTTTTTTGTGTGTGTTTCTCAAATGTATAAATCAATATGATTATTATGTTCTTGCTATGATCGTAAGAAGCTCATGCTGATACAACATATTCTTTTAAAATTGTGACACTGTTAAGCACTGACTTGTATTGGGAGAACTTAATCCCCTATTTTAATTTTAATTTTAATTTGGCTCGTTGTAAACAGTGCCTGACAAAGGACGATACCATAGAGTCAACAATATTAAAGATACGACACCCAAAACAGTTTCCAGTTACAATTAATAAGATTTATTAATTCTTAAGATAATTACAAAAGAAAAGAAAATATAATTACAATCTTCAACTTACAGTATGGTAGATCTCGTACTGGTACACAGTTAATACAGTTAGAATAATGTGCCAATGAATAATGATGAAATGCGAAAATAAACACATATATATGAACACACAGAATAATACACGTCTCATGAAGTTAATACAAAGCTATCTGAATCTCCGTCTCTTGTCCGTGCCTGTCAATTTCTTATATAGGTGGGTCTACCGGCGCCCAAGCCCTGCCTTCGACAATCTACCCAGCATTTCTAGAACAATCACAATCATTCTACAAAATACTATTTAGAACAGATTCATTATTTTTAGTGGCTGGCGGCATAAACACGACAGATCAAAGGACTAAGCCACACCTCTCTGTGAACACAGCGTCTCATGCGGGGTCAATCAGAGGGCACGCACAAGAAAAATTATGTAAACAACCTCTCTATAACAGACACACTCAAAATACTTGTTTTATTGATACCATTGTGAATGATCTTAAACCTAAATACATTTAGCGATCGTCAAATACCCGTTCTATCTTATTTCTTTGATATCTTATTATTTAAATATTGGTTTCTTTGTCACTCGTAACATTGATAATCAAAAGTATAGGTTAATTAGTAACGTCTTTTTTATTAACACAATTATTTGTTGGTCAAGATTGTGGAAATGTTTGCAAAAATTATCAAGTTAAAAATAGCACACGTTTAGTTTAGTTTGGAGTTTTTGATGTGAAGAGGTCCGTCATCTTTTGATTTTCAATCGTTCATCAACTTTTCCTGCATCCTGACATTGTGGCCATGACACACATCTGACGCTTTGCGCTTAAGTTTCAAAGTCTGTCCACACAATTGCAATTGAGCAGGTTTTGAATCTTGAACGCAAAAAGTCCTACCATCATACATACGGCGGTATCGCAATGCTATATTCTCGAACCACAAGGTATGTGCTCGACCAACACGCATGTGTCCTACCAGCACACACATTTGTCTTAATTTTGTTGATTTTAAATACTTCTGTTTATTTTTATTTTTTTCATTTGAGAACCTTCATATTATTTGTATTAATCTCCACTTAATTGAAATTGGTTTTATGTCAGTTAATCTTGTAAGCAGCTATAATATTTTAATTGTTTTCAAATAAAGTTAAATTTATTTTGCTGGTAAATGATCTCTTCTCACTTGTTGACCTAATCTTCTTTGTCAGTTAAAAATTACCCCACCAAACCCTCCTTTTTTTTTTTTTTGCAAAGACGAGACGTTTGCTTTGTTCTTCCTGGCTGTAGAACAAAAAATGTATATATATATATAAAATATAAATATTTTTCTTAAGAATAAGAAACTCGTATCACAAATATTTGTTGGATTCTTCTGGTATACACGTTTATTATTAACATTTAAACTTTGTCGTGTTATATATATATATATATATATATATATATATATATATATATTGCTATTTTGTACACCTAAGATTAATTTAATGACAACTCTTGACATGCGTTCATTACATAGGAGTTAATGCTTCTACGCATCAATGAAACGCATCAAAATTTAAATACTTCTTAAAATTGCTTATGGGCAGTAGACAGTTTTAAATTGGCTGTGAGTCTTTTTTAGCTCCATCACTTGCAGTTAACGTTTTAAATTTTTCGCATCATTTGATGTCTAAGTGTTATCAGGCGAATCCCTCAAGCATTTTTTTGTGTCTGCAGCTCCAGACTCGATGCTCAACATACAAATCTGTCATTACTTTATCGATGCTCAACATACAAATCTGTCATTACTTTATCGATGCTCAACATACAAATCTGTCATTACTTTATCGATGCTCAACATACAAATCTGTCATTACTTTATCGATGCTCAACATACAAATCTGTCATTACTTTATCG
This sequence comes from Lymnaea stagnalis, assembly GCA_964033795.1. Classification (NCBI taxonomy): domain Eukaryota; kingdom Metazoa; phylum Mollusca; class Gastropoda; family Lymnaeidae; genus Lymnaea; species Lymnaea stagnalis. Next base: position 1,867,215 of record CAXITT010000043.1, on the reverse strand, counting down.
ATGCTCAACATACAAATCTGTCATTACTTTATCGATGCTCAACATACAAATCTGTCATTACTTTATCGATGCTCAACATACAAATCTGTCATTACTTTATCGATGCTCAACATACAAATCTGTCATTACTTTATCGATGCTCAACATACAAATCTGTCATTACTTTATCGATGCTCAACATACAAATCTGTCATTACTTTATCGATGCTCAACATACAAATCTGTCATTACTTTATCGATGCTCAACATACAAATATGTCATTACTTTATCGATGCTCAACATACAAATCTGTCATTACTTTATCGATGCTCAACATACAAATCTGTCATTACTTTATCGATGCTCAACATACAAATCTGACATTACTTTATCGATGCTCAACATACAAATCTGGCATTACTTTATCGATGCTGTACATACAAATCTGTCATTACTTTATCGATGCTCAACATACAAACAGAGGCGTAGTGTGGTGGGGGCAGGGTGGGACAGATGTCCCCGGGCGGCAGCTAGTTAGAGGCGCCAAAATGTGCTTTGATATTATTTTATTGATGAAAATAATAGGTTTGAGAGTTGAAAAAAAAGAAAAGGGGCGCTAAAAATGGATCTTGTCCCCGGGCGCGAATCTTGTCCCCGGGCGCCAAACACCCTCGCTACGCCACTGCATACAAATCTGTCATTACTTTATCGGGAGATACGTGTTATGGCTGATCTGTCTTTTTATAAGAGCCCTTAATTTAACTGGAGACTCAGATTATGGCTGATTAGTCTTATTATAAGAGCTTTCAATCTTAAATGTTCTGATTCACACATTTTGCTAGTTGGATGGTAAACATTTATACATGTTCTTTTTACCGGAAAATCCATGCCTGGGAAGCCTATCCATAGTCATTGTACCAAAAACTCAATTTAGATTTCTTTTTTCAAAAATAAAATAAATTAGCTAGTTGATGCGCTTGATCGACACATTTCTAGCTGTCAATAATGTCAAACTGTTTGTTGTCAGATGAACGGTATGAGTTCATGGAAAAAAAAACACATGAATTCATTCGCTTTTTCTGAAACAAATTTGGTTAACTCGACCTTGATACACGCATGGCTGATACACATGGTCTAAAAGGAATCAGAACATTTTTTGTTTTTCAAATAACAAATTTCGCTTTGATAAACATGTCTGCAGATTTATTTTTTGTTTCCGTTTGACATTGGAAATTTCAACTGATAAATGTTTCGAAGTAGATTAATAAAATGTCTCTTTAACGGGTATTTTCGTGTAAATGCCAGGAAACATTGTTTCTTTGGTCCTAATTCAATATATATATACTGTGATGGATTTCAGATTTACATGTAAACAAAAAACACTCGATCAATGTTATATCGTGGTCCAATGTTAAGCTTGAATAAGAATCTGCGTGTGTGTGTACAAAGCCAAAGGGGGCAATAGTCGTCAAAACAAACTTCCATTTTTCTTTCTGAAGCGAAAGTTCAAACACTTCACTATTTGACTATTTGTGTGTCTTCCTTCTCTGCTAAACATTAACAAAAGATGAAATAGTCAGTTTTTATTGCAGTCATGATTCACCTTCAAATACATTTGAAATTGTGTGTATTTATTGGTTTCATTTTTTTAATATGCCATTTAACATATTTTTTACGTAATTCTGTTTAATTATAATAGTCATGAAAAACATTATTTAAAAATTAAATTTAAAAAAAAACCAACAACAGGTCATTCATTGATAAATGAGCTACATTGACTTGTTACATGACAAACTGAGCAATGTGTATTGGTGACGTGGGGACCTTGTTGATCAATGACCATAGGCCTTACGTCTCCTGTAGATAATCTCAGTTAATCCAACAGTAGAATGCTACGTGACCAGGCCAATCATTCCTTGAAAGTTACCAACATAGATCTCACCTTGACGTGAATGTTTGTATAACCTATAGAAAAAAAACAAAATTCATGTTTACTAAAATTTTATTAAATTTTGACAATGCAATCTTTACCACAGTTTTGTGTGTTTTAATAAAGATTTAATATAAAACCTTGTTTATTATATATTATATTTCACAGTTACGTTTTTCATCAACCAGGTAAACTAAGAGTATCAATTGGTGAATTGATAATTGTTTCATGTTGTGTTTTTCTTTCATTCATCCAGTTTAAAAAAAAACAAAAACAATAACTGTTTTTATTTTATTCCTTTAATTTTCCTTAAAAAAAAAAATTGATTCGTATTTTTCTTTCACTCATTGAGCGTAACAGGTATTTACTTATTTTGTTTACTTATATGTATTAATTGTACCAAGCAAGGCTTTCGGGATGTGGTCCCCATTAAGATTGTTTAAATAAATCACTAATTTACCCCCTGCATGTTTTTATTTATTCTTTTATTTGTCCAATCACATTGTGGCTGCCTTGTGCAAAAATACTCACTTTAATGTTTGCAACCTTTTTTAAAGTGATCCTAGGTGAAGGAATTAAACCTGCTTTGTCGCTGTGTGCTTTGTTTGCTTTGGTCATTTAATTAAGTTACTATATCTTACCTTTGTGATAAAATTTGTTATGTATTATATTATATTTCATATGTTATATATTATCTATAACTTAAATTAGAATAATTTAATTTATGATAAAATCAAAGGTATAATATTGTATATTTTGCTTTCCTCGTGACCTCCTGGTCACACTTTGTAGAATTCAAAATGTAAATAGTTTGAAAACAATGTCTGCTTCTAGCCTCATGTAGGCTAATATGTTCATATGGAGTTTTTTAAACTTCTAAAATTATTTACAGTTCGAAAAAAATAACATCATCAAAACCCTTTAAAATTTGTGGATAAATGTCATGAATAAAGGGACATACTTTGTCACTTTTTAGATATATTTTCTCTTTGATAAGCTTTTATTTGTTGGAGCTCACCTCTGCTTGAATGGGGTTTTGAACCCCATGATAAACTTTTATTTTAAATGGAGTTCCTGAATTCTATATGTTGTAAGAGTTCAAACACATCAATGAAGTGAAATAACATGTCACTTTTGAGAATATTCCAACATTTTTTTCTTAAACTCTACAAATTGTTGGTATTTTTTGTTTTTCACGCGGTCCACGGCTCACACGTTGTAGATTTTAAATGGTGAATAGGTTGAAAACAATGTCTGCTTTTAGCCTCATGTAGGCTAATATGTTCATATGGAGTTGTTTAAACTCCTAAAATTTAGTATTGGAGTAAACCAAAATTTCTAAACTTTTTGAATTTATTTTTTGGTGCAATTTGGTTTTCTTGTGACCTACGGATCACAAGTTGTAAATTTTAAAATATAATATTGTTGAATATATTGTTTGCTTATAGCCTTATGTAGGCTAAAATGGTCAGATGTAATTTGTTTAAACTTCCAAAAGGATAAAAGTTTTGTGAATATCCCAATCAGATTTCATAACAAGTCAATATTTGAACACTTTCAATACTCTACAATCTGCTTCTGTTTTCTATTCTTTCTAACACTTTATCAAAAGCTTGGAATTTTTTATAGGAGATTTAAAATCTTTAAGTCTGAAAAATAAGTCATTGCTATCTACACAGTCTTATCTCAGACAGATTCATCTACATTACTTTAAAATCAATATAAACAAATTCTATGACAAAATTTAACAGTTGAAAAGAATGCATTCATCCATTTCATGTAATGCTATCAAACTGTGTAACTCTTGACGATTGCCTGCCAGAGCTTTCAAGGTTTTCATTTAAAAGAATGTTTTTTTCTTTGTTTTTTTTTTAAAAATAGGTTAGACGATGTATGTTAAACGACAATTTGTTGAAATATGTCATGGAATCTTATTGTATATATAAAGTGTTAAAATGTTCTTTTTTCCCTAGTAATGAATAGATATTGGTTAATATTTTGTTTCTTCCAAACTAAACAAAGTAATTTTAAATAGCAAAACAAAACAGCAAAAACATACAAAATTTCAACCAATGTCGTAGAGGCAAACAAGTAAAAACACAAGAGAAACAAAAACGTAAAAAACAACAAACAGGCTGACCAACCAACAAGATAACAAACAACAATTAAAACAAAACAAAAACAAACAAGTAAAGAAATTAACAAAGCAAACAAGAAACAAACATACAAACTAAGCTAACAATTTATGATTTGATCAGTTGTTTTTCCTGCCATGCATAGCTAGGTCCTGATGTCCATACGTTGAACTGGTCTTATGAAACAAAAATGAAATCTTTGAAATTTGAACACTTGATTTTATAATTCTTCCACTGTTAAAGTTAGTCAGCCTGTTTTATGGATTATGTACGTATCTTACATTGTATGTATATTTATACAGCTAAAGAGTATGTTTTAAATGAAGCTATAATTCAAGCCGTTTTATATTTTAAAAGAAGGCCACAAAGAATGAAAAAAAAAACAAACAAACAACTTAACAGCATATTCAAATAGTGTGAAAATAAAAATAGTTAATAATAATGAAAAGTTTAAATAAGTCTATTATGTGTACGTCAGCTGTAAAATGATAAGTGAGTGCCATGTCACTAAAATGACAACAGTTTTAGCTAATTTGTTAGGAGAAATATTGGTTTCTATATTTAGAACTGATGTATGCGTATCCTAATGCTTATGATCTTGGAAACATTGATTTTTTAGGCTCATATCAATTTTTTTAAAATGTTTTAACTCATACAGTCGGGTCACGATGGCATAGCATCATTTTAGTATTAAGACATTCACAAAATATATATGTACTTCCACTTGTACGCAATCAAACATGCATCTATGAACAAATAAGCATTTTAACGCCTTACAATAGATTATTGGACTTTATTTGCATAGAGTCAAACACATTAAAAAGTAGTATGTATCATAATCACTTTCCAGTGGTTAGAGGTTGATAGATAAATAGACTTCACATGCCAGGAGAGTAGTCACAGTTGCCAGGTATTGAGGGCGCATGCCTGATTCTAAAATACACTGGATTGAAGCTTAAAAAATAACATATTTATAATAGTTTGAGACAAAACAATAATGATATTATTTTAATAGTTTAATGACAAACTATTGTAAAAAAAATGTTTAATTTTTTTAAAGAAGTTTTATAAAATATAGATTCTTAATTAAATTTAACATAAAACTAATACAAAGAAATGATGCTTATTTAGGTACAATCATGCAAAACTAGTAATGATTACAAATTTTCTCAAAACAGTATGAATTAAAACCTAAAATGTATTAAAAAAAAGGGATAATCTAAAATCATAGAAATTAATCACGAAGTATTTAAAACATATATGTGAAATATTCCTTATAAAAGCCAATTCTGGAAAAACTTTGTCAAGACAATAGAGACAACATCAAATATTGGAAATACCCATTTGATAAAAAAATATGCTAGCTTAATGAACAAATATTATTTTCTTCTTAAAAATATTCCCCAATGTAGGTTTTGCATAAATAATGAGATGAATAGATGGTTAAAACTAAAAGAAGACATACAAGCTGGCAATGACTATTTATTATTATTAATAGGCCTAAATAAAGAAATGAAAAAAAAAATCATATCTGATTTCAAAAAGGACGTGAACAATTAATAAAATGTTTAGAAAATATTATGTATGCAAGAGATATGTATTAGAAAATTTACTTCATTCGTTAATTGATTTAAAAGAAAGAGTATAGATACATTGTATTTTATAATATATTTTCAAATTAAAAGAAATGTTTGCAAAGTTAGTTTAAATTACGCATCATACAACCAATAAAATTATAAAAGAACAATACCAAACATTTATACATGTAAATTGCATAAATAATCTTTTTAAATATTAATTAATAGGTAGCGAGGTAAATGTAGTGAATGGTTAGATATGTTGTTAGGTGAGTAGGTAATGCTGTGTATGCTACTTCCGTTTTTGGGATGAAAGGTGAATACGTTGTCTGGGATACGGCATTAGGCGTGTTTGGTCGGTCGGTGAGTGTTTAGGCGGGTAGAGCTGGGTGGTAGACTTGGGCGGTATCATGATAGGGGAATAGGTATGTCGTTCGGAGGTTAGGCATATGGGAAGTTGGACATGTATGTAGTGGGGATAAATTGATTTCTTAAAAATGTTTTGGGGTAGGTGCTTATGTAGTTTTGTAGGTATTTTGGTAGGTGAGTTGAAAGATGTGTGGTTAGAGAGATATGTATTTACGTATATTGCTATGTCATTAGTAGCTAGGTAGGTAAGTAGTTGTTGAGGTATATTTGTATATAGGTGGGTAGGGATTGGTAGGTTGCACGTTAGGCAGTAGGTTATTTTGTAGTTAAGTGGGCAGGTGGGTTAGAAGGAGCCTAGGCATGTGTATAGAGGATAGTCTTATGTATGTAAATGTATTATTATAGGTAAGAACGTAGGAGGGTGGGTTTGTATGTGCAGTACGTCCACCTGGTAACTGGATGCTACGGTTTTAGGAATGTCTCCCATACATGGTCTCTATGCTTGCAGATAGTGAAAATAATCATTCTAAATTTTTCCTTCGAATTTGTAGTTGATTTGATGAAATTGGTTACCTTTCAAATCATGAGCTGATTGAGATTAATAAAGTAAATCTTTAAAAGTGTAGAAAAATTTTCACGAGTTGAAAAAAATAACAAATTAATCATGGCAAAGGGACGGTAGGGGGTGGAGGGTTTACTGCATTGTTCAATACACGGTTCAACGCCCACTGTGAGTTGTGCATGAGGACAACTGTGAAGGGGAATAACTCATAATAAACAATAAAATGGGGTGGGGTGCGCTCTAACAAAGTGTTCTAAATATATTGGAATTTAAATGACTAGCAGGATGTCATCACTAATGAGTGGGCCTTTGGGCAATTTTCTTTTCTGATTTTAATCATTTGGACTAAAAATCAGTCCCAAAATCTTCCTTATAATCATATGAATACTTCTGAAGAACGTTGAAAATGTATTTTATTACTTTGATGATACATGTGTTTACACTTCTATTTTTGAGGAAAATATAGAAACACTAAATAATCTTTTTAGAAAAGTTAAAGGACTCTGGGCTTAATGCAAAACTCAGATAACTGTACTTTGTGTTCTTCACTGTTACTATTTTAAGGAATAGTGTGGGAGAAGTGGTGCATTGACATGACTTCAGTAATATTGCGAAGATATTTCAAATGCTTAAGAGAGAGATTGTTTTGAATTGTGCAATATTAAAACTTAAATTACTTTTTTTTCTTTTGTGCTATTTCACATCCTTTGAATAACTGAGGAAAATACATGTAATAGGAACAAGCCGTCTTTAGTAAGGAAATTGGTTTAACTTCATTCGTGAAGACAATAGTAGATGTCATGGTAACTTGGATAGTTGGTTTTAAAAACAATTGGGGATTATAGTTTTTGGAATCGAAAATCAATATTTCTTCAACGAAAAATATTACAAGTGTACTTGGTTTGAAGGCCATATTTTAAAATAAAGAAGAAATTTGGAGTATTTTTATTTTTATTGTTTATATTTTTTTTAATGGATAGGTCAAGGCAAAAGATTTGTGTAGTTCAATAGCTCAATAGTATCTCATTAAATAAAGTTTTTTGTTTCAAAATTTCAAATCCGGTGCCACACTTAAAACCCAAATAATTTCATGAAACTATTACTAATACATCAAAAACAAAAGGTCATTACAAGATGTTATCTCAATTCATAGCTTGCGATGCATGCTTTAATGAGATCCGTGTGTTGAATTGATTGGTGGATCTTACTTTTTTAGTGTTAATATCCGTTAAGTTTACACAAATTTTAAAGTTTTTAGGATGGTTTCAATTCTAAAAAAACGTAAACATGTGAACATTATTTTAATAGTTTTTAAAATAATATTTTGTAAAATAAATTTGAATATTAACCTATATTCAAGACATAGAAGTTAAACGGACTGTTAACTAAATGGATATTTTTTACACCGAGTCTGGATATTTTGAGAAAATACCCGGTGGGTCCAAGTGTTACAACAAATAGTTAACTTTTTTTTTTAATAATATATGCCAGCTTTCAAACAATAGGATACAAACAGTCCTATTCAACATCCGTTTTTATTGATTAATATAAATCTCGCCAAAGCCTTAAGAAAAAAAAACTGAATCCAATTCAGACGTCAAGAATGAATGTTTGCTGCTTGACTATTTCTTTATTTGTTTTATTTTTTTTACTCAGTATAACTAATTTTAAACATCACCTGAATGTGGAGTTGGGGGAGGGCCAGTTGTAAAGAGAAAGCAGGACACACCAAAAGCAAATTATATAATATACCAGAAAATTCACTTATGTTAGCATCATGATAAAATTTAAAAGCGTCTTACACACAATCTCACAATTTTATATATTCATTTTGAAGCCATTGACAATGGAACAAAGTTGAAAGTATATTTCTATTTTATAAAAATACAGTTTGTTAAATTGTTATTTTGTTTCTGAAATATATCATCTTTTTAATAAAATATTGTATACAAATTGAAATAACGAAATCAATTCAAAATAAGACGCATATTAATGAAAACTCAATTCAATTTTTACACTTCTACATAAAATAAAATTGACCCCACATGAAATTACCCGGCAAGATATTGTTTTCATTTATTTTTTTAAAAAAATAAGTTTTTCATTCTGATTGTATTTAATTGATTTTTTCCATTATGCAATACTCAATATTTATTTTCCGCTGTCTAAAAATAAATTAAATTAATCTTTTAATTTTTCATATAGGAAACTTTAATTTTTAGCCCAGTATACGATATATTTGTTTGTCGTAATATTAATTTTGTTAACTATTCATTAAGGAGCAATATGTAAGCGGTAAAGTTAAGGTTTAGACAACATCATTTCTAGATGATAGGATGTAGAAATATGTGAAGTAAACTGTTAAGAAAAACTAATTCGTTGTAGATTTTGTAAATGGATCCTAGAATAATACTTAAAGTAAAAAGTTCAGTTGATTAAACACGTTAGAATTTGAAAACTCTTTGTGTACATTGAATTATTTTAATGCCATTTGCATACACCTTTTCTATTACAAGTAAAAATCCACCACTTTATTTTACAGGAAAAAAAAGAATGAACTACTTCTTTTGTCTTGTCCTTCTGATGATAGCAACCGCAACAGCATATGCACAGGTTAATAAATTAGAACATGATAATGATAAAGATTAACGAAAGCTAAATAGAAAATAAATAGATAGATAGATAGATAGATAGATAGATAGATAGATAGATAGATAGATAGATAGATAGATAGATAGATAGATAGATAGATAGATAGATAGATAGATAGATAGATAGATAGATAGATAGA
>CAXITT010000043.1:1845549-1857808 GCA_964033795.1 Lymnaea stagnalis | reverse complement strand
TAGATAGATAGATAGATAGATAGATAGATAGATAGATAGATAGATAGATAGATAGATAGATAGATAGATAGATAGATAGATAGATAGATAGATAGATAGATAGATAGATAGATAGATAGATTTAAATACTTTCTGTCAGACACGTAGTTAGGTATTTAGGTATGTAGATAGAAAGTATGTAGATTATCTGGTACGCAGTAGATGTGTGGAATAATATTATTGTTTAATTGTTTCTTTAATACATTTCAGCTGCTGTATAAAAAACAGTATGGCCTTGATTGTTTTAAGTACCCACGTAGTCCTCTTTGTCAAGGCTAAATTTCTAATACAGGTTCACATCGGACTAAAGATGTGTTAAGGCAAGTTGGAATAACAATTTAATTAATGCATGCAGATATTTTATTTAAGAAATGAAACTGATCGTTAAGAACAAGTCAACAGATGAATCACTCATTTGATATTTAATTCTTTTTAATTTTATTTTACTTTTTAATTCATATAAAGTTTCAGAATTTATAATAGACTATATTTCTTTTGAAGCTAGAGACAAAGAGAGAGGGACAGAAAGACACACACAGACAGCGAGAGAGAGAGAGAGATAGAGAGAAAGAGAAAATAAATGTAATTTTTTTTTGTGTGGCCATTTTAAACAATTCTTTTAAGAATAAAGCTCAAAATTTTTAGTCAGTCTTTCAGATTTTTTATTTATTAAATAATTGAATGTAACACTTATAAACAAATTGTGAACGTTTTAAAAATAAATGCTTTAAAAAATATATAGTACTATCCAAAAAAAAGTTAAAATTAATATTATGTATAATTTGACACAAAGACGCTAATTTATGCAATATTTTTTCTAAACACAAATGGTTTTAAATTGAAATGGGGTATTTTGCTTTTCCTAAGATTGCTCATTGACAGAGAATAAACGATACAAATTACAAATATGCCTAAAATTGCTTAATTGAATTTCTGATAGTTTTAATTATCTACAAAACAAGAATTTTTTTTTTTTTAAATGTTTGATGCTAATCCAACTCACATGTTTCGAAAGCTTGAAGAAGGAAAAATTTAAAGGATAGCTAGCAACTTCAGAATGATTTTGAAATATGCTTGAGTTTTGCTTTAAAAATTTCTCAATAATTGAAAATTGTTCTTGTATGACCAATTTTAATTGTAAAATAACAAATTCGTTTATAACTAAAACCATGGAAAAATCTACAAAACTACTAACATAAAGCAAATTGTGTTGTTTTAAAATAATAATAATAATTCTAGATCAAATATCATCTTTTTAAGTTTTATAAAGAAAATTACACTTTAAAAAAAAATGCATCAGAAGGTATTTTTAAAAAAAATCCGCATTTTATTGCTCTTCTATAATCTTCTGCATAAAATGCTACTGTTATGGTAGAAATATATTTGCACATCTTTCATATTATCTGCTTTATATTTATTTGCATATATATAACTAGATTATTGAACTAATCAATTCGAAAGAATCAAAGCTAAATAATGATACTTAAATGTCATTAGACACTTGAACGACTTCTTGAATTTCTATAACGTGAAGCTGGCAAAGAGGGTTTTAATTGCTTTCATTACATTTTTTGTGGAAACAATTTTAAAAAAATACAATATATTCATTTAACATCGATAATTATCAGGTTAATCACCAAATAAATTTTATAAGAGTATTGAGTTTATATATTAGTTTTAAAAAAAATATTTTTGAGAACTGAAAATAGGTCTCTCCTGAATTGAGCAATGAGTTGTCTTTTGTAAATATGCAAATTAATCCTATTATCATATTCCCGCAATGATTGGTTCCTTTTATTTCCAATGAATCAATTTTAAACATGTTTTCTTGAACTTTGAACTCAAAGCGACATAAATAAAGAAGTTCATCGAAGCGTTGAATTGAACAGCTACTTGTGTGAATGATCTAATGAATAAAGCCAAATAAGGAGGTAAATACTCGCCCTTAATTGTTGGATAAGCATCCAGACAGGCATTGGGAATCAACACTGAAAAAGCCATACCGCAACAAATTATAAGAGATATTTTGATTGATCTCATTTCTTTAACGCGCTTGGTTAGAGATGTTGTAAGATTCCCAATATTTTTAGTAGCCTTTCGAAGACTTGCAATTGTTGCAAATGTGCAAAAAAGTATTGTTGTCATGGGTACAGTAGTTCCTAATGCTGGTAAGATATCATCAGCAAATATGTCTATCCACCATTTGTTGTTCAGATATTCCTTCCTATTTAACAGTATTATCAGTGTTTTATTGTATCTACTATCAAAACCCCAATCAAGATCATACGTTACAAAAAAAGGAATGTACAGAATAGCTAAAACTACATACACAATTGTGACCATGAACTTCATTCTTTTAGGTGTTATAATGGTTGAAGTGAGAAATGGAAAACACACAGCTAACATTCTTTCGAAAGATATTATGGATACCATCCAAACACTAGTGCACATAGCATAATTACTGACATTCATAAAGCCAACTATGTAGTATCCTGACAGGGTGTAAGCCAAAAAGAAATCAAGTCTAAACACAATCGATATAATTCTGTTAAATGTTTCACTACATGAAAAGATCAGGTCTGTCACAGAGAGACCAAATAGGACAATGTTTGTAGAATCTTCCATTCCATGGCGAAACAGAACCAACATATTTAAAATGTTAGTCATTATTCCAATGATCCCAAGAACGAAAGTTATGATACAGTCTAGAACAGTTTCAGCGATAATCGACATGTCATACATCAGAAAATTAATATTGCTTGAACCTGTTGTCAAGTTGGTCGGATCTTCATGGAGAGTGGCATCTTCAAAACTTATGTTATCCATTTCGTGCTGAAATAAAACAATTGCAGATTTATAATTAGAAAAAAAAAACATAATAAATCTGTAAGTTATTTTTAAAGCTATGAGATTTAGTGTTTGAAAATGTCTTATTACGAGATTTAACTACAATTAGTGTGAAGTTATTGATTTTGTATATCAAATCAAAATTTACTGCAGACCTATTTGTTTCTCAATTTAAATTTAGCCACTGCAAAAATGAAAGAAAAAAGAGTCTCCTGTGACGGAAACAGAAGAAATGTAGTGTTGTAGTCATTTTCCGATGAAAATCTTAAATTTTATTACAACCTAAGTAAAAAAATATTATTTTTTTAAAAAATTGATTTGAAAACTGTAAAAAACGACATTAAATGAACTATGAGCACTAGAAAGAAGTGGACATTTCAAAAATATTTTAATTTATCTTAAAAATATATTCAAAAGTCAAATTTGAGTTAAAGACCAAAGAAACCTAGAGTATGTTTCTAACATTTTATTAAGTCCTAAATTAATCACATAGAAATAAAACAGTTGGCATAAAATCCTACCGACAAAAAGCTGGAAATACAAATTAAATTAATCCAATTCACCAAGTAAAAACTAAAATTAATGAATGATTTGTCATTGCAGACACAAGAGACGTAGCGAAGTGTTTGCAGGGTGGAAAAGATTTTCCCGGGCCCCAGCTAATTAGGGGAGCCAAATGTGCTATGATATTATTTTATTGATGAAAAAAAATGGTTATAGAGTTTAAAAAGTGAAAAGGAAGCACTTTGAAATGAATCTTGTCCCCGGGCGAAAAACACTTGAGCTACGTCCATGGCATTCACAACAGCAATTTAAATGCAGATTTCAATTGAGGACTAAGTGCAGTCATTTATAAATAGACAATATTTTAGTTTTCGGACACTGTTAGGATAAGTAAAAATTTTAAATAAAATACATTATCATTCATTAAATATTATTTTTTTAAACACATTAATGCTCTTTTCGAAAATATATTTACTGGAGAGTTAAAATTGGAATGAGACTTTTAAATAAACTGTTCATATATATTTATTTATATAATGTGCTAAGGTATCCATATCAGGTCCCCAAAAAAGCCTGAATCAATTTTAATGTAAAATAAATAAACTGTCTCCGCTTATTTTTGAGTAAATTTTCGAAGTATTAATATTATACATTTAAAAAGAAATAATAATAGAAATTGCAGAAATATTTTAAGTATTTTATCGAATTTTAACTTGTGGGTATTATCTTTACTATCAAATGGAAAATATAAACGGATATTATCGAGAAAATAATGACAGGAATATTGCGATAATTTACACCTGCTATTGGGAAAACGCATCACAATTTCTTACTTTAAAAAGAAGTATCTATGTAATGATGCCTTTATTTATAACATCATTCAAAGTTTTAAGAAGTACTTTCTGCTATATATTATATGGCTAACCTACCCTTTTTCGCGCCACTAAATTGCAATTATTTTTTTCTATATATAGTTTCTTAAATTACCAAATCTAAATGATCACTAATTCAATCATTATTGTCACTAAAGCAATTCATTGATGGCTAACTTCTACGCTACTGAAAAATTTTACATGTCCTTTATTTTTAAATTGTTAAACGTTTTGCCTACCCTACCACTTTTTGTGCATGTAAACAATTTTTTTTTCTCTAAAAATTGTGGAAACGTAATCTTAAATTTACAACGATAACCTTTTACCAGTTAAAGTTTTAAACACAATTTATATTAAGGGAATTCGATATACTTTTATTTCTTTTAAAAGTTTAACAACAGTTTAGTCTTTCTTTTGTACTGTATTATCCGAAAACAGGGAATTATTTTACTAAAGAATAAAGTATTAAAACATTTATTTACGTTCGTATTAGCCTTGAGTGTATTTTTTTTACAAAAATGTTATTAATCTCATAATAATATACACACTTTACTCGCAAAGCAAAATCAAAAAAATATTTCATTTTTGTAAAAGAAAGTCTATACCCATTTCTATTTTTTTAAATTTAATTTTCAAATGTGTAGAATGATTGGTTTTTTTATATTAATTTTTTTAGTGACAGATATACGTATGTACATCTACCAACGTTTTGTTAACGCAAATGATTTTCTTAACTGGCAATCGTATATTTATTTGTAAAAAGACAATGTCACATCCCTTTTTCTCAACTCTTATATAATTTAATTTGCAGACATTGTCAGTCACGTAAAAATATACGCACGCTATTTCCCACCCGCAAATATATATACAAAAAGGTTACATTTCCATGAAATGTAATCCTTTATTCTGAGGCGCATCTTGTGCTACAAAATGTAAGTATCGAATACAATCCACCCAACCCATCACCGACAATTCCTATTTTAATAAAAAATTAATACAATCATCCATGGAATTTTAACACCTTTGTACGAAACACACAAATTTTGCACTTCACAGGCTTTGTTCTAATTGAATAAGTGATAAGTACATAAGTAAATGCTATTTGGCTATGGAGTTTTACTGCACTGAAAAGACTAAAGGGACCTTTTCTTATTTAAATTATATTTAAGTGTACGTTTTTACTAAATTACATTTTAATAACAGTATATTTTTGTAATGAAAAATAACTGAAAAATTAAATGTAAATATTCTAAGCTAAAATTTGTTGTGATTTATTACCATTATAAAAAGCAATAAATTATATTTATTAATTGTACTTTTAAGAAGGGAAAATACATTATCTTATCAGCTTTGTCACGCGTGGTTTTTAAATCAAAGAAACTTAGAGCTTTTGCTTAAATAGGCAGTTCGTGCTGTGACGTCGTTTGCATGGTTATTTTAATTTAACTAACAACACACTAAAAATGCTCTTAAAACAACACATTTTTTGGCTTTTCCACATAAATGTGATTACAATCAAATTCTTAGATCATAATTGTTTCATTAAACCTTGTTTTCATACCATACAAACTCCGATAATTTGCTTAAAATAGTTCATTTATTGTTATTTAAAATGTATTTGTAATTTATAATACTTAACCATTTACCAAAAAAGATGATACATTAAATTAAATCTTTTCGCTTTTAAATATATTCTATATCCGTAAAATAACATAAAATAACTATCATTGTTTTTTAAGAAAGAGAACGTATTTAAATAGCTTTGTCTCTTTGACGTTATGGTCAGTTTAGCACATACATATATTTATAAATTCATATCAGAATTTTACTATCATTCATTTATAATCAAATTTATCGAAAACCCAAACCTCTTTTGCAATTTCATAAAATAATTTATTGCGTAGCTAATATTGCGAAAATAAATTTAAATGTATATTATCTAAATGTCTTTCAACAATAACAAAATAAAGTTTTGCTTGAAATCAAAGAAAGAAAAAAATTAAAGTAAACTTATAATAAAGTTAAATAAATAAACGAGCGTGACAAAGTTGATACTGTTGTTTACACTTTTTTTTTTTTTTTTTTTTTTTATAAATACAATGGTTTTCTTTCAAATTTTTTATTGCGAAAATAAATTTAAATGTATATTATCTAAATGTCTTTCAACAATAACAAAATAAAGTTTTGCTTGAAATCAAAGAAAGAAAAAAATTAAAGTAAAGTTATAATAAAGTTAAATAAATAAACGAGCGTGACAAAGTTGATACTGTTGTTTACACTTTTTTTTTTTTTTTTTTTTATAAATACAATGGATTGCTTTCAAATTTTTTAAAAAAGACACCAAATTGTAACTTTTTATTTTTAACATTAAATAACTTTTCCTTTTTTTTATTTCAAAAATACACTTTTGTCAATTTTTTAATACAAACTAATTGTTTTAAATATTTTAAATTAAAATATGATGCTTAAGCCCTAATTGAAATTAAATATTCATTGCCAACACCATTCACCAATTCAATTATCACTCATCCAAATAAGAATAAACGGTATAAAGATCAAATTTGTTAATTTTAATATCAATATCTTAAAATTAATTTAAGTTTCTGATTTTAACTTAATTATAGGTTTAATGTTGAAATAATTTACCCTAACTTTAAATATGCGGCATTTTGCTAATACGTACTTTTTTAAAAGATGGAAAACAATGCGTAGTAAAAAAGTGTTAGATCTTAATAATTTTAATAAAGTACAGAGGGGTGGTAAAATGTGTGGGGGCTGACGTTGTAATATTCCTTCCCATTGATTCTGATAATATTGTAGTGAAGTGATCCAAAGGATTAGTTAAATTTTAATGAAGACACCAATGTTTCTACCCTTTTTGATTCAATTGACAAATTAAGTAGTATTTTTCACAATTTAGATTGAGAACAAAATGAGAAAAGTACTCTTTTGTAGAAAAATTCTAAAGATTTTGTAGAACTATTTAGAATATATCATTCTTTAAAATTAATTTAAATAAATAAGAAGAAAGAAAAATTTACAAAAGACATTATATATTTATTAATATGTGATATATCTGAATGGAAAAGAAAGATAGCATTAATTTTCAAAGAAATTAAATAACTATAAAATGTTATTTTAAATTTCTATCTACTCTAACGTACTTAATTTTATATATTAAATAATGAAAGTTGGTGCCTTTTGTAAGTATTTTTGATTTACTCCTCGCAATACCCTCTACAAAGAAAATAGTCATGATTTTTTTCTTCAAATTGGCATTTGATCAATCGGACCGTTTTCTAAACCCAGTACCAAGAAATTGAAATGATGTGATAATCGAAAAACTCATTATATAAACTGGAAAAACGGTTTGACGGTTTAATTTTGAACGAAAAAAAATGACTGATCACTTTCGGCCTAACAGAAAAGTTAACTTTCGGCTTTCTTTCGGTTTTGGCCACATCAAAAAATTTTACTTTCGGTTTGATTTCGGCTTGCACCAAAACTGATTGACGCTTTTGACCATCTGGCCGAAAGTGACGGATGTTTTCGGTCATCTTCCAGAAGTCAGACTGTCGGTCTGTCTCTATTTATTATCGCTGGTCGTCTGGCTGTCATCTTAAGCTAAATTACTAATACTCAGCGAAAACTGCACACAGCTGCATGATGACCTACTGGTCCTATATTTCCAAATAATCACATTTCAATTAAGCCTAGGCAAACGTAAACAATTTTTGTGGGGGAAAAAAACTAATGTAATTTTAATATTTATATCATTTTATTTTGTTTATTTTTTTTTCAAAAATAAAATTTGGAACCCTAGGTTTACTCACTTCCTTCATTTCTGATTTTCATTTTTATTCATCATTATTATGCTCATCAATGTTGTCATAGGTAAAGGTAAAAAATATTGAACAGTCCTAGGGAATGGTAACATTTCCATTGTTATTTATGTTTTCATGCAATACAAAAAAAAAATAATAAGAACATTTATGCTTTTCAATTCATTCATTTCTTGAAATGCATCATTATCATACTCATTGTTATTGACGAAATAACACGCGTGTGTATGTATCACGAGTTCGTATAATACTAATGTAGTGGACCTACTCCAGACCAGTTTTCTTTTACGCTTTTGGTGACCAAATTAGATGTCTTTTGCATTTTTTCCTCGAGGAAAATTTAAAAGTCAAATAACATATATTAGAAAAGGAGTTTTTAACTTTTATCGATTTAGATAAATGACTAAGAAAATCAAGTTAATGAGGAAAAAAAAATTTAAGGAAAAAATAAATGCTAATAGCAATTTAAACAACCATGATTGTTTAAAAATTTCATTTCAAAATTTTAAAAAGGGTGTCTTATATTTAAATCATTACTTCTTATTATAAATTATTTTCAGTAATACGTTGGTTTTTTTTTAAATTATTATAATTAATTTACAGATAAATATCCACTTTATTTTCTCTTTACGTCTTTTCTTTCAATGGATTTTTTTTTAAATTAAAAAAAAAAAATAAATTTAAAAATTATATTTTAAAATATTGACTACTAGATATAGCCCGCCAAACATTGGTGACAGCAATGCGTGAACTTCCCATCTAGTAAAGTTACTTGACAAAACTTGAACTCAAGGAACGCACATTTAAGGATCTCAATATTTGCTACACCCCTTGCCCCATACTTTGTCACTGCACACTTTTTATTTCACCCCCATGAACTATATTAATATTCTCATGTCCCAACCGCTTTTAAACCGAATATTTTTTACACAATACTTCAATTGAGACGATTTCATTTCCGAAAAGAAAATATTATGCACCATACGCAATTGCGTTATTAAAAACATATATATATATTGTTATGTAGCATACATTGCCCATGCTTGAATTTTACTTGATCTAAATTAGAATCCTAGCAGACAGTAACGTCTGTTGTGGGCGTGGCCTACTCATTTGATGTATCTTGTTAACAGCCGTGTTAAACCAATTAAACATGTTAGACTGTCTTCCAGGTATTTTCTCGAATGTGTTCGATAACCCGAGAAATGTAAACCACACGTCATACGTCTTTTCTGGAAGCTAGGGCTTGCGCGACCCATATACGGTATAGACAGGCACGGACGGAGAGACGGAGATTACGATAAGTTTTATTAACTTCACGAGACGTGTATTATACTTTGAGTTCTTATGTATGTGTTTATTTCGCATTTAATCATTATTCATTGGCATTTTATACGAACTGTGTTAACTGTGTACCGGTACAACATCTACCATACTGTAAGTTGAATAGTGTCATTATGTTTTCTTTTCTTTTGTAATTATCTTAAGAGATAATACATCTTATTAATTGTGACCCAGCAACTGTTTTGGGTGTCGTATCTTTAATATTGTTGACTCGATGGTATCGTCCTTTGTTAGGCACTGCTTACAACGAGCCAATAACATTAAAATAGGAGATTAATTTCTCATATTAGAAGCCAGAGCGTATCAATATCATTTAGCGTAGTTATCCGGAATGCTATTTTACGCGCTAGTGAACTCATTATTGAACCGCACTCTGGCGTATCTATAAATAGCTGACATTAATATCAGAAAGGTATTGTTTGACCTTTGCTGGCGAATTATATGTATATATATACATTTTGAATTGAGTCAAATTATTTTAAAATAATTATGTTAAAAACTTGTGAAATATAAATATAGAACTTTTTTTTATCGGTGAAATATTAGTCGAAACAATATTAAACTTAACTGGACTCTTATATTTTCAATGGAAAATCTGTTCTCTTCTGTCAAACGTAAACGTGATTTCAAATGTTACACTTCTTTGTGAATGTGAATTCTCCTGCGAATTACTACCCGAACATGGAACTCCTCTCTTTTTATACAAACAAATAACCAAAAAGTATTAAGTGACTAACGGGCGTGGTCCATTGACGTCATAATTTGGATAATTGTATTGATAAACATAAATTCCTCTATACTTCGTCTTTATCTATAAATATAAAAATGAATATTTGTATGTCTGTATGTATGTCTGTATGTCTCGTATGCGCTCCTACACCATTCATGCGATTGCAACAAAACTTTAGACAGTTGTTGTCCACATAACCGACCATTTAACTGAGTCATTAGAAAATTATAAAATGTTCCGTTCTTAGCCGTTGGTAATAAATTCGTTTTTTTTTCTTCTGTAAGTTTTGTACAAATATTTTCCACATGCGCTCCTAAGCCATTTATCCGATTAAATAAAACTTTGGTGAAATGTTGCGAGCATGTTCATAAACATTTCTAAATTATTAAAATCGTTTAAAATTATTCAGTTTTGAGCCAGGGGCATCATTTTCGTTTTTCCTTATATGAGCTATATAAATATATTTTCAAACCGTATGTGCTCCTACACCAATCATGCGATTGCTACAAAACTTGGTGAGTTGTTGTCCATGTGCTAGAGCATTTTAATGTGTTATTTAAACACTTTTAAAAATATTCCGTTTTCGGCCGTTGGCCCTTAATTTGTATTGTTTCTGATATGAGCTTTGTAAAAAATAATTTCCGTATGCGTACCTACGCCATTTATCCGATTACAAAATAACTTTTGTGAAATGTTGGGAGCACGGCCGCAAAGGTTTTTAAATTATTACAAACTTTTCAAAATATTCCAATTTGAGCCAGGGGCCCTATTTAATTTTTTTCTTATACGAGCAATATAAATATATTTTCAAACCATATGCGCTCCTGCACCATCAATGCGATTGCAATAAAACTTTGAAGAAATGTTATCCATATACATACCAATTTTACTCATTCATTACAACACTTTTAAAATATTCCGTTTTTGGCCGTTGACCCAAATTCATATTTTTTCTAATATGAGCTATGTAAAAAATAATTTCCGTATGCGCCCCTACGCCATTTATTTGATTGCAAAATAACTTTGGTGAGATGTTGGGAGTATAGCCACAAAGGTTTTAAAATTATTATAATTTTTTCAAAATATTCCAATTTGAGCCAGGGGCCCTATTTAAGTTTTTTTTCTTCTACGAGCTTTATAAATATATTTTCAAACCGTATGCGCTCCTGCACCATTCATGCGATTGCGACAAAACTTTGAAGAGTTGTTATCCATACACATAGCCATTTTACTCATCCATTACAACAATTTTAAAATATTCCGTTTTCGACTGTTGACCCAAGTTCATATTTTTTTCTTTTATGAGCTTTGTAAAAAATAATTTCCGTATGCGCTCCTATACCATTCTTCAGAATGCGATAAAAATTTATTGAGATGTTTTGCTATCGCCAACAAAGGTTCTTAAATTGCTACAACCGTTTTAAAATATTCAGTGTTGAGCCAGGGGACCTATGTTTGTTTTTACAAAATGAGCTGTATAAATATAATTTCAAACAGTATGCGCTCCTACATCATTCAAGCGATTGCGATAAAACTGAGGTGAGTTGTTGTCCATAAGCCAAAGTATTTTTCTAAGCCATTATAACCCTTCTAAAATATTCCGTTTTTTTTTTTGGCAATTGGCCCCAAATTCGTGTTTTTTCCTTATACTTAGGAGCTTTATAAAAAAATAAATTCCGTATGCGCTCCTCTACATTATTAGACTGC
The DNA here is from genome assembly GCA_964033795.1 of Lymnaea stagnalis. Classification (NCBI taxonomy): domain Eukaryota; kingdom Metazoa; phylum Mollusca; class Gastropoda; family Lymnaeidae; genus Lymnaea; species Lymnaea stagnalis. The sequence goes on along the minus strand of CAXITT010000043.1, from coordinate 1,845,923 downwards.
GATAAATTTTAGAGAGATTTTGTGCGCACGCCCGCAAAGGTTTCTTAAATGATTACAACCATTTTAAAATACTCCGTTTTTTAACCAGGGGTCCTAATGTTCGTTTTTTCTATATAAACTATACAACTATAATTTCAAACAGAGCTAATGCATGGATGGATAGCTTTTTAATCAAATACAAATAGTGATATTAAATTGAGTGTGTGACATATTAAGTAGGTTTCTGAAGTAATACAACAATTCTACAATTTCCATTTGTGGCGACTGGCCCTAAATTCGTTTTCCACACTTCTATTATCTATATAATTATCGTATGCATTTCTATACCATTCAATCGATTGTGATAAAACTGGGTCAAGTGAAATGCGCACTAC
>CAXITT010000043.1:1770807-1844801 GCA_964033795.1 Lymnaea stagnalis | reverse complement strand
GGTCTATCTAAACCTCAAGCACGAAAGGAAAAGTAGTCCCGATCTTTCGAAACTGTTGAGCAACGGAAAGCAAGACTAGAATCCACTCGAGTACGCAATGCTCAATACCGTTCACCTGAAACAGTCGAGCAATAGTAACCAAGACTCAAAACCGGCCGAGTAAGCAATGCTGAAACCCGTTTGTTTGAATCATTCGAGCAGCGAGAAACAAGACTGGATTCCGATAAAGTACGCACTGCTCGATCCAGACGAACACTGCACGCTGAATTAAACCTTAGTACATTCCATTACGATGCTAATTATGATTACAGTCTTAATCCAAGTGTGGTTTATTTGAAAAATAGATCAATTATGCGTGTATTGCAGTGCCCTCAAATTTAAAAATGAAACACTTGATCAACGTTGTCATATCAATAGGGGCACTAATCGAGAAATCGTCGCTGCAATGCAAAAGTTATTAATGCAACACAACGAATTTATTTAAATGTTCAGAATTGCACTTGAAAAGATGCCGACTGATGAATACAAAGTCATAGTTAGAGCAGACTAAACACCTGTCGGCCAACATGAAAGACAATACAATGCACCAACAATTGATGAAGTGGCGATCGTTATATTTGGCGAAGAATTTAACTCACGTGATATAATTCTTCATCGCAGAAGTGGGGAATTTCAGCGAGTCTCAGAAACTCATCACTAATACGATTGATTGCAATATCATATTTTATTTTGGCAAGGAGAAGATGGATATCATTTGACATCAAATTGAGAAATTCGAATAAGAAAGTCAGTGCCATGAAATACTATTCATATTTGATGATTCATGAGTTGGGAATGACCTCTCGGAATCGATCTGAAAACAAACTTTCGCTCTTGATTTGCAACGAGAAACGTACTTTGATATCGAAGCATTAGTTACGGTACATTTGTTCAAATGAATCTTCCAAAATTGTTTAAATTGAAAATTTAAACTAGGTGATGTACTTTTGCCATTCACCTCAATGATTCCAACAGATATGCCATTTGAATTCAAACGCCTACAGTTTCCGATGAGACACGCGTCTACAATGACTATCTACAAAGCACATGGACAATCGCTACAAGTTTGCGGACTAAATTTGGAAAACCCATGCTTCTCCCATGGACAGATGTATGTGACCTGCTCTCGCGTCGGAAAATCTTCTGATTTATTCGTGTATATACCAGATAGAAAAACAAGAAAAACTTTGAGTATTTAAAAGCTCTTGAAAAAACATAATTAACATGCAACCATTTTCTTTCTTTGAGTGGCATTGCAACGCATGCCGGGTACTCGCTATTCTTCTATAATTTTAGGGCTCACGATCAATGGATTGATCATTCTGGCTCCTATGTTTCAGGAAGGATTTAAAAAAATCGCTGGATGACACTCTTTCTGTTCTTAATTCGCACCTCACTTCCTCGTGATTAAAGAACAAGCTGACGCGCAGAAAAAGAAAACAACAAAAAGTTTTATGATTTGAGCGGGCAGTAAAAGACTTTGCGGGAAATTTTAGTAACTGCGTATTTTCATTACGAAAATGGCGTAACTGCATTTGTCGGTGTCTAAACCTTAAAATACTGATGTAATACCATTAAAAATCCATAACACATATAAAAAAATTGATACTGTAACATTATACACAGACACATTTACTTCCATCAAAACTTAAAACTGTCACTAAACATAACTGCCTCATAATCTCATACTGATAATAGTTACATGGTAGAATTACACTAAAGGCAAATATGTAGTTATTTCTTATGCTTGCATTTAACTTCAAATAAAGGAAGGGAGTTGTTTTAAAAAATATATATATTCTTTTAATCATAAAATTTCTTTTTTCATATAAATAAACAACTCATAATTACTACGATTGTATAAAAGTTTTTAGACCAAACCAATTTTAGAGTCACAACAAATGAATTTTTATTAATATTAATAATTATGATATAGTAATTGTATAAATACAATTTAACAGTAGAGTCTTGTGAGTAGAGCGTGTGGATATTAACGCGTATGGTAAAACGTAGTGAGTGGCTCCCGTCTAGTGATACTTGTATAGTATTCAATTTATTTATATTTAAAGTGGAGCGACTGAATTACTAAATAATGAATAAATAAAGGATGACGACAATGCAAGTATCACTGCAGGTACACGTTTTTTTTTTTTTTTTTGGTGTAATTATGCCTAAATATCTTTTTTTTTAAAATAATAATAATTAGTACAATCTTATAATAACATTAATAAATACAATGCTTTCAAAATCATTACTAAAATGTTTGTAAAAATGAAATACACTGTACATTGCATTTCAAATATATCAAGTTCAGACTTTTTTCCATTTAGATTTCTCGACTCAGAGCAAAACTTTTATGAGGAAATAAAAGTAGACATTTTGAAACATTGACATTTGCCTGGTTTAAATCATAGAACACTTAGTAAATATGTAGTTTTGCATCAAATTGAAAGTCAGATCTGATGTAATTTGTGTGATAAATGATAAAGCAAAGGCACCATGGAATCAATCAATACTTCTTCAAGTAACATTTCGGTAAAAATAATAGAGGTTAGATTCAATAAAATCAAAAGTCAGCGACAAGCTGAACATGGCATGTGTGGAGACTACAAGGTGATAATTGGAAATATCAATTTTGGAAATTACTTTGCATAAGGTTTACATTGTAAAAAAAAGTGGTGTTCTTAGATTTTACTTCAAAACTGCTAACCTTTTAAATTAAGCTCAGACAACCCATGCCAGGTCACCCCCCCCCCTTTCCCTCCATCCCGGATAGTTCCTACTGTCTGACCGAGAAGAGACACACTAAAACAGGGGTCTCAAAATAGCGGCCCATGGGTCATATGCAGCCCACAAGACGATATTTTACGGCCCACTATATTACAGCAAAGTTTAGTGTTAATGCGACCCGCTCTTTTGACCTATTCTTATATCTATAATGTTACCCTCCGCGAAGGTTCCAGTTTAATCTCATCTGATTTGCATTATGTTTGTAAAGATTTGGACTTTGATGATAATGGTAAAATCAGTTTTAAAATTGAACTAAAAGTTTTTATTTACTAGAATTTTATTTTACGAATTTTATTTGAGAAAACAGGCTTCGAATAGTAAAAGTACATTTATCAACAGTTTAAAAGTCATTTGGGAGTAATGCACAACTAAAATAGTGTAAATTGAGTCAATCTTACACAGAATCAAAGAATCCCTTTTTAAATTGCCGCTAGTGTTTATGAGTGAGGGGAATTCCGAGCCTGTTAACAATGTCACTTTCGAAACAGAGTTAGTCAAAATGGCCTTTTTTACAATAAAAAAAATCAAAATTCATTATCCCTTCAATAGCATCTTCCTCCACATCAATAATTTATACATATTGCCTACTCCTGCCTAATGTTTGAACATCTTTTAGCTTTCAAAGCCTTCATTGAGAAAGATGGGGTTCCTGATCTAAGTGAACCCAGATGACTTATGGACTTGGTTTTTCTTGTTGACAATACGTAGGATCTGATTGTACTGAACAAGAAGTTACAAGACCATGGGTAGCTTGTTAGTGTTGCGTATCCAAAAAAATGAGCATTCTGCAAAATAGTTGTGCTATGGTTAAATTCTTAGAGAATCTTCTGCCATTTGCAAACATGTAAAGTACTCATATAGTAAGTATACTGATGACATTGCAGAATAAGAATTGATCACATGTTTTTAGACTTAAGACAACATAGAGCTAATTTTCTAATTTTAACTGAACATTTCTCCTACCATGTGGAAGAAACACCCCCCCCCACCCCCAATTTTTTTTGCGCTTCAAGTAGAGCTGCTTGATGTTCAGTGAAATTCAAAGTTGAGGGAGGTAAATAAAAAGCATGGCTAATTTATGAGAGCATTGCCCTCGAACTTTCCTGAGATTTCGAGTTTGTTCAAGCAGATCATGTGCCTTTTTGGGAGTACATATCTGTTTGAAAAGCTCATTTCTACTATGAACTTTAGCAAGTCAAGAAGACGACCAAGCTGACCGATTTACATCTTCAAGCTATACTGATGGTCCAGTTGCTTCCTCACTCAAGCTAAAGTTGCTCAGATAATATATGAAGAAACGCTGCCAGGTCTCTGGCAACAAGGAGCAGGAAGTAGAAAGTGAACCCTAGTTATCGAGAACACACTTAATGTTTTTGTGTGTTCTAAATAAAGGTTAAGCAGATTGTAACATTTTTTTTTATTGAATTTGTAATTGCTTTTTATGGAATACTTGATGCGGCTCAGTCTCACTCAGACACTATCACCTGCGGCATTGGATAATTTGAGTTCGAGACCCCTGCACTAGAAGAAGTCCAGATATGCACATGAGGGTACCGCAGAAAAGCTAAGGAACACCCGACAAGCTTTTAGTGCTGCCCTTTTTACGGACCTAGCAATCGAATTTCCAAGTGATGGGTTGGATGCTTTAACATCCTTAATCTCCCCATTTCTCATCCCAGTAGAGTTATGGGATATCCTCTAATAAGCTTTTAATTTGTTTTCTTCCTCGCCAATAGCTCGCGGAAGTAGTTGGGGCTAAACGGTTGCCTAGGAGAATTTCGCAACAATCCGGCACACACCACATATCCATATTGGAAAATAATACTTATGATCCCAATCCTATTACTGCCTTTCTTTCCAAATACTGCATAAATTTGTTTTTTTTAGCTCAACTTTAATTTTCCGGCAGTTACCATGCATGTTCTTTGTCTGCCCACGCAGGTAACACGTAATGAGCTGATGTGTCCTAGGTAGCGCTAGGGGGGTCGGAGGCAGAGCCTTTAATTAAGCATACATCTACAGACATGATGACTATAGCACCGGATGGTTTTATTAAAAAAAATTGGCTCTATTCAAATATTTAAAAATACATATCGCAGTTGATCAAGAGGGCATATAGTAGTTTGAAACTAATCTTTTTTTTATACATATTTTCGTCCTTTTCCATCAGTTAGTTCGTAAACATTTTTGAATTCGATTACATACGCTACACAGCTTATGTTAAGACTTATAACCAAACGTGAAGTGTGATCAAATGGTAATCTACCGTCATGTCCAGTAAGATCTATATTTTAATACACATTTTTATGAAAAAAATATAACACAAAGACCCCCAAAATGCCATTAAATAACAAAGTTGAGGATTTTCTATCACTGGTGTGAGCAGCTATTACTGGCGATAACAAAAACGAATGCAGCCCTATGGTGTAGGAAGGACAGAGTGGAGGAGAGGACATTTTTGTATAAATATTTAGCAGGGGCATGTTTGGCTTACTTGTAATATGTTTTTTCCTGTGGGGGCTTATAAAAATGGATTTCTCGTAATGCACTAATGCTAGCTGTGCCGCCATCATTTAAAATAGAAATTAACTGTATCTTTAAAAAAACACTATACTTAAAAATAATTACCTAAATTTAACATTTCTAATACGGCCGATATTTAATGTTTGTGTGGTTTTTGTTTTAATAATTTCATCTTAATGAACTCTAATTAGCAGTTATTTTTATATTTAAGAATACATCTGAGAGAATTGAAGATTCATTTAAGCGAATATAGTTGAACCAACTTATTTCGTCCTCGTTTACAAATATGGTAGAAGACTTAATCGCACTGAGCATGATCCCATACAGTGATCATATGCATGATCCCATACATATGATCACTGTATGGGATCATGCTCAGCGCGATTTTTTTGCGAATAAGCTTTTAGATCACGTTATATAACCTCTAAGAACAATATAGAACCTTCGGGAAGATTCTAGATTTAATTTTAAAGGTTCCTTGAATACTGCAACAAATTACTTTTTCTGAGTAATTATTTTTCAAAACGAACTTTTATACAACCAGTTGTACTACTATAACTATAGTAAATTTAAATTAAAATTGGGCCCATTTAATAAAGAACCTTTTTAGTTATTTCTGAGATGTACTGGGGGGGGGGGGGGGGGTTAAAAAATTAATCAAAAAAAGAACACTATAAAAATCATTCAAATAAATAACAGAATTAAAATTTAAAATTCGCCCCATTAAAATCGATTTAAAAATGCCATAGATATAGCCTTTTAAAATTATGGAACCTTCTGGAAAATTCTAGATTGGATATTATTAGTTTTCAATCCAACCATATTTCAATACGGACTAAGAAACGTAATGAACAAAGCTAGGCGTAGATCCATCCATTCACATAGAACCTATACCGTTGTCTAACACTATTTATAACTTAAATTAGGAAAAATAAAATGGGGCCCTGCGGCCCCCTAGGAATGGATATTATGAGTTCAGTACCATTTGGTATTTGAGTATGGATAATCAAGTGTATGTGTGCTAAGTTTGGTGAAAATTCATCTTTTCATGTAGGAGTGTTATGCCTTTGATATTTATATAGCTTTTTTTTTGGGAAACATGAATTTGGGCCCCAGGTGACTGAAGAATAGATCTTTTGAGTTCAGTACCCTTCGGTATTTGAATATGGATAATAAAGTACATTTATAATAAGTTTAGTCAAGATCCATCTACTGATGTAGGAGTATTTGTTTCTGTTTTTTTATATAGCTCCTATAAGGAAAAAATATTCGGGGCCCTTCTACTTCCATGGGCCGACGTTCTGGAACCAGCTCCCCTTCCACATCCGTCATTGTGAAACCTCGTCCATTTTCAAAAAGTCCCTTAAAACTCATCTATTTAGGTCCGCCTATGTCCTGTGATGCACCCTCCTTGCCCTGCCTCATTTCTGTTTCGGGTTGATCCTGAAGTATAGGCCAAAACGTGTCAAAGTGTCCTCGTTTTATAGCCATTTTAATTGTTTCTATAGTATAGTAGTTAGTATCCTAGTGTCTCATTTTTATTTTACTTAGTTTACATGTTTTTAATAATTGTAAAGCGCTTAGAGCTTTATGGTAAGCGCTATATAAAAATGCCTAAATAAATAAATAATAAATAGATATTATAAAATGGTCAAAACCCCTTAAGAGTTCCTTACGGATAATGATGGATATATGCATGGGGGCCCGCAGGTAGGGGCAAGGTGGGGCACTTGCCCCCCCCCCCCTGGATTGATTGGATGAAAAAATTTTAGACAAAAATAGACAAAAAAGTATTAAAGTAAAGAGAAAATAAAGAGAAAGTAACTAAGCTGGTGTCCTGTCTGTTCGTTCACCATACAAATACATTTGCCTCCACCGGGGCCCCTATTTTAATTTAAACGTACCATAATTATAATAGCGCCAATAAGTTGTATAATATTTAGTATTTGAAAAATAATTACTTTGAAATGTAATTTTTTACATGCTTCATGGAAAAAATTAAATTAAATCTAGAATCTTCCATAAGGTTCTATATTGTTCTAAGTGGTTATATAACATGATCTAAAAGCTTATTCGAACAAAATCGTACTGAGCATGATCCCATAGAGGAATAAGATCCTAATAAGTAACGATATCAATTAGTTTACTGGAACACACAGGTAACGTGATCCCATCGGGTAACAGGACGAAAACGGGATTGTGATCCTAAAGAGGGTCCCAAGGTGAAACGGGATCCAATGGAGAACGGTATCCTAACAGGATCGGTAGCCAATCGGGATCCACCGAGATCGGGATCCACCGAGATCGGGATCCCACCGGAATCGAGATACAGACGGGATCGGAATCCCACAGGGATCTGGATTCCCCATCGAATCGGAGCCACAAGAAAATGGGATCCGACAAGGAAACATTATTTCGCCGGGATTGGGGTAAGAATGGAATTGGGGTCCCATTGGGATCGGGGTCCCACCAGGATCGAGGTCTTAATGCAGTCTCGGGCTATGCCAGGTATATCCGCTATATATATATTTGTATGTCTGTTTTTTCCACATAGGCTTTTACATGGATTCATGGATTTTGACCAAACTTGGTACATATACCCATCATTATACAGAAGAAACACTTAAGGGGTTATAAACTTTTTATAACATTCCATTAGGGGCCTTGGGCCACGAATTCATTTGTTTCCTTATATGAGCTAAATAAATAAAATTAAAAATAAATACTCCTACATCAATGGATGGATTTTTACCAAACTTAGAATATATACACTTAATATTCATATTCAAATACCGAAGCTTACTGAACTCATCATATCCATTCCTCTGGGACAGGGTGCAACATTTCATTTTTCCTAATATAAGCTCAATAAATATCAATAGGGTTAATACTCCTACAAGAATGGATGAATCTTGATTAAACTTAATACACACACACATGATCATCCATATTCAAATACCGAAGGGTACTGAACTCATAATATCCATTTCTCTGGGGACGGGGGCCCGGTTAATATTTCCTTTTATAACCTTTATGAATAAAGTTAGACAAAGGTATAGAATCTATGTGAATTTATGGATTTAAGGCTAGCTTTGTTCATTACGTTTCTTAGTCCGCATGGAAATATTGGTGGATTTAAAACAAAAAAATAATCCAATCTGCAATTTTCCAGAAAGTTCGATAATTTTAAAAAGCTATAACTATGGTATTTTAAAACCGATTTTAATGGGACTAATTTTAAATTTTAACTCTATAATTCATCAGAATAATATTTATAGGGCCCCATCCCATCTCAGACATAACTTAAAAAGCCCTTTATTAAATGGGCCCCCATCGGGGACCCCCATTTCATTTTAAATGTATTATAGTTATAGTAGTTCAATAAGTTATATAATATTTCGAATTCGAAAAAAGATTACGTTGACAAAATTTTTTTTAACTGTTTCCTGGAGGTTATTAATTTTAATCTAGAATGTTATATATTTTTCTTCTTGGCTATATAATGGGATCTAAAAGCTTATTTGAACCAAATCGGACTGAACATAGAGGAACAGGATCCTAATGTGGAACAATAGCCACTAGTAAAGTGGAACGCATTGGTTTCGTGATCCCATTTGGATCCCATCGGGAAACACGATCAAACCTGGCTCGGGATCCTTTCGGGAAGAGGGATAACGTCAGAAAAGAGAATCCCTAGATGAAACGGGATCTCACAGAGAACGGAATCCTAAGGGGATCCACCGAGATTAGGATACGACTGGGATTAATACACCGCCGGGATCACGATCCCACTTGAATCTGGATTCCCCATGGATCCGGAGCCACAAGAAAACGGGATCCCACCGGGAACAAAATCACACTGGGAAAAGGGATTGTATCTGGATCGGGGTCAGAATGTGATTTTGGCTGCTTTGGGATAGGGGTTTTACCAGGATTTGGGTCCTAATGCAATCCCATGCAAGGAATGGTATATTGGCTAGTTTTAAAAAAATGGGGGCCCCCCATGGGGGCCTATGAAATAAAGTACCGTTTCAGTTATGTCTTAGATGGCTGGGGGCCCTATACAAATCATTGAGATAAATTAAAGAGTTAAATTTTAAAATGTGTCCTATTAAAATCGGATTAAAAATACAAGCTATTTAAAATTATGGAACATTCTAAAAAATTCTAGAGCGGCCCTGCATGGATTGGATATTATTAGTTTTATAACCACCAATATTTCAGTACGGACAATAATGGACCAAGCTAGACATAGATCCGTTATTCACATAGAACCTAATGCTTTGTTTAAGGCTATTTATATTTATAGAGCTTAAATTAGGAAAAAATGAAATTGGTTTCCGGCCCAGAAGAATGGATATTATGAGTTCAGTACTTTTTGGTATTTGAATATAGATAATCAAGTATATGTTTACTACGTTTAGTAAAGATCTATCTATTTATGTAGGAGTACTAAGCTTTTTAATATTTATAAATCTTATAAAAGAAAAAAAATGAAACGAGGTCACCTGCCCCATAAAAATAAATATTATTAGTTCAGTACCCCTTACTTTTTCAGTATGGATAATAAAGTATATGTGTACTAAGTTTGGTTAAGATCCATCTACTCGTGTAGGAGTATATGTGGTTAATTTTATTTATATAGGTCATATTAGAAAAAAAAACAATTCGGGCCCACGGCGCAAAAGTGAATGTTATAAAAAGTTCATAACCCCTAAAAAGTTCATTTCTGATAATTATGGATGTATATGCCAAGTTTGGTCAGGATCCATCAATCCATGTAAAAGCCTTTGTGGAACAAACCTACAAACAAGCAAACAAATCCACAAACTTTCACTTTTATATATATACTAGCCGATATACCCGGCGTGGCTCGGGATTGCATAGGACCCCATCCTGGTTAGACCCCAGAACCCATTTCTGACACTGATCTCGGCGCAGTCCCATTTGCCGTTATGATCCCAATCTCTGTGGATCCATTCAAGTTTAGGATCCTGATCCCGTTGGGATCTCGTGTTCTGGTGGGGTCCTGATCCCATTGTGATAATGATTATGATGGGATCCCGACCCCTTTGTTTCTATTCCAAATATAAAAAATTACTCAGTGTTACTGAGAGAAAGTAAACTCCGAAACAGTATAGAAATGAATAGAACTAACAAACATGGCAATATTCCTTTAGATCCCACTATATATACTTTTGGAACAATTTAGAACTCTCTGGAATATTATAGATTAAATTTAATAACCTCCTCGAAACATGTGTAACAACTACTTATATAATTATTTTTCAAATAAGATAAAAATGTTCAACAAATGCCATAATGTTATGTTTTCAATGTTTTTATTTCAAACAAGTAACAAACATAGATATAGATAAATACAAGTTCTCATTCAGGTGTTGACTTTCTGCTTGCGTCCGGAACACGGTTTATAAAACACACACTCTTTGTCTAGTCTCTCTGCGCATGCGCTCTGTTTCCTTAGCTGGCTATCGGTACATGCCAGACCGCTAGTCCACCATAACACCTCCCCGAATAATTACAAGTCCAGTAACAATGGTGCTCGACGTTGTCTTTGAGATCTTCTGGGTATGACATAGTCTGAAGGTCCTGGATGTCGAGGGTTAATCTTCTTCTTAGGTGGACTTGGAGTTTCTGGATGTTAAGACGGTTGATGACTCAGGGCTGCCTGAGCTGTTGGATAAAGACTTCATGTCATTATATACAAACCTGGTTCTGTATCTTCTTCTGATGGGGCGAAGTTGGTCTAAATGTCTCTTCCAAATGGGACCATTCGAATAAATCTTCACCTTGAAAAGACGTGGACGCATAACTTGGATAATTGTACCGGGAGCCCATCGTGGTTTAGAGTCTGTTGCTTTTCCATATACTCTGACGTAGCATGGATCTCCCCGGTTAAATGATCGACTAGGACTTCTGTTTGTCCCATTGTGAGCGGCTATTTCTTTAAGATACTGTTTCTGTGCTCGATGAGCAGGTGAGGGAACTAGAGCATCAACAAGTGTTCTTATTTGCCGATTGTTCAGCAGTTGGCTAGGTGATAATCCACTTGCCAATGGTGTCCTACGATACTGACATAGAAAGTTATGTAGAGATTCTTTTAAAGGTAATGAGGATTTCTTTAGTGAACTCTTGAAACTTTGAATGAGTCGTTCTGCAGATCCATTCGTATTAGGATAGTAGGGAGCACCTGCAAGATGTACAATACCCTCTCCTTACACCAATGCTAAAATTCTTCTGAGATGAAGCTAGTAGCATTGTCACTGACTATGGTGTGTGGATAGCCGAAATGAGCAAAATCTTCCTTCAGAAGATCAATGGTGGCTTTGGTCGATGTAGATGTTGTCCTGTGGATACACGGTTACTTTGAATAGCATCTATCACCACCAGCCAATGTGATCCCTTAAAGTTAATGTCATGGTCGATATGCACTCGACTCCATGGTTTTTCTGGCAACATCCATGGGTGGATACTTGCTTTGTTTGGGTCTCTGGCGTGGGCATGTTGCACATGCTTGGCATGTTCGACCTATCTGCATGATTTGAGTATCAAGTCCGGGCCAATATACAGATGATCTTTCTAAATGTTTCATCCGCTCGATTCCAAAATGTCCTGTATGTTCTATTGATTTACGGATTTGTTCACGAGCTTTATTCAATGAGCTTTGATTAGCAATGTGATTTGTCCTTGTTTGAAACATTGCGTCAATCAAAATCTTTAGGTTCTTTATTGCAGTTCTGCCCAAAAACTTTAAGTTGTTGTTTTTCGCTACTACAAATGACACATTTGTAGTTATTTCCCCTACTTCAGCTTTTATCTGCACACTTCCTAAAACATTAAGTAGGTCACCAGACGCTGACTCGTACTTGACCGATACTGGGCTCAATGTGGGTTGTCCCAGCTTTCGCCAAACAGATTCAGACATAAAATTTTCTCCGGCTCCAGTGTCCATTTCAAATGCAAACCTCTTTCCTTCTAAAATGAGTTCTTGAATAAGGGGCGGGATAGTTTTTATTTGGTTTTGCCTTCTTATTCTTTTTAGATGAATCGGTTTCTGTTTTGGAGCATTCTCTTTCTTATTTAGACAAACTCTTTCTAGATGTCCTCTCTTGTTGCAAAATCGGCAGATGACGTCTTTTTACCTGCAGACATTTCCTTTATGGCCTCTTACTCCACACCTGCCACAAGTTCCACTCGAAAAATCTTGTCTCTGAGATGGAGAAAATGTATCTGCTGTCTGATGTTGCCTCTTTCTTTGTGTCTGAATTTTATTGATAGGCGTTTCTTCATGGACTGTTTCTTTGGCACGATTCACTGCCTCCTCTGGTTCAACAGCTATTTCAACTGCCTTGTTGAATGACAGTTCAGTGTCCTTCATCTGAAACAAAATTTTCAATACAGCCTCGTTCTTTACAGAGCACATGAATCTTGTTCGGAAAGCTTCATCTAGTGGATTTTTTATATTACTCAACTCACAAGTCGCTGCATCCTGTCTGATCCTAGCTGCCAATTCTTTGATTGTTTCCCTCGGTTTTTTACTAGAATCAGACCAAAATTTAAAACTTTCCCTGATTACAAATTTGGTTGTATCAAATTGATCCATCATTATTCTATATATTTCTTCTATGTTCAAGTCATTTAAATTTTGTGGTGTTTATTTTTATTGTACATGTTGATAACATTTTATGCAGCTCTGGCGTCTGGCTTGTTAAAAAAATGTGTGCCTGCCTTTTTCTTTGGCACATTATTTGCCAACAAGAAGATCACACATCTAGTGTAGTAGTCTGTGAACGTTTCCTTATTACTATTGCAATGTGTAAACTTCATATTAGTAGCCGTATTACCTGTTGCTAGTTTCAAAAGTAGCTCGTTCTGCTGTATGAGCTTTTGGATAATATCAGCTTGGGTCAGATTTGACTCCATGGTGTATTTACCTTCTCCGTCCCATGAAGCCACTCGTGCGTATCAATCACTCGGTTGTACTGAGTTGTACTGAGTTCTGTATTGAGTTAATACTGACCATCCTACTATGTTGTTGATGCTGGTCGATACCATACTGTGATGTTTATACTGGCCACCATTTTGTTATGTTTTCATTTTTTTTATTTCAAACAAGTAACATAAACATATATATACATAAATACAAGTTCTCAATCAGGTGTTGACTTTCTGCATGCGTCCGGAACACGGTTCATAAACACACACACCCTCTCCAGTCTCTCTGCGCATGCGCTCTGTTTCCTTGGCTGGCTATCGGTACATGCCAGTCCGCTAGTCCACCATAACAGGAGTATACGTGATATGAATGTTTTGATAAGAGTATTATTGTTTAGGGAAAATAAATGTTCAAGCCTCAAGGGAGGCATCATGACGCCCCGAGACATACATAAACAAAATTCATTCTAGTTGTGGTGTGCCAAAGATAATCATTTGAAACAAGATCATATTCAACCCCGTTAAATCTTATCGATCGACATCAAGGAAGGCATGGCATAAATTGAGGAATCAGAAGAGTCTTTAGCAAAAGCGAGGGCAGGGTTCCCTTTTAATTTTAAAATTTAAAAACTCAAAATACACTGATGTATTTTGGTGCATATTCAACGTATCTTTCAGACAAAGTGTGAAGGGGCATTTCAGACTTTCATTTATTTACTCTTAGATGTCTAGTGGAGAACTTTTATGAATACAACATCAAAATACACCAACTATATGTGGACTACAAATCAACTTATGATAGTATTGACAGGAAAATAATTGTACGATGATCTCCTGGAACTTGGAGACCCTTAAAAAATTATCCGACTCATACATATGACGATGGATAACTCCAAAAGTAGAATCAAAGTAAAGAGATAGTACTCGAGAGCGTTCCCAATTGATCGGGACCTCAGACTAAGAAATCCATGCATCCTTTTCAATATCAAATTTGAAAATGGCATTAGAAACATACACGTGAGTACTGTAGAGGTAATATATAAAAACCATTAGGAACTTTACAAAGCCAGCCACTGCAGTACCTGGCATACACAGACAATATCGCGCTACTTGGTAGAAACAGCAATGATATAATTAAAGTTTTCAGGGAAGATGTCACGGTCAAAATATGTCTTACTGTAAATAACGTGTAACAGACCATGTTTGCACACGAAACATTAAGTCAGGGAGGTGGCAGGAGTTGATTAGTGAACTCTTTTAACTCGTATTTTTCACGGGAAAAGAGGTGATTTATATTTTGTACGGCGGAAGTGAGCCGCACGTTTTCGGGTGATCACAGCATTACCTCTGGGATTCGAGGAGAAGATAGGACGTATAACTTGGTGTTATGTAAATTTATCTTTGCTGTGGAATATTATGTGTGCATAAGACATTTGCATTCTGCATTTGTGCAAGAATTTTTTATTATTGATGTAGAAAAGTGATATAATAAAGTACTGTGAATTTAACTGGAATTTAATATCTACTTCTTCGTGTGACTCGCTAATTGAGTGAAGGAATGGAAGAAGTATAAGAAGTATTGCATTACACAAGCCGGCATCCTGAACCATCAAAAAAAGAAGCAGTTAACCATGCTACTAATACAACGTACTAAAAACAGCATGTGTTATATAACGCAAAGGCAATATATATGATAATGTCAGGAAACACGCACACTGATGACAACTTCAATATGAACAACCACACCTTTGAGAGAGTAGCTACTTTCAAATATATAAGGGTGATAATAAATAAGCAAAGGGGAATTACAATCGGAGGTTAAAGAAACAGCATGCAATCGCTCTTATTTCAACGTACAAAAGCTAATACGAAGCAAAAACCTCTCTAGGGGAACAAAGAAGGCAATATACACCACGATCATAAGAACAGTTGTAACATAAGTAAGTGAGACTTGATTCCTACCCGAAAAGCATAGAACCTGCTCAACATATGACCCGGTGATATACCATATTGTTTTGGGAATCCGTGCAAACCAACAGCAATCTCAATTGTTCAAATATCATTCCATAGTTGCAACAAAAAAAAGGCAGGCTGCCCTGGAAAGAACGCATTGAAAGGATGCCGGATTCTAGAGATGCAAAAACGATCTACAGGCCGAAACCTAGGAGCAGATGGTTCACCGGTCGACTAAGATTGAGATGGATTGACGATGTAGAGAATGACTTAGAAAGGTTGGATCGATCCGAATGGAAGAGCGTGGTGAAGCAGGCCAGGACCCTACATGGGATGAAGCACCACTGATGAAGACGATTCAGACTTTAGTTAGTGAAGCGCTAAAATAGCCATAATAAGACATCGATAACTTTTCCACACATTCAAATATTAACTAAATTCATTCCAGTTGGGAGCCCTTAAGGTATGCTTTTTTGCTGAGAGATGCTCCCTAGCTTAGACTCGTGTCTTAAAAATTCATAGGCCCCGGAAAGTTTTTGATAAATTCAAAATGCAAGAATGCATTTTTGTTCATTGTTAAAGTTAGTTTTGCATCATTATACACTCAACTGGAGCGCAACGGGAGAGATGCTAGTTAAGATTTTAGATGTCATTTGACTTCGGAGCAATCATGTGAGGTCTGCAAATCGTATAGCTGCATGGGGCTTCGTATATTTTAGAAGATTAAAGTTTAGTTGTAATTACTTTAAATTATCAACTTTGACTGCTAAGTACGGAAGGACAAACCCGAAAAGTAGAAGGATGCCTAAAAAAGACAAGCGACGAATCTGCTTGACTAAGATAGTTATACAAATATATATATATATATATTATTTTATTGAAGCGTAATGTGTTTTTTATGTGTATTTTTAAAATTTTAAAGAGCATTTCTCCAAAATAGGTATCCATCTCCAAAAAAAAATAATTCCAAAATAGTTTTACATTTTGAACGAAAAATAAAAACCAAAGAATAACATTTATTCCTAAATATTTCCAAGTTTTACCAAAGTCAAGACGGAAAGAACAATTTTTCTTTAGAAAGGGCTATACATAGGGGAGTCTGGACGCCGTCTCTCTGTCAGGTGTACCGAACACCTATGTAACATTACACAAGATAAACAGTGTCCCGTCTCCAAACACTTCAATGGCAACGACCACCAGGGCAAGACGGACTTTTCAAATCAGTGCGCTCATAGCTAGCACGAGAACACCCAGCCGGGTGAATTTGGAACACAGGCTTATCCTTACTTATGGCACTTTGACGCCAGCTGGGATGAATGTTTTGTCCCTTTTCACACCTTGACCCTAGCTCCGACCCTCCTCGTCCTGACCTATCGCAGTGGACTGTTTTCTCCTCTTTTCTTTCGCTCTTCCCTATTTAATCCCTCACTCACTTACTTTCTGTCCCATTTCTTTTGAGGCCCATGGATACTATTTCCAAGCTAATTGCTATTTCTTATTTTTACTTTTATACCGCTTTTTCTGTTGTTTCGTTCGCTGACGAAAGCTTTATGCCGACACGTTCGTTGTTTTGTTACGTTTCCTTTTTCAGGTTTTACCCTGCTCTATTTTACATATTTTATATTGTGCTAGCCTGATTGCAGTCGCTCCCCTGAATACACTATATTACTAATTGGCAATTAATAATTGCACTAACTGTGTATTTGTACACGATCTTCCATGCTCTGTAAGTTGATGATTGTAATTATAATTTGTTTGTTTTGTAATTATCAATACTTAAATAAATCTTATTAGATGTAATTAGTACTGTATTAAGTGCATTATTTTTTGCAATTATATTTCTCTGTGGTATCGTCCTTTTTTAGGCACTGTTTTGAACGAGCCATAAAATTTAAAGAAGAGATTAATTTCTCACTATAGAAGGCAGTGCGTAACAAATTGGTTAGCTCGTCCGTGAAAACTACAATCCAAATTTATAACTCTCAAGTCCCCAATTTTAACAATTGGGTTGTTCCTCCGGGATTTACCTGAATCCATATATTTTTATTTCTTACAAATCACCGACTTAACAAATTGTGGGATTGCACTTGGAATTTTGAATCCATAGATCGTAATACAACAAAAATAAATTGAGTGTTGTGTTTTTCAATGGATTTTGACCCACTGTTTTTTCTAATATACTCAGACTAAATTGAGTTCACGATACCATTTTACAACACCAATAACAGAGATAGTTACAATTTTATTTAAAGTCAATTTTAATAAGTGTGTATATATTACCTTAATTTTTAAAAATAAAACTAAGTGTTATATTTTGCCTTTGTCAAAATGGATTTTATGTTAAAAAACCCATAAGTTGAGGCATTAGGAAAATGTTCTAGAAAGGAGCTATTTCCCTTTGCTAAAAATTTAGGCATAAGTGTATCTCATTCGGCATTAAAAAAGACTGTACGAGATATGATGATCGTCCACTTAGTTGATGAGGATATGTTGTCTGAGTACGAACAGGCCTCAGTCACACGACCGCATGATCCTAGTATGGAGCTTCAACTGAATCTCACCAAATGGAGCTAGATGCTCAGAGACATAAAGAAAGTGAGCTTAAACAGTTGGAGCTAGAAGCACAGAAGGAGCTAAAAATACAATTAAAAGAAATGGAAATAAAAGCATATTTGGGAGCAATGGAAAATAGACTCACTGATCCTGCTAGTCAGGTTTTCGATGCAAGTAAATATGCAAAAGTAATCCCAAAATGTGCAGAAAAAGTGGTGGACAAATATTTAGCACAGTTTGAAATAACTTCCAAAAATGTTTAATTTCCTGAAAACGTATGTGGTATACGTTACTGCAATCAGCTCTAACAGGAAGGTGCAGCCAAGGTTTTTGTGTCCTTGAATGCGGAACAGCGCCGGGACTATAACCTTGTGAAATCGTTAATACTTAAGACTAATTAATGTGTCCCCGAAGCATACCGTAAAAAGGTTAAGGAACTGTGGAAACGTGACGGCCAGACTCATGGAGAGTTCCTCCGGGAAAAGGAACGACTCTTGGACAAGGGGCTGCACGCAACGAATACCGACACAGACTTCAAAATTTTCAAGAACTTCATTCTGATGGAGGAGTTCAAGAGTTGTGTTCGTACAGAGGTGCGAATACATATTGCAGACCACGACGAAGGTTACACAAAGACGGCATCAGTGTTAGCTGATGACTTCACCATCACACGTCATTTCTCAAAAAAACTCTTTGAAACCAAAAAAGACAGGCACCTTAAGGCAACATCAATTTACAGCAAAAATGCAAAAAAATCATATAAGCATGGTACACAATAAATAAGTACAAATCCACACGTGCCTGCGGTAAAAATGAAGGACATATAAGGGATAGTCCTGGAAACTCAAGAAGGAAACTGAGAAGATCACACATCCTGGTTCACCACAAAAAGTCCAAACATTAACGTCTCGTCATACATTTCAAAATTTAAGAGGTTTTTCTTTCTAGATGTCCCTACAAACTTCAAAGATTTTTGTCACGACTTATCAAAGAGTTTCATAATGAACATATAGGCTAGTTTTACCAAATTAAACCAAGTTCCTGATTCGACTAAGAGTTTTATGAGCTTGTCACCAAGATCCTTTTGCACAAAGAAGAGAGGTCTACCTCCAGAGGGCGTCTTACTGAGAACTTTTGTTCAAGTTTTGACGACTCTACCCAGAGTTTTACTTCCTTTACCCTAGCCGAATGTTCTCAAGACTCCAACAAGAGTTTAACTACCAAGGTCAAAACGCCTACATCAGACACAACTGATGTCATACGAGACTTCATGCCTGTCATTTCGGAAGGATTCGTATCACTGCAAAGTGATTATTTCCAGTCTTTGACCACTCAAAATCTTACGAGATACAGGGGCTTCACATTTTTTACTACTTGAGGGTAAACTTCCCTTGTCTGAATCTACTGCAACTGGGAGCAACATCCTATTACGAGGTGTAGACATTGGATGCATTGATGTGCTTTACATATAATCATTCTCAAATCAGACCAAGTCTCTGGACCTGTTGTTGTGGGTGTCCGAACAAACTTACCATTGGAAGGCATTTCGTTGCTGCCATGCAAAGAATTACCTGGTGGGAAGGTGATAGCCGAACACATCGTTACTCATGAATCTTTTCTCACTGAATATCAGTAAGAAGATACAGAGCAGTATCAAGCATGTACTATAAAAAGGGCAATGAGTTCCAAGATCTCAAAAAAAAAAAAAGAGATTTCACAAAAAAGCAATAGAATTCATCCTGAAATTGACTTGGGAAAAAAAATTGCCAGTCTAAACGAAGAGTCAAGCAATCACAATAATTAAACTCGAATGCAACTTATTGAAGAGCATAAGTGTGATCCACAAATATTCAATCTTCGAGAGAGCGCTTTGACCCAAGAAGAAGGTGAACAATTCCCTGTAAGTTAGTACATTCAAGAAGACGTAGTAATGATAAAACGGTGACCACCAGACGCAAAAGGTGAAGAAGAATGGAGGATAGTTCAACAGAAAGTAGTCCCTACACCATTCCGGAATAAAGTCCTGAACTTAGCCCATGATTCACCACTTTCACGCCACGTGGGAGTAAACAAGACATATCACAAATCTTTGGGCCCAAAATCAAGAAAGATGTGGTTCACTATTACATATCATGTCATACTTGTCAGGTAGTAAGGAAACCAAATCATTATATACCAGCAGCTCCTCTTCAACCCATTTCAGTTTTCGAAGAAACTTTCAGTCGCGTGATTATAGACTGCTTTGGATCTTTTCCAAACACAAAATCAGGTCATGCTGACAATCATGTGTGCGCCAACAAGGTTCCCAGAAACTATTCCTTACCTCAATATCAAGAATCCAAACATCGTCAAAACCTTTATGAAGATTTGAATATGTTTAGGCTTCCGAATTCTGTAGAGTTCGAGATGTTACTCGCTTTTTTACAAATATAAGTATGTTTACCAATAAACAAGGTCAATGGCGTTAACAAATCGTGGGTACATTTATATAAGTATACCCATGAATATCAAAACCCAAACATTTTACTCACTTGAAAAATTAATTTTGAAAAATAGAGATGGGTTAATATTTACTTTAAAAAAAAAAATGAAAATATTCTTTTATTTTTACTTTGTAAAAAGTAAGGAGATGTGTATTTTATGAGACTAACCACTTACATATAAAAAAAGGAAACGCTCAAATCTGTTTTAGACATGGAAAACGGTTTCCTGATTCTTCTTTAGATAAAAGAATTATTTTTTTATTTTTATTTTCTGATAATATATATATATATATATTTAAAAAGGCAAAAATGTTATTAATTTTTTGCTAAAGATATCAATATATATCGATTTCCCATCATATAAAATATTTTTATATCATGTATAGTGTTTATGGTGTAAATTTAAGGAAAGTTTTTAAAACAATTTTTAGAGAAAAAAAGTTGTATTTCAAGGGCACGAAAAGGGGTAAATCTAAAGTATTTCACTATCGTAGTAATTGTCCCTTAATTAACTTCTTTTGTGACAAAAGTGATGGAATTAGAAATAATTTAGAATGGGTAATTTACGGTCGTGTTTAGACCGGGGGGGGGGGAAGTAGTTAGGAGCGTGAAAAGGAGTAGGGTAGGCCTATAATATATAGCAGATAAATACTTGTCAAAACGTAATGATGTTAGAAACGTAAATATCATTACATTTTTAAAGTTATGAATTGTGATGAGTTTTTGCAATAGCAGTTAGAAATTAGCGCAAAGGATCAACCATTATTATCCCCATAACATCGGGTCATTTATTCTAGTAATTAAATTAGTAGTTTATACACATGTTTCGAGCAAGTTATTAAATTTAATCTAGAATTTTCCAGAACGTTCTAAATTGTTCAAAAGGGATATATAGTAGGATCTAAGGGAATATTGAAATGTTATTTAGTTCTAGTCATTTCTATACTGCACCGTAGTTTATTTTTCTCTCAGTAAGTTAGATTAATTTTTGTACATTCAGAATATAAAAAAGGTGTCGGGATCCAATCATAAAGTTTATCCCTATGGGATCAGGGTCTCACCAGAAAAAGGGATCCCACTGGGATCGGGATCCTAAACTTAAATGGATCCACCGAGATCGGGATCACACCGGTTAATGGGACTGCGCCGAGATCGGTGTCAGAAATGGGATCGCGGGTCCACCAGGATGGGGTCCTATGCAATGCTGGGTACATCGGCTAGTCATATATATATATATATAAACGTGAAATTTCTTCGGTTCCACAAAGGCTATTACAAGGATTGATGGATCTTGACAACGTTGGCACATATATCCATAACTAGCGAGTACCCGGCATGCGTTGCAATGCCACTCACAGAAAGAAAGTGTTTGCATGTTAATTATGTTTCTTCAAGAGCTTTTAAATACTTAAAGTTTTTCTTGTTTTTCCATCTGGTATATACACGAATAAATCAGAAGATTTTCCGACGCGAGAGCAGGCCACATACATCTGTCCATGGGCGAAGCATGGGTTTTCCAAATTTAGTCCGCAAACTTGTAGCGATTGTCCCTGTGCTTTGTAGATAGTCATTGTAGACGCGTGTCGCATCGGAAACTGTAGGCGTTTGAATTCAAATGGCATATCTGTTGGAATCATTGGGGTGAATGGCAAAAGTACATCACCTAGTTTAAATTTTCCATTTAAAATAGTAACTTCAATGGAACCAATTTCGGAATATTCATTTGAAAAAATATGAATAGTATTTCATGGCACTGTCTTTCTTATTCGAATTTCTCAATTTGATGTCAAAATGATATCCATCTTCTCCTTGCCAAAATAAAATAGGATATTGCGATCAAACGTATGAGCGATGAGTTTCTGAGACTCGCTGAACATCAACACTTCTGCGATGAAGAATTATATCACTTGAGTTAAATTCTTTGCCAACTATAATGATCGCCACTTCATCCATTGTTGGTGCATTGTATTGTCTTTCATGTTGGCCGACAGGTCTGCTCTAACTATGACTTTGTATTCATCAGTCGGCATCTTTTCAAGTGCAACTCTATACATTTGAATTAATTCGTTGTGTTGCAAAAATAACGTTTGCATTGCAGCGACAATTTCTCGTTTAGTGACCGTATTGATATGACAACGCTGATCGATTTGCTCATCAGTATTCCCCATGATATCATTTGAAGACATTTGTGATCTGTGTTTGGCATTGGCATCAGAGATCCTACACGATGGTAAATTTAGCCTTTCACTTAACTTTAAATGTTGGCATGTAATTCTCGCGCACGATATTTGTTGCACCGAACGATGTCATTTGGAAACATGAATTGCATTTGCGTATGTTTGCAAAGAAATGTTTCGATTGGCTATTGTCACCTGATACCAACAATGATAATGGTTTTGATGGTGAATGTAATTCTCACACGTTAGGATCTCCCATCTTTTTACATGAAAACCTCGCACAATAGGTACGTTCATTGTTGGCAGGAGATTTCCAGTTGTATAGTTTCTCATTAATTTATAAATCGTAAATTCCAGAGGTAAAAAATGACCATAGTTCAATATCTACGCTGTCAAGTGTGTTATTTAATTACTTGAGAAACCATCGATTGGTGTAAAATGTATTTACAAAACACAAAACAACTCCGAAATTATAAGACTCTATTCAAGAAATACTCTTAGTTGAAAGAAAAAACGCGATTTCGATGTCATTTCCGATTCTAAAATGCGTCACAAAATTCAAGCTTATTTATACAAATAACAAAAATACTCTCTACACTAAAAATGTAAAAACGTGTTTTCTCTGCTTTACTACAAATGTGTAATTTGTTCAAGGGCGGTAGTGTTGGTATCTTCGTTATAAATTATATTGATGAAGCTCATTTAAGAAAATAAATTGAATTTAGGTTCCCCAGCCCTAATTGGAATATTGTACAATGGATGTACTAAATTTGAAAAATTTGCCGGCGGATTCAGCTTCTTCCACACATGCAATAGCTTTGTTTTAAATTATGGTTACAAAGCTCTTAGAAGAAAATATGAAATTAGGGTCACTGGCCGAAACGGCATATTGTAAAATGTTTTTTTCTAATTTAGAAACATTTTCGGTAGTGCGCATTTCACTTGACCCAGTTTGATCACAATCGAATGAATGGTATAGAAATGCATACTATAATTATATAGATAATAGAAGTGTGGAAAACGAATTTAGGACCCCCCTCCACAAATGGAATATTGTAGAATTGTTGTATTACTTCAGAAACCTACTTAATATGTCACACACTCAATTTAATATCACTATTTGTATTTGATTAAAAAGCTATCCATTCATGCTTTAGCTCTGTTTGAAATTATAGTTGTATAGCTTAAAATTATAGTTGTATAGCTTATATAGAAAAAACGAACATAGGACCCCTGGCTAAAAACGGAGTATTTTAAAATGGTTGTAATCATTTAAGAAACCTTTGCGGGCGGGCGCGCGCACAACATCTCTCTAAAATTTTATCGCATTGTAATAATGTAGAGGAGCGCATACGGAAATTATTTTTTTTTAAGCTCCTAATGTACGGAAAAAAACACGAATTTGGGGCGATTGCCAAAAAAAAAACGGAATATTTTAGTAGAGTTATAATGGCTTAGAAAAATGCTCTGGGGCTTGGACAACAACTCACCTCAGTTTTATCGCAAGCGCTTGAATGATGTAGGAGCGCATGCGGTTTAAAATTATATTTATATAGCTCATTTTGTAAGAAACAAACATAGGGCCCCTGGCTCAACACTGAATATTTTAAAACGGTTATAGTAATTTAAGAACCTTTGTGGGCGATAGAACAACATGTCACTAAATTTTTATCTGAATTTCTGAAAAATGGTATAGGAAAATTATTTTTTACAAAGTGCATATAAGAAAAAATAAGAATTTGGGTCAACGGCCCAAAACGGAATATTTTAAAAGTGTTGTAATGAATGGTTATGTTTATAGATAACAACTCGTCAAAGTTTTGTCGCAATCGCGTGAATGGTGCAGGAGCGCATACGGTTTGAAATTATATTTATATAGCTCGTATAAGAAAAAAACGTAAATAAGGCAGCTGGCTAAAATTGGAATATTTTGAAAAGTTTATAATAATTTAAAAACCTTTGCGGCCGTGCTTCCAACATCTCACCAAAGTTTTAAGTTTTATTGCAATCGGATAAATGGCGTAGGAGCGCATATGAAAATTATTTTTTACAAAGCTCATATAAGAAAAAATACGAATTAAGGGCCAACGGCCGAAAACGGAATATTTTTAAAAGTGTTTAAATAACAAAGTAAAATGCATTTGCGCATGGACAACAACTCACTAAGTTTTGTAGCAATCGCGTGATTGGTGTAGGAGCGCATACGTTTGAAAATATATTTATATAGCTCATATTAGGAAAAACGAATGTGAGGCCCCTTGCTCAAAACTGAATAATTTAAAACAATTGTAAAAATTTAGAAATGTTTATAAACATGCTCGCAACATTTCACCAAAGTTTTATATGAATCGGATAAATGGCGTAGGAGCGCATATGGAAAATATTTTACAAAGCTCATATAAGAAAAAAAACGAATTAAGGGCCAACAGATAGGAACGGAACACTTGATAAGGTTTTTAATGACTTAGTTAAATGGCCGGTTATGTGGAAAACAACTGTGTAAAACTTTGTCGCAATCGCATGAATGGTGTAGGAGCGCATACGAGACATACAGACAGACAGACATACAAACATTCATTTTTATATATATAGATTAACCAAAATCAAATACTCGAAGTTATGAACTTTTTGAAACAACCCGTTTTTTTGCCGGGGGCCCAATATTTTTGTTTTCCTAACATTAGCTCTATAATTAAGAATCAAATGAAGATATGAATATTGAAAAAAACATAGTGCACACAACTTGATTATCCATATTACAATTCCAAAGGGTACTGACATTAATGTACCCATTTCTCTGGGGCCGGGGGTCCCCTTTCATTTTTACTAATATAAGTCATATAATTATCGGTAACCAGGCAAAACAACAAGGTGACGACATGACAAGAGACAAAACGACCTATTTCCTGTTTTATCACCGTGTCGTTTTATATTAGCAATAGGCTTAATACGCCTACATGTATAAATGGATCTGACAAAACTTAGTACACATACACTTGATTTTCCATATTCAAATACCAACGGTTCCTAAAGTCATAAGATTCATTCTCCTGGGCCGGGGGGGGGGAGGGGCATTTTATTTTCCCTTACATAAGCTATAAAAATATGGATTGGCTTATTCAACACTATAGTTTGTATTTGAATTAATGGATATACGCCTAGGCCTAGTGTGGTAGCAATAGTCTTCATGGTCAGTAGTGCAATATTGGTGGATTTAAAACTTAGAATAGTTAATCTAACTTTTTCCAGAAAGTTCGAATATTAAAAAAACTATATCATTGGATTTATTAAATATATATTTTAATGGAGCAAATCTATAACTAAAGCTCATAATTTATCTGAATTATTTAAATGGGGCCTTTATCTCGGGCAATATTGATTTTGTACATTTACAGAAAAAGCACCCGCCAGGACCCCTCTTTTCACTTGAATGTTCTATAGTTATGGTAGTTTATTTAGTTCCATAATATTTCATATTCGATGTATAAATACTTGGATAAAATATTTTTACCCGTTTCAATGGGGATATTCAATTTATTCTAGAATGTTCCAGAAAGTTATATATTGTTCTACAGAAATAAATTATGGTATCTAAAAGCTTAATGAAATGTCAGTTTAGCTCTGTTATATAGAGCTTGTTTACATAATTTTTCTCGTGCGTGCCCTATGATTGAACCCGCATGACACGCTGTGTTCACAGAGGGGTGTGGTTTAGTCCTTTGATCTATTCGTGTTTATGCCGCCAGCTACTAAAAATAATTAATCTGTTCCAAATAGTATTTTGTAGAATGAATGTGATTGTTCTAGAAACGTCATACGTTTTCTGGAAAGCAGGGCTTATGCGACCTGTATAAGGGATAGACAGGCACGGACGGAGAGACGGAGATTCAGATAACTTTTATTTACTTTACGAGGCGTGTTTTATTCTGTGTGTATTTGTGTGCTCATATGTATTTATTTCGCCTTATTCATTGGCACATTATTCTAACTGTATTAACTGTCTACCGGTACAAGATCTACCATACTGTAAGTTGAAGATTGTCATTATATTTTCTTTTCTTTTGTAATTATCTTAAGACTTAATAAATCTTAATTAATTGTAACTAGAAACTGTTTTGGGTGTCGTATCTTTAAAGTTGTTGACTCAATGGTATCGTCCTTTGTTAGGCACTGTTTACAACGGGCCAATTAAAATTAAAATAGGAGATTAATTTCTCTACATACAAGTCAGTGCGTAACAAGCTCATTGGATTTCCTTTGGATTTTCTATAAATATTCCCTTCATAATCCTAAATGGAACAAAATGAAAACTGGGAACAGGATTCTATAAGGGAACGAAAGAACGTAAACCCATCGGTAACGCGATCACATCGCGTACCATGATCTAGAGACTAGCACCGGGATGTGGGAAGTCGTCGGGTTCCGAAATCTACAGTGAGCGGGATCACACTTGGAAATAGGATCCCACTAGTATCGGGATTCCTTCGGGATTTGGATCCTATAGGTATTGGGATCCTAACGGGAAACGGTATCTCACTAGGATTATGATACGACTGGGATCGGAATTATATCTGCAAATGGGATATTGACGAGATCGGGAACCCACGGATTCAAGAACCCATAGCGGATCAGAATACGACGAGATTAGGAACCTATTGTTATAAAGATTCTAATGGTATCGGGATCACACCCGTATCGGGATTCAATGGAATCGGGATCCCACCGTTTTGGTATCCCACAGGATATGGCATTACACTGGAATTGTGATACAACCGGGATTGTGTCACATCGGATTCGGGAACACACTAGAAAACGTGATCCCGACAGCTTTAAGGAACACTCAAGGATCGTAATCTCATGGGAAACGTAATCCTAAAGGGATCGTGAAACAATTGTGATTTGGAGTTAACCGAGATTTGCATTTAACTAAATGGGGTTGGGAACCCAATAGGATGGGGATAAAACCGAAATCGAAAAACCGACTAGATCGAGATCTCAACGAAATTGGGATAAAGAGGGATCAGGATCCTATCGGGAACGCGATACCAAAGGGATAGGATACCCATGAGATCAGGAAACAGCACGAGGAACGCCCGATCATATTTACTAGTAAACATATATAAGAAAAAAAAATTGTATTCGTTTGTTTGTAGCTTTGTATGTTCCACAAATGATTTTATATCGCATGATAGATTTTGACCAAAATTGTCACATATGTCCATCATTATCAAACATCTAATAAGTGGAGGGGTGGGAGTTATGACATTTTTCTATCATTCCGTTAGCAACCGGGGTCCAGTAATGAGTTGTTATTTTTTCTAATATGAGTATATAAATAAAAATAACAACAAATACTAATACAATAACCCCCCGTGATCAAGATCACATCGCATACCGACGGGAGCGTGATAACGACGGGATCAGGAAACCACCGGGATTGGGATCCAAAGATAATCGGGATTCCTCAGGAAAACGGGATCACATCGGGAAACGGAATAACATAGGGAAAAAGGATCCCATCGGAAAAGGGAATGAGATTAGGATCCCACTGGGGCAGGAAAGGTTTACAAAATTTTTCTGAATGTGTTTTATTTGAGACAAATTAACAACGTTTTTTTTTTAAGGCCGCGGGACGATTTTGTATTGAGACTGTTCAAATTTTCAAGGTCAATTAAAAGGCTGTAAAAGTTTTTTTTTTCGAATGCAGCCTGGGACTTACTTAACTAGTATTTATATGTATGTATATAGATTGGAAACCTATTGTGCATCAGCAATTTGAATTCATAAACAGCAATTTAAAAGCCTTGGAAACATTACAAGTTAAGTTATCAAATAAAAAGTAAATATATCATGCCAGGTAAACAGTTAATCACTACACATTATTATGTTGTTCGTCCGTCGAAGTCGACAAGGACCATCGAATCATCCGGTTAGGGCCGGGCGGGGGGTGGGAGTTGGGATTACGGTGACCTCTTAGGTGGCTTGTTATACCGATCCTTGCTCAGAATAGTCTATGACACCGTGGGCATGGAATAGTTGCTTCAGACGATGACCTAATGTTGCTCTTTCGGACAAGCCTGCGTGTCTCAGCCGTGGTTATTCTCTTAGCTTCATGGGATTTAGCCCCCTTCTTGACAGCAGCTCTCCATCTGGCTCTGTCCTGGGCTGTCTGCACCCATTGAGTAGTGTTTATGCTGAAGGCCTTTAGTGCCACTTTCAGTGAGTCTTTGTAACGCTTTCTTTGGCCTCCTTGGGAGCGCTTGCCTATCGTGAGTTCTCCAAAGAATATTTGTTTCGGGAGCCGGTGGTCTGCCATACGGGCTACGTGTCCCATCCAACGGAGCTGAGACTGCATCAGAGTTGTGAAGATACTAGGTAGGTTCGCTCTAGCGAGGACCTCGGTGTCGGGGACTTTGTCTTGCCACCTGATGTCGAGGAGTTTCCTGAGGCAGGTAGTGTGAAAATGATTCAGTTTCTTGGCGAGACGCTGGTAGACAGTCCACGTTTCACATCCATAAAGCAGTGTCTGGAGGACAGCTGCGCTATAGACCTTGAGCTTTTTTTCTCAACTGATACCTCTCCTGTCCCAAACAGTGCTGCGAAGCCTGCCAAATAGGGCACTAGCTTTTGCGAGTCTGCCATTCATTTCATCATCCATGACGACAGATCTAGAGAGGGTGCTGCCCAAGTAAGTAAATTTATCCACCCGGTTTAGACGCTGTCCACTGATGATGATGTTGGGTTCACCGTAGGGCTTACTGGGAACTGGCTGATACATCACTTCAGTCTTCTTTGTGTTGATTGTGAGGCAAAAGTTATTGCAGGCCTCTGAGAAGATATCAACGCTGTGTTGCGTGACGGCTTCTGATGGAGCATTAAGGGCACAATTGTCTGCAAACAGAAGTTCGTTGATCGTGGTATGTTTTACCTTGGTTTTAGCTTGAAGCCTCCTAAGGTTAAATACTGATCCATCAGTACGAAACCGGATTGGCAAGCCCATGGTGGAGTCCTTGAACGCATCAGACAGCATTGCGGAATACATAATACTGCAGAGTGTTGGAGCAAGAACACAACCCTGTTTTACACCGTTTGTGACTGGGAATGCTGGAGATGATTGACCGTTGTCCTGTACTCGGGCCATCATACCATCATGCAGCTGACGGATGATATTTGTGAACTTATTTGAGCATCCGTATTTCTTCATGATTTTCCACAAGCCAGCTCTATTGACCCTGTCAAAGGCCTTATTCAAGTCGATAAATGTAGTATATATGTCTGTATTTTGTTCCTGGCATTTCTCTTGAAGCTGTCTAGCAGCAAACACCATATCGATGGTTCCGCGTTTTTTGCGGAAACCGCATTGACTTTCGGGTAGGAGACCTAGCTCCAGATGTGCATTCAGGCGGTTCAGAAGGGCTCGGGCCAAGATATTGCCTGCAATGGACAGTAGTGAAATTCCGAGGTGATTGTCGCATGTCTGGCGGTTACCTTTGTGTTTGTACAGGTGGATGATTCAGGCATCCTTGAGGTCTTGTGGTACAGTTTCCGTATGCCAGATGATTTGGAATAAGCCCAATTGCTTATCCATCAGCGCTGGTCCACTCTCCTTGTAGATTTCGGCAGGAATCATGTCGGGGCCAGGTACTTTGCCATTTGACATTTGGCGGATCGCTCTCTGTATCTCATCAAAAGTTGGGACGGCGTCCAGTGAATTGTTCGTTGGGACCTGGGGGAGTCTTTCAATGGCCTCATCATTAATGATGGAAGGTGTATTGAGCACACTTTCAAAGTGCTCCACCCATCTTTCCAAGATTTTCTCTTTGTCTGTATTGAGCGTAGAACCATCAGCACAAAGGAGAGGGGAAGAGCCTGAGGTGGAGACACCATAGATTTCTCTCAGGCCACGGTAGAAGTTATTCATGTCTTTCTTGTCTGCAAAGCCCTGTATTTCATCAGCTTTTGAATTCAACCAGGAATCTTGCATCTGGCACAGTTGTATCTGGACCTTGCTGCGGATGCCCCTAAGTGCAGCTGTCTTTGCTGTTGACGTTGGGTCATCATAGAGGGCCTTGTACGCTCGGCGTTTTTGCTCAAGAAGAATTTGGATAGCTGTGTTGTTTTCGTCAAACCAGTCCCTGTGTTTCCTCGTAGAGGGTCCAAGGCGCTCAGCGGCTGTATTGTAGACCATCTCACGAATCGTGGTCCACGCTTTTTCCGCGTCCTGGTTGTCCAGTGTGATTGTATCAAGGCGTTGATCTAGGCTGTCAACAAAAGTTTGTCTCACATCAGGGATATTCAGCCTATTTATGTTGAGGCGTTTCGGAACTTTCGTGGCCTGAGGTCGTCTCTTAGGTTGGATATGAATTTTCATCTTTGAGACGATGAGGCGGTGATCCGTCCAGCATTCTGCGCCACACATGGCCTTAGTCACCCTCACGTACTGGCGGTCCCTATTTCTGACTATGACATAATCAATTAGGTGCCCGTGTTTAGAACGGGGTGCATCCAGGAGGTCCGGTTGCACGTTGGCAGGCTGAAGGTCGTGTTCGTTATTAGAAGGTCATGTTCAGCACAGGTCTGCAGTAGCAGTAGGCCATTGCTGTTGCACTGACCAACACCATGTTTCCCAATCACTCCCCCCCCCCAGGAGGTGTAGTCACTGCCGACACGTGCATTGAAATCACCAAGTAAGATGAGTTTGTCAGCAGACGGTGTGGAAGAGATAACAGTCTTCAGGTCTTCATGGAATTTGTTTTTGGTCTCTTCTGTGTTTGTCATTGTGGGTGCATAGGCACTGACTAAGGTAGCAGACTAAGGTCATCATACAAAACGAAGAGAAAGCAGCTTTTTTCAGCGAAAATTTATTTTTTTGGGAAATAGATACAAAGCTATAAGGTTATACGCTCTGAATTACATATTGCTCTGTAATGCCTGCTTGTCTAACAGCTTTCTTATTAAAGTAGTAATTCAAACAAAAAAAAAGCAATATGGATTCTAGTGTGTTTATACAACAACAGGACAAACTGGTTTTATATAAGATACATTTTAAGTTTTCAGCCTGATACCGTTTAATGTTAATAGTCAACTGACTAGAAACAAAATTAGTTAAAAGCGTTATAAAACGAATGTGCTAAGTATTTAGCGTAATAACATGTTAGATGTAAGGAAACCCTATTTCTAATTTGCATGAGATATCACATGTTAATTTACAAGTAAAAAAACGCATGACATCTTTTCTGGTCAGCATTTTTTTTATCAAAAAAAAAATAAATAAATAATTAAAATAGGAAAACAACCAAAGCAGCGTATTTAACAAGTTTACAATTTGAAACAAAATTGTAGATGTTAGCTCTATGGCTTAAATCAAAATGCTTAAAAGTGCGTTCATTTAACAGAAAACAAAGACGTGCTCCATTCATGAAGGAAGGGTGTAAATGGAATTTTCAATAAATAATCAAGTTATGTAATTTTTGTTGTTGTTTTCTTGTGTTGTATTTCTTAGTGTTTTTTTTTATAAAGAAACAAAATTTTTAAAAAATATTTGAAGACATCGATAGCTTGAAAACTAAAGTGATATTTTAAAGATAAAATATGTTTTACAAGAGATGAAATAAAACATTTACGTTTTTTTATCAGAAAAGGAACATGTGACTGAAAATGCTTTTTAATTTTCTTGTTACTAAATTCAAACAAAAGAACATTTAACATCAACATATAAAAGACAAGCAAGGCAAAAGAAAATTATTTTTACACAAAAACATGTTAATTACTAAAAGCAATATTATGATTTCAATTATATTTTAATTGCAATTTTTAGTTGAAGGTATATCAATAGAAAATATTTTTTTTCTTTTGTCTCCCTTCAAAGAATCGGCACTTTTAATGGTTTGCCGGATCTAAAAAAACCTGTAAACTGGATTATTATTTTTTTTTTTAAATGCGTTCACGATATATTTGAATAATTAAAAATGTTTTGGATATATAGTAGGCAAGAAAAAATGTTCTACCAACCTGTCCTTTTCTGTTTCCAAGTTAAGCGCTGACTTCTCTGTCTCTTAGGATGGTTGGCTTTAGCACCTGCGCCCTTCTGTCTCACGTTGGGTTAACTTTCCTGCCTCAGTTCTCTCCAAGTTAAGCACTGACGTCTCTGTCTCTTAGGATGGTTGGCTTTAGCACCTGCGCCCTTCTGTCTCACGTTGGGTTAACTTTCCTGCCTCAGTTCTCTCCAAGTTAAGCACTGACTTCTCTGTCTCTTAGGATGGTTGGCTTTAGCACCTGCGCCCTTCTGCCTCACGTTGGGTTAACTTTCCTGCCTCAGTTCTCTGCCTGATTACACTTGGAAATGTTCAGCCTAACTCCGAAACTCCCTCTTTATATACATCCCAAAATTGAAATGTCCCACGCGACCAACGGGCGTGGTTCCTTGACGTCATCAATAGTCTAATCTTTTATTGACAAGTCTAAATTCTTTCGACATGGTTGACGAAAAGACATTTGCTCACTAGAAAGTAAAGTGATGACATTTTCTTCTGGGAATAATTTGTACCTCACTGCGTCTTGATTAAAGAACAAAGCTGGCACAAAAAAATAATATTGAATGACCTAAAAGTGCAGTGAGAGGCTTTTGCTGGAAAGATTCGAAACTCCTTACATCAGTGATGCTCAAAGTGGTGGTCCGAGGACCGGTGTCGGTCCGCGAGCCTTACGTTACCGGTCCAGAGAGCATGAATATTGATGTTTAAATAGTAATAAAATGTAATTAATACATCTGGCACCAGTCCCTGGTGCAGTTTCCAAACTTGTCCTTCGGTCCGTGAAACTTAAAAGTTTGGGAAACGCTGCCTTACATTATGTCTTTGGGAAAATGGGGTAACATTAATTTGGAATTATATAAGCGTTAAATATAAATTTAAGACAAAAAAAAGCATATGTTTTATTTAAAATGTATGCTATAACTAAAATATTGAAAAGTATCTTTAGGACTAAATAATTGTGTAAAAAGGTGTCAACTATGCAAGTAACAATAATATAAAGAAAGAAAATTTTAGTGAGAAGGTCCATACATAAATTTAATAGAATCGTATAAAATCTTCACCAAATGGTATGGACATTAATGAAAGAAAATGATTTTAAATGTTGATTTTTTTTTTAATGTATCTTTTTTTGTATTTCAAATAATTTAAGTTCGAAATTTTGCAGCTATATTTTTTATTTAAAAAAAAATCAATGGAAATGCGCAAAATAAGCGAATTTTTCATGACTTGGAATTCAATTGTATTGTGAATTTTGTGAGAAATAACTAGCCGGAGAACCATGGGATAGATAGACACTTATTCATAAGTAACCTTTAAGGTAAATGTAAATGAACGTTGGGTGGTAATTGGAAATATCGTAATAGTAATTTGCTTTTTAAAGCTACGTCCAAAATATTTTTTTTCGCTCGTGGGAGAAGTCGTTTAATCGAAAGTTCGTTTTATTGCATCTTTTTTAAAATTTTATGCTTCTATGAATCTTGTTTCTAATATGCCATAGTAAACTACGAGTTTAAATAATAATGGAATTTCAGAGCCTGCAGGAGCTTTTTTTCAAAAGCCCTTTTTGAGATTTATGATTGAATGTATGTAATCCGTAAATTTTGAATTTTATTTCATTAATGGTAATTTAAAATTAATGTCAAGCATATTTGTCTGGCAGGAAATGCACTGGAAGAATTGGAGTACTTCAATTACTTAGGTAGCACCATAGACACAAATGGCGGATCCAATGCGGATGTAAGGGCCAGAATTGAAAAAGCTACATCAGCATTTGTTCTATTAAAGATAATATGGAAGTCGAAGGAGCAGAAACTGCAAACCAAAGTCAGAATCTTTAATACAAGTGTCAAAACAGTCCTAATATATGATGCAGAAACTTAAAAAACAACAGTTAGCCTTATGCAGAAAGTGCAGACATTCATAAACACATGCCATAGAAAGATCCTGAAAATCAAAAGGCCAAATACTATCACCAATAAAGGCCTACACGAAAAGGACATACCAGGTGCCCATTGATGAAGATATCATAAATAAAAGTTTGAGGTAGATAGGGCATACTCTCCGAAAACCCCCAGATAGCACCAATAGTCAATGCCTATCATGGAACCCATAGGGATAAAGAAAGAAAGGAAGGCCTAAGAATACAGGGAAACGCGAGTTTGAGTCAGACATGCAAAGAATGGAATACATCTGGAAGCGATTGGAAAGGAAAGCACAGGGCCGTGATGAGTGGAAAATTCTTGTTGATGGCCTATGCCCCAGACGTGGTAGAAATGCATAATCAATCAATCAATCATATACGTGATTTGAGAGCACGTGCAGCGTCGACATTTTGCCCTGTGAAAACCTCGCATACGGTGGCCGAGATCTCTTTATCTCGGAAAGAATAAATCCCATTATACATCCTCTAAAACAGCTGTTCTCAGCCTGTGGATCATGACCCCTTTCGTGGTTGAACGATCCTTTCCCAGTGGTCACCTAAGACTATCGGAAAAAGTATACTCTACAGTTATGAAGTAGCAAGGCAACATGAGGAACTGTATTAAAGGGTCGCGGCCTTAGGCAGGTTGAGAACCATTGCCGTAGAAAAATATAGAATTTTATGAAACATTTTTAATATCCTACATGAAACATGTAAAAAATTATTTTCTACGTAATTATTTCGCTCGAATGCGAAATGTTATACAACTAACTTGTACTACTATAATTATAGTACATTTAAATGGAAATAGGGACCCCGGCGGGGGCCCATTTAATAAAGTACCGTTTTAGTTATGTCTGAAATGGGGGGGACCCTATAAAAATCATTCAGGAAAAAAATATAATTAAAATTTAAAATTTGACCCACTAAAATCGATTAAAAAATGCCGTAGATATCGCTTTTTTAAATTATCGAAATTTCTAGAATTTTCTAGATTAGCCCTGCATGGATTGGATAATATTAGTTTTGAATCCACCGATATTCAATACGGACAATGAAGTGTATTGAGACCAAGTTATGCAAAAATCCATAAATTCACATAGAAAATAACGTGTTGTCCGAGCCTTTTGATATTTATAAAGCTTATATTATAAGTAAAAATGATATAGGGCCCCCGGCCCCAGAGCTATGGATATTAGAAGTTCAGTACCGTTCGGTATTTGAAAATGGATAATCAAGTGTATGCGTACTAGGTTTGGTCATGATCCAACTATTCATGTAGGAGTATTATATCTCTTCATCAACGGAGATAGAACTAGAAATATTGGATCCAAGGTATGTGAAATGCACAGCAACAAACATACTATTACCCCCAATAGATTTGATTGGAGGGGACGGTGCCCCTTACATGATGACGTGTGTTTTCTGTTGACTAAGTGTCAGTCCAAAATCTTTACAAGCGTGTGATAGACAATTTACTATATTAAGCCTATTGATATTTATATAGTTTATTATGGGAGAATGAAATGTAGCCCCCGGCCCCAGAGGGATGGATATTATAAGTTCAGTACCATTCTGTATTTGAGTATGGATAATAAAGTTTATGTGTACTAAGTTTGGTCAAGATCCATCTACTTATGTAAGTGTAGATATTTCAATATGCACAATGAAGGGTATTGCAAACCATTGATTTTTACATAGAGCCTATAGCAGCTCAACTTGTGGGGGGGGGGGAGGGGGCTCCATAAATATTACTTATGTAAGTGTAGATATTTCAATATGCACAATGAAGGGTATTGCAAACCATTGATTTTTACATAGAGCCTATAGCAGCTCAACTTGTGGGGGGGGGGGAGGGGGCTCTATAAATAAGTAGATTAGCAATTTTCTAGTGTATATATGGCTATGGTTGGTGGAGGGCGGTGGCGCTTGCTCCATTTTTAATAATAGTCGTTATATTTTTTGACTTTCGACCCAATTTTCGCTGTCGAAAATCAAGGATAAACAATATTTCTTTTTAAATTGCCACATGGAACTTCCGCCCAATGCTTGATAGAGACACTTCAAACATACCTCAACGATGCACGGCACTCATTGCCCATGAAGGCCTGCTGATTATTCTTTCTTCGGACCCTGACGCAAGGCAAGAAGCTGGTGTTGGCTTTGCTATCAAAACCTCTCTTGTGAACAGGCTCCCCAGCTCTCCAAAAGGTATCAATGACCGTCTCATGACATTGAAACTACCCATCTGTCATGGAAAGAAATCTGCTACTTTAGTCAGTGCATAGGCACCCACCATTACAAACACAGAAGAGACCAAAGATAAGTTTTATGGAGGCCTGAACACTGTCATCTCTTCTACACCGACTGCTGACAAACACTTAAAATACTTGGTGATTTCAATGCATGTGTCGGCAGTGACGACACCTCGGGGGGGGGGGAGTGATTGGGAAATATGGTGTTGGAAAGTGCAACAGCAACGGCCTACTGCTACGTCATACCTGTGCTGAACATGGTCTTCTAATAACGAACACCACCTTCAACCTGCCTACGCGCAACAGGACCTTCTGGATGCACCCCGGTTCAAAACACTGGCACGTCATTGATTATATCATCATCAGAAATAGGGACCGCCAGGACGTGAGGATGACGAAGGCAATGTGCGGCGCACAAAGAATATTTTTAATCCAACTTTCCATGGTGGCAAATGTCAAAATAGCTAACAATATTTTTTCTTGGTTCCCAGAGAAGTCAAGTTGATCGAACTTTCGACTAAACCATTTTTGACAGTGCCCCTACCTCAGCAGATTTATCTCACATTATTCCAGCCATCGATAAAATGACTGTTCTTTAGGTGACTTTGGAAACTTGGTAATTACTATATGTTTTGTTCCGTTAAGCACGTTTCTGCCGCCAAAGACCTTTCCACATCCATTGGAAAGACCATAATGACTTTCGATTTTTCCATGTCACATTAACCTTGTTGTTTTGTAAGTGTAAAATGTTAACCATTAATCACCATGGCAAAACCTGTCGGTAGAAAACTGGGGTAAAACAAATGGCAGCTCAAAGATCGAACAACAAATATTTGACGTCATCATGTCGGACAACGAGGATTCTCAAAGTTGGACTCATTTATCTTTACACTGTTATTTACTTGATAATCCACAATTCTTCTATCTAATACAACACAGGAACATTGATATTTTTTAGTCAGACAATAAAAAATTGGAGTTTTCAATCTGGCTTCGCTATTATCTAACGTTCTTATTTAGGGAAGTGTAACTGAAAGTTTTAAAACCTCTGTTTCTAGGAGCGTGGAAGTAATTATTTGTTGTTTTTTAAATATACCTTATTTTTTTATTTTAAAAAGTGCAGCTTTTAAAGCAGAGAAGCCGCTCAGAGAGTTAACCATTGCGTCCTAAAAATCTAATTATTACAGGTGTTATTTTGGTCGAGGTACACAGTGAAGGCTAGCTTGAGAATCATTGC
This sequence comes from Lymnaea stagnalis, assembly GCA_964033795.1. Classification (NCBI taxonomy): domain Eukaryota; kingdom Metazoa; phylum Mollusca; class Gastropoda; family Lymnaeidae; genus Lymnaea; species Lymnaea stagnalis. The sequence continues at coordinate 1,806,880 of CAXITT010000043.1, read as the reverse complement.
ATGACATACTAAGGATTTACCATACTTTAAAATATGGGGACAATTTACGTTTTCATAAAACATTCTGCTTGCATAATACTTAAATTATGACTTTGTTTTAATAGAAATAAAATCATAACAGGCACCGTAATTAAAGTTGAACACGGCGAAAAACTCTTTAAGGCGCCCTAAGCGTTTATTTCATATTTGTGATGAATGATAATGAGGGGTTGGCGATTACTGTAACCCTAAGTATAACCAAGAGGTAATAATAATAAGTAGCCCATTTTAAATATATTTTTATTTGAAAAAGATTTTTCTTCAAATACAATGTTATCACTTTCAATTAAAAATACTTTTTTTTTTCAAATTTGATAACTTAACTCAGTTTTGGAGTCTTTCTCAAGTTTGTATCAGATAAACACATTTTAAATTATGGCATCTTGGTTGCTTTGAAATATCAAACAAACATTTCATGCTTCAGCCATTAATCAGGCTTCGACTGAAACATGTTGATTTCGATGTTGCTTCTTAATAAACAAAATTAACTATTTCTCCCGGAATGCCAGTAAAGATTTAGATATTTTACGCAGTTTAAATGAATATGTGCCTTTAATGGACTCTCCTATTAACGCTGGAATTCATAAAAAAGTAAAATCCTTCACATTTAAAGAGACATATTATTTGCAATAAGTAGTTAATACTTAATTTACCATTTTTATACACAACGGTATGTTACTGAGAAAATGCATTCGTTTAATTTTTTTTTTTTAATTCTGAAAACCTTCTTTAAAAAGGTCAATAAGTCATCCTTCCATGAGGAATCCATGTATTAATAAGTCATCCTTCCATGAGGAATTCATGTATTCATGTTAAATTACATATGTCGACGTGACTTCACGATCACGCCACTTTCATTGACCAAGGACGTCACATTGTCGTCATAACGAAGAGGCAAAGAACTTTTCTGAAATACCAAGGTCGTCACGTCGACGTCTTACTTTAATGCTATATATTTTTTTATTCGCTGATCTATAGGAAAGATAATAAGCGAATCGGAGAGATAATGGACATACCGAAATTTGTATTATTATATATTTTTTTTATATATAAATAATATTTTATGGCTGAGTCAGCCAAATTAATGTAACGGTTTCCCCCCCCCACCCCCCCCCCCCAAAAAAAAAAAAAAAAAAAAAAAAAAAAAAAAAAAAAAATTTTTTTTATATATAAATAATATTTTATGGCTGAGTCAGCCAAATTAATGTAACGGTTTCCCCCCCCCACCCCCACCCACCAAAAAAAAAAAACAACAAAAAACATAATCAAAGAAAAAACCCAGCGGTGATGAAAGGCGGAAGCCAAAACTATTGACAAAAGTTTCTCGCATTCATTTGTATGTTCTTATGAAATACTACATTGGTAATATGGTGGATTAAAATATATAACGTGATTAGAAACGTATATTATAGTCTTAAGTGCCGACCCTGCAAACTAGCACATTTGATTTATTTGAATTAAAAGGATAACAGGCCCTATCCCATAATTGCTATGAAGGTCTGTGATCTTTATATTTCATTTTTTCACAGCTTGAATCTTCCTTCTTCCAAAGGCTTGTCCCACCTCCATCCTAAACCCCACCCCCTCATTGCGTAACAGATTGAGTATATTTTACAACATTGTTTGTAAAGTAATGAGTTTTACATGAAGTAACAAGTTGGTATATTAACATTAATTTTTTATATTTTTTTTTAAATTTTGTTTTTACTGTTCATCTGATGGCAGTTAACTAATTATAAGTGTTGGACTACGATAAAGTTTTCTGGTATATTAATGAGGCACACAAAAAAAAAAGTATTTAAATAATACAAAAGAGGTTAAGCTTTAATAGCACTGAATACTGGTTCAGGTGCAAAGGTTTCGTCACATGAAATACTGTTAAAGGCCTTTGTCTAAACTTTTACATCTTTCTTCTGTGTAACAGTTTTTAAAGTTTATACTTATTATTTTTCGTATACAAATTTTTTTGTGTTTCATTAATCATGTGACGGTCAACTTTGCATAATGGCTTTTCTCCAAAATATTCTTTAGCAGCTTAATGATTTGAGATGCTGTCGTATATATGGTTACCGTTATTGCATGTTACCATTAACGTCCTTTCATATTTGTCGTTGGCCCTCTTCGCCAAACAGCCAAGTTGTCACATCTCTGATTTCGATCAGCTCTGAGGCAAATATCGCTAGACATCGTGGTGAACTCTCTCTTTCTCTCTCTCTCTCTCTCTCTCTCTTTCTCTCTCGCTCTCTCGCTTTTGTGTGCCATACACAATTTAAATACAGCTCGGCAACTCGAACGTGGTGTTCACGTCACTTCCGTGCCATTATGATTAGAAAAATAAGCGTCAAATTATGTGTAATGTCTTTAGGGAATGTCTCTTCTCCCTGGCTACGAGTCTCGTGTTTATATTTCAAGACTAATGCACTGGGCTTTAGTGTCTGTCACTAATATGGGAAAATGGCATACGGTATTTCCGGTCAAATGGGAGATAACTGAGATTTTTGTCTCATCATTCTAAGATGCAAGAGTCAGACGTGTCACTTGAAAAAAAAATAATAACAAGAAATCCTTTAAAATATGACGTTTGTCCAATAACCACACAGTAGGTTCCTGGTACTAGAATTTTTTTTTTAATATCTTGAATAAGTTTGTTTTAAAAATTTTGTAAAATTGGAATTACATCATTATCATATATTAAATTTCTTTTAAAGAAAGAATAAAGAGCTTATATCTTTAAAACCCCAAGTGCACTTTGAGTAAGAAAATGATATAGCTAAACAAATTAGTCGATTTTGTTACCTTATTTTCAATCGAATGGATAAATAATCACTTTCCCTTTCTGTCTCTCTTGCTCTCTCTTTCTCTCTCTCTCTATCATTCTCTCTATCGCTCTCTCTCTCTCTCTCTCTCTCTCTCTCTCTCTCTCAATCTCTCTGTCTAAATTTCATTACCAAAAAAATGAACACAAGTCTGGAGGATTATTTTTTTAATAGACAGTTAAGAGAGGAAACACCTGGAGTATAACACATCTAAACAAACAGTGCTCAAACATGATTTTTAAAGCAAGTACTCAGTATCATCCATGTCAAGGCACATTTCATCACTAAAATATAGTCTTTGCTTTTACAAATGCTCATTCTAGCGATAATACACACTTGGAGAACCCAATATGAGGAAACTGCCATCTGAAGTTCTGCTGTGGTTTCTTGATCCACCCATCTCCACTCAACTCTTCAACGTAACATGAAAGATATTAAGAACAGCGTTGCCTTATGTCGGCATCGATTAAAAAAATAAAACTCAAATTTAGTTCGATTTATATTTCTTTATGTAAAAAAATAATGCTACAGTCTTTCGACACGCCAACTTATTGCATAAACTGATTTTGAGAACAATTGATTCGCATGTAGTTTTGAGGAAGTACTTTTCCATGGTACGTTTTCTCTTTGTCGCATGTTTCCAAACATATACCACTTGTAATTGTCAACGTTATGCTTTAATGGGTGTTCTACACTTATACCATAACAATATTTAGATAACACTAAAATGTTAGTGGGGAAGAGACAAGTATGCTTAAAAGCATTCGATAAAATTGTTGAAAGACTTGAGATGGTGGTCAAGTGTTTGAGATGTTAAATTCGTTACGATATTTGAAAAGCAAGACCTTGACAGGCGTACAACTATTTTTCCTCTTTTAGACGCAGGGTTATGCGAGGAGGTGGGGGGTGGGATACATGGTGTAAACGCCCGGGGCGCCAACATAAGTTACGGCACTAAATCGACTTCACAGAAATCACTTATAGATAATTTAAAGATGATATTTAATTTACTTCACAAAGTAAAGATTTGCCAAAAGTATATTTTTTACTAGTTCCCTCTCCTCTCCCCCCCCACCCCACTGTTTTTCCTACATATTGGTGGGCACCACTTTCAGGCATTTTTCTGTACTCTGTTTTCCTCTGCACGGCCCTGCTTTAAGAAAAACTTGGCTAAACTCTGCTTATTTGAGAAACAAACGTTTCAACTATGAAGGTATTAGCTGTTTTGATAAAACACATTTATAGGTTTGTTCAATTTCAGGGATAAGTAATACAAAATAAGTGAATGTTAGAGTTTAAAATTTACTCTGTTTGGCTGTTCACACAATTTTACAAATTTAAAATGAATATGCGAATGAAACTTAAAAATGATTGGTTAAAAAATGTCGAAAAAAATAACCCCACTAGACTTACATTTATCGTAACTTCATCGAGACAGTTTACTCATAAAGTCATAAAAGTAAATATAATAAACTCAGCGATGATGACATGAAAATGTATCATGATGATAACAGTAAACAATTTAGTATCATTTATTAAGCAACAAGTACAAACTCAAAAGTTTAAGACAGACAACATAATAGGACATATTGATAGTAAGAAGTTTCTCCAATAAAGTGATTACTTATTGATAATACGGATTCGACGGCAGGCTTGGAAACAAAATGAGGCTTTATCATTTTATATGGCAATAACTTAACATTAACAATACTTTTGATTACCGGTGTATTGTAAATCATAAGGCATTTTCACCGGTGATATTTTAATGAGAATAGAACAAAGACAGAATGCGAAACAAATAGCATGAGGTAAAACAATGTGCTGCGAGCACAGGAAAAAATCAGAAAAAATTACCAAATAAAAAAATGTGCAAAAATACCGAAAAATAAATGTGTTTATTGATACAAAATACAGTTTACAAGCATACATTGAAATGTGAGATATTTAGTATCAACCAATAGTTTGTAGTTTTTTATTACATCTAAAACTGAACATTTTCATGGGTGCCGATTCGTGGACATTCGAATTTGACTTGACTTTATGTTTGGAAAGTGAATGATAGAGATTTTTTTTTTCAGTCCTGATTTATATTAACACATATTTTTTAAAATTGGATTATTCCATGTTTTTTACTTACAAAAAAGCGGACACATATGTGATATATATTATATGTCAGCAAGGAATATAATTAATGCCATACAGAATAACCTACGAAACACTATTATGAGCTTAATAATTCAAATTTACGTCAAATAAAAATATGAAATATAAGCAACGAACGATACGAAAGGCTTGTCAACAAGAACGAAGAAAGAACTTGTAGCAAAAATAATAAAGGGAAAAAAAAGCATCTTAACATTTGTATTTAAACTAGTGCTGACTTGACAAAGATGTCTACACTCTACACTACACAAACTCATAAGTATTACGATAGAGAGTATCCTGAACGATGGTGCCAATGTTAGGAACATCGGCCAGAACGTTAGTCCCTATGATGTTGGGGTGCTCCTCCTCAGTCTGGGGCCTGAACACGTAGATGGCGCAGTTTTCCACTTGGTAGCTCCCAAAAGTCACCTCGGTGATGAAATACCCCAGCATGTGGAGATTCGCGCCGAACGCCCCTTGAAATCGAACTGATTTGTTGATCAGTAAGAAGAAGTCACGGAATCTCTGCTCGTAGCATTTCTCGGTAATGAGCGACACCTGGGACCCTGTATCCAGCAGACATTCCACTTTTCTCCCCCCGAGAAGCACCTCGGCCACGGGAATGCAACCTTTCATCTTCACGTCCCCCGGCTCTTCGGATTCTTCCGGCTCCGCATCCCAGCCCGCGAAAGTGGGTTCCGGTTCGGTGATATCACTTCCGAACACTTGAATCAGCAGACTCAGCAGCCGTTCCGGGGTGCGCTCGTAGGCCTCGTGTGTCTCCAAGGACGCCTGGACGTAAAGCGACACGTTGTCGAAGAACGCGTTGATCTTTTTTTCACTGTTGCCACTTCCGTGCCGTCCCCATTCTTCGGTGATGAACTTCACAAACTGCTCACAGGTCGGTCCTTGAAACTCGCCGAATTTTCGAGGCAGGCGCGTGCGCTGATTGGCCGATGTGGCGTGCTTCGCGATAAAACTCCAACAGGACAACATTGCTGGAGTGAAGAAATAAATCATTAGTGTTAATTAAGTCATCCTCATTTTATAAGTTGTTTTAAGGCATACATTTAAAGAGAAATAACCTGTAAATGTTTGTAACTAGAAAGTTATTTCCCCTTTCTTTTTTTCCAAAATTCCATTCTTTCCTTTCGAGCCTAAGGATATAGCCAACTTAGACAAATTTAACTTTGGGAAAATATCCGAGCATCGATCAATTTGATAGAGAAGCTAGAACAAGAATACTTTAAGCAATATAATTATAGATTAAATATTATAACTTGAATTGTTTAACAACTTGGATTTTAATTTTGTTTAATCCTAAGGTTCGTCATGTATAAAATAAAAAAATCTCGAATATTATGTAAGCACATTTTTAAAATTAGAAGTAATTCAAATATATAAAAATACCAAACCAAAAACACAATGTATGACACAAATTGTTCTAGAAATTATCACTATATTTTAAGTATGGGAACGTTTATCTAGATTGTTATTGCCAGCAAAGTTAGTTAAATGATCCTTGTCAACTCCTATAGTCTTCTTGGATTGATTACATTCGTCAAACTCTTTTCACACGTTGAAGCGTCGTACTATTCCTACTATCATTGAACACTCTCAACTCCTTTTCATAATAATTATAACTTTAATGTCTAAGTAAATACTATACACAAAACACTTAAATATAGCGCAGCTCGCTATTAGACCTAAATAATACACATCCTACCACTTCAAAGTTCCACTCAAGACTGCCGCACGACTAAAACATACGTCACAATACTTGCATAGACAAAACATCACGAATCAGCATAAAAATACGTCATAGAGAGAATGGCGGGAAGAGCGTTCAATAACTATAATAGTCAAGCGTGGGAAAAGCAGTCAACAACTAATGATCATAATATTGAGTCGCAACAGTTACTAATACTCGACAATCCAGAAGAATGAGACACGATTTACATTTAATTGATTCAATAGTCATCTCTAAAATCTTAAACCATATTAGCCATCTGTAAAATCATAAGCCAAGTATTATGAGTGGAAATACCTTATTATACAAAGTTTAATTAAAGAATATAGAGCAGTAGATCATATTAAAGTGGTGGATCAGAGTACATCAAACTAATTTACATTTTGTATAGTAGCATTCGCCATTAAACTTAACATCGTTTAAAACTGCCGAGTTGACGTGAAAAAAAAAAAATTGGTTCGATATTTTATATATTTAAATCGAAAGCATTCAAGGAGTCGAATATGAAGATACAAAAATTAGTTCTGAACTTATATTTTCAAAAAAAATTATTATAAAAATAATAATTAAATGCATTTCATGCAGGTGTTCATACTAAAGCTTACGAAGGAGTATTATAAAGAAAGTAAAGATAGCAAATGTATTGATCGTGCTGTTGAACTATATTTAGCACTGACATCACAATTGCCTGCATGTGCGTTACCATAATGTCGTCCAAAGAACCCGTCTTCAGTAACTTTCTCCTATCACGTACCTCTATTACCAACAATTCAACAGATGCTACAAGATAATTTTAATCTGGTCAAAATTAATGGCAGGCATGAAAAGTAAAAAAAATAAAAAAATAATAACATATTTGATTTAAGTGTCATGTTAGTCAGTACTTACAAAAGAAACAAGTGATTGCTTGTGATACATGAATGTTATCAAACTTTATGATTAATCAAAGCGTTATTTACAAGTATTATAAATTTGCATGCGCTCCAAGGATACCAACATTTGTAACGAATTACTTTGCTTGAAAGCACAATATAAAATACAATTCCAACTATAGTGTAGAATATAATTCATATATCACTGAAGCATTTATTTATTCTTATCTATACGATTAGTCAGGTGTAAAATTTTAGCGGTTTTTTTTGTTGTTTTTTTTTGTGTGTCTTTTTTGAAATACATATGATCAAACTGGATCCAATAAAAGAAGATTCAAAATATTTCAAAATATACCTGGCTCTAAACCAGTTGTTTTTGTTTTTTGTTTTTTTTTTTTTTTTTTTTTTTTTATTTTTTTGTTTTTTTNAAAAAAGCAAACTATTGAGCTAATAAGCTAATAATGTTGGGTTTTTTTGTGGTTAAATTGAAAAAAAGTTTGGGGGGTGGTGGGAGGTGGGGGTCGGGCCGTTAGTTACTAAAATAAAACTTTAAAAAAATGGAAATATACGAAAAGACGTGCTTATCTCGTAAACAAAAAAAAAAGCAAACTATTGAGCTAATAAGCTAATAATGTTGGGTTTTTTTGTGGTTAAATTGAAAAAAAGTTTGGGGGGTGGTGGGAGGTGGGGGTCGGGCCGTTAGTTACTAAAATAAAACTTTAAAAAAAACATGTCTCTGATTCGAATGAAAATAGGTTGCCCACGGTATCACTACACATTTTTAAAATGTTCAAGCTTGAAAAAGAATTTTTTTTTTAATTTTTGGTTTAAACGCCCTAGTACTAAAACGTGCTAGAGGACAATGTAGACAGACAGGCAGACGGCTTGAGGTGACGTTGACAGGAAGCAGCACTCACATTGACATGAACATGTCAACGTTATAGTTTAAGTTCCTCTTCGTGTCTATTCTATTAAATGGTGACAAGGAAAATAAAAAAAACACATTTTTTAAAAAAAAAAAAAATTAAGTAATGCATAGATTTAAGTAAAAAAAAAATTTCTTGGAAATTTTAATCTTTTTTTTTTTTTTTTTAAAGTAACATTGAGTGAAAATAATGTTTAGTTTTACTTTATGAAACCATAGTTCAGCAGGACCGATAGATACGCTGGAACTGATTGATATTATTGATTACAGGTTTGAAACAAGGCAACGTCTACAGTCTACAGAGGATATTAGTGATACAATTTTGAAGAAAGGCAATGTATCCAGTTTATGTCTAGACACAGAAAGTGATGTATGCTGTTTTTTAAGTAAACCTAATAAAATTTACCCTAATTAAGGGAGTCGAGTTTGCACAGCTTATAAGCACGATAGTTTACTCAGCTCATTAGCTCAATAGTTTAAACAGCTTATTAGCTCAATAGTTTGCACAGCTTATTAGCTCGATAGTTTGCACAGCTTATTAAATCAATTCTTTTGCCCAGCTTATTAGCTCAGTAGTTTGCACAGCTTATTAACTCAATAATTTGCACAGCTTATTAACTCAATAGTTTGCACAGCTTATTAGCTCGATAGTTTGCACAGCTTATTAGCTAGATAGTTTGCACAGCTTATTAGCTCAATAGTTTGCACAGCTTATTAGCTTGATAGGTTGCACAGCTTATTAGCTCGATAGGTTGCACAGCTTATTACCTCGATAGGTTGCACAGCGCATTTGCTGATTGGTTTGCACAGCTTATTGGCGGATTAGTTTGCCCAGCTTATTAGTTCAAAATGTGCACAGCTTATTAGCTCAATAATTTTTACAGCTCATTGGTAGATTCGTTTGTACAGCTAATTAGCTCAACTGTATGAACAGCTTATAAGCTCAATAGTTAGCATCATAAATAACTAACAAATAGATTAGAGATCTATAAACAGTACACACAATTTTAATATGTAACACTCTGATTATCTGGTTTATTAAACAAAATCTTTAAATGAAGGCAATAGTTTGTTCCCAAAATAAATTGTAATTATAATTATATATTCACTCTAATTTGTGTGTATTGGGACTTTGTATATACTATGTATTCTCATTCAATGAACTTTATCTAATCGACCAATAGGTTCGTGGTGTCAAAAGCTCTCAATTTCTCCTTGTAGCCTACTATACATGTCATAACTTTAATTATCACACTTTTTGTCTTAAGAATTAAACTAGGGGAAATTTTAAAAGAGAGGAAAACATTATCAAGTATTTTGAGGCCAAAGTAAAGTATGATTGTTTTATTTTTACTACCTTCCTTTATTTACTGCATTAAGTATTAATAAGAATACTGGTTTATTTCTCTTATATGTGAAATGAACAAGATAGGACTATTTGAATTGAATCAAAGAAGTTCATTAACAGAAGGAAAAACTTCAGCAACAAGAAAATAATGTAACAAAAAATGCAACAAATAAAGAACCAAAAACAAAGAGGTCATTGGCTTTTCTGGCTAAGCTCTGTGTAGACAACCTCACGATGACTTCACAACGATGGCAATTATCCCAGATTTAGAATGCTCAATAAAACTCGTGGACCACACGTGCGAGGCGAGTTATGTAGCGAACCAAAAAAAACATTATTACAGAGGTTTCTTTCATTTGTTAGATAGACACCGAAATGCACTGTGTTAGGCTTAAAAATTTAATTTTCTAAATAGGTGACTTTATTTAAAAAGTGTTTTAAAACTTTAAAGGAGCATGTCAAAATGTTATGGAACACGCTTACATGTACGCGGATTGTTTTAAATGTATGATACACATTTCTTAAATTACTTGCGATAAAAGTGATGTTGATAAATGTGTGCATCACTAATGCATGTAGCCTAACGAAATTCTAGATATATTTCATTTTTTTTTTGTTTTGAAAATGGCTTTTTACACTTTTATTGCGGACCAAGAATCTAACAGAGGGCATCAATTGTCTAGCGTAAAATGCATACATGTCGAGCAAACTGGTATTATTAGGGCTTGGCTGCTTTCAATTTCTGTATCTAATAAGTGTCTTTCCTTCTCAAATAAGGTTTAAATTACCCAATGCATTGTATACAAAATAACAGTTTGAGCACCGCTGAGTAAAAAAAAAAAAAGGAAACCTAACAACAAAGAAAGATGTGACATCTTGACTGGAAGGCGTCAATGGAATTGAGTGCTGTCACTATCATAAAGGGAGACGATTCAAGGAAAGTTAGTGCCCTTTCCAGGAAAGTTTACTCAAGGGCCTAATTCCGAAAGTTGTTTCCTCTCTTGATAAGAAGTCAAGAAAGCTGAAACACGTCACGGGTATAGAAAGTTCGCATACTCTGCAGTCATGGGTAAACATAAAAGTCTTTGCAAAATTGTGATTCATAATGCCTAGTGATGTGCTGGCAGCAACGATCTCTTGAAGGACTATGCATTTATTGATAAAAGAAAAGTTTATTCGGCCTTGTTTAGTTGCATGTCAAAACATTTGGAAAAAGATTTTTTCAAATGTATTTTAATCAATACTTAATGCATGAATCATATTTGCCAATTCTAATTTTAAAGATGAATACACTTTAGAATATGACCAGACTTAATGCGAACAATAGACGATTTTTATTGATGGATTTATATAATTTACAAGGAAATAGTAGATGAAGGTCTGTGGAAGTTTGAATTAAAAGACAGAACAATAAGATAAGAACGTTTCAGCTAAGAACCTTCCTCGGCAGACAGGACGGATAAAGAAAGGACAAGAAACACGTTAAAGTGATCGCCATCGTCACTTCCGGAAGTTGGATTTTCTAAAACCAATATTCCAGGAAGTGAAAGAATTTCTGAATTTTTACTGTGAAAAAAAAAATTTCTTCAATCTTAAGGGACACACATATTTTGGAGATATATATAAAGTATAATAAATAAAAAATATTTAAAAATTATTTTAAAAAATACAGGGATATTGAACACCATTAGAAGAATAACATTTGAATATTTCCAGTTGAGCTCAGTTAACCGGTAAGTCTTGTCATCGACCCCCTCTCCGCCACCACAATGCCCTGCCGTCAGCACAAACTTGTTATCCAAAGATGAAAGGTTTAAGCACAGGTGCTTCCTGTTGTGCTCAGCCAACCAACGATTGAACAAACGAGTACGTCAGCAGGTGCGTAGCTATCCACTGGTCAGCCGGGCACTAACAAAGACCACACACGTACGGTCTAAGTTGGTGTACGGGTACCCAGTAGACCACCGTACAATCAAGGGGGGCAGGTCTCCTCACTCCCTGATGACTAGCCACCACAACCGAGCACCTTTTTTTCTTTAGAAGCACGTGTTTAGACATTTTTCAAAATAATTGAGTAGAAAATCAGAAAGTTTAAAAATAGTTCTTTGCGGCTAACTTGAACTTGTCATTGCTAAATGTATTTACTTTTCCTACTATTTCAAACTGATAAAAAGAAAGACGAAGAAAAAAAACATTAGATGTGGCGTTGGCCTCACAAAGAGAAAAAAAATAATAAACACACGCTAAATAAGTATAATAAATAATTTAATGTTTGAAGAAAAAAAAAATTAAATAGATCTAAACGTAACATTTTACTCTGTGATTTAGATGAAATAATTTAACTTTCCCCCAAGATTGTTGTAAAAATGTGTTTTAAAACAATAACTCTAAGAGTGCCATTGTTTTCCAAAACTATGTACCGGGAAATTTTTAAAAAAAAATTGTTTAATTTAAAAAAAAAGACATAACCTTTTCCAAACGACATTGACTTCTAGAAGACAAGGTATTTCCCAATCCACTGAAGGTAAGGTGAGCATAAAAGCCTCGTCTGTACACCTGAGAGGTATGATGGCTCCACCAGACGAAACACTAGAAGCTGATCACATGAATGCGTTGTTCACAGCATCCCTTAACAAACACAACATTTATTGGGAATGTTTCAGGCAGTGGCAAGTGTTGAAGGTAGTATGGATTAGTAGGCATTTGGGGATTATTGAATGTAAGGGGGGGGGCGTTTATGTGAATGAGGACTAGTGAATGTAATGATGAGTATTGAATGTAACGGCATGGGGAGTCTTGAATCTAGTGGGAGGTATTGACGCCAATGTGGGGAGTAATTAAAGGAATATGGGTTATTGAAGGTGGTAGGGAGTATTAAAAGTAGTAGGAATTATCAAGGTATTAGGGATTAATTGAATGTAGTGAGAAACACTGAAGGTAGTAGGGAGTTTTAAAAGTAGTAGGAATTATCAAGGTATTGGGGATTATTGAATGTAGTGAGAAACACTGAAGGTAGTAGGGAGTATTAAAAGTAGTAGGAATTATCAAGGTATTGGGGATAATTGAATGTAGTGAGAAACACTGAAGGTAGTAGGGAGTATTAAAAGTAGTAGGAATTATCAAGCTATTGGGGATTATTGAATGTAGTGAGAAACACTGAAGGTAGTAGGGAGTATTAAAAGTAATAGGAATTATCAAGGTATTGGGGATTATTGAAGGTGGTAAGGAGGATTGAATGTTACGTGTTGTGTTGAACATCGTGTGGATTATTATCAAAGTGTGATATTAGTGAGACATTTGAGGATTATTGAGAAGCGAGTGCGGCATTGGAGGTAGGCGGGGTGTATTGAATGTAATGGTGAGTTGTTAAGTTAGTGTGGAGCATTGAATAAGCAGTGATCAATGAAGCTAGTCGTGGTATTTGTATGTGGGACGTATAATAAATATGGTTAAGGGGGACAAATTGGTGTAAATTTGGTAATCACATTTGATAAAAAGAGAAAGAGCTCTACCTTGATTAGTTACTTTGAATAATTTTATTGGTGATAGATATTCTTGATTATCCTGAAAATTTTTAGGCATACAATTTTCTCAAAGAAGTTTTAAAAAATCTTCTTCCAATCTCCTTTATATATTCTGATATAGTGCAACGAGAAAAAAAAATTCGAATATTACTCAAAAAAATATTTCAGCTATATCTCCTGAGGGGTACCAGTTTATTTTATTTTTTTTTGTGAACTAGCATTTCAATTATCATGCCAATTCCTATTTTTTGGTGCGTGTTAAAAAAAGTATCAGTCCTAATTTAAAATAGATTGTGTGGATTTAGATAAAAATGTTTTAAAAGTATAGCGGAGAGGCAATTTAAGAAAGTTATAGCAGTTTGAAATTACAAAAAAAAATATAACTACTGAAAATTTGGGAATTTATACTGTATTTGCATACGAATTTCCCTTAGATACATCACACATTAATAAATATAAAATCTTCTGTAAACAAATCATGTTTTCTTAAAATAGTTATGTCGCTCTTATGCAATTTATCAAAATGACCAGTTTAAAAAACCCATAATAATGTATGGACCTTTCTGATAAACCTGTTTTTTGTTGTTGTTTTTTAGACTTTGGTAAAATTAGGACTTGTTAGAAAAGTTAGTCTATTATTATTATAAGTAAGTTTGTTTTTGTCCATTTTAGATCATCATATAAAATAATGTTTGCATTGCTTTTTATTGATGGAACCTATTCTAATAGAATTTTTTTTAAAATTCATTTATTTATTAAATAGCTGTCCCTAAAAATAATGTAAATAAAAAATAAAAGGCACATTACTATTTTTTGTTAAATAATTATAATATTTTTTTTTTTTTTTTGTAAAACACTAGCAGGTCAAGCTATTTCCGTTTTTACAGCCCTGCATGGAATGGTAATAATTAAGAAAATATTATCATCATATCTTTAAGCCCCTAAAATATCCAAGACACCTTTCAGTCGTAGGGGTTGCTTGGCGCACATGATGGTTCTAAGTTTAAGTGCCTTCTATATTTCTAACTAGAATATCTTTCTTTGCTCTCCAATTAAGTGAAGAATGTTGAAAAACTTAATTCAGATATGCGAAAAATGCATTTTTGTATTTTGAATTTATCAAACATTTTCTGGGGGCTATAATGATTTAAAGGGCGAGAATAATTTAGGGCAAAATTGTACCCTCAAGGGTGACATAACTAGAGTGAATGTAGTTTACGTCCCGCTGGTGCGAAATTTAAGATGTGTTCGGTCATTATTTTAGCTTATTTTGCAATTTCCCACCAGAATGTTTGAAATACTTCCTCAAAATTGTCTGAAAGAAACAACAAAATCAAGTGTGTTTCAAAATAATGCACCCCTGCATTTTGAGTTTACATTTCTGTCTTTACCACCCTTAATTGTGCATCCCTTCCATCACGCTGATCAATGGTACCCTATGGGTTTGATTATAAGCCTATTCCTATTGATTTTCATTGGGCATGCCAGAAAAAGACGTGAATTCAGTTTATAAATGTACTGGGATAAACAATGCTTCCTACAAAACTTTAAAAAGTTCTTCCCTGCTCAAAAGGTATAGTAGAAACATCGAATTCAAGTATACTCAAAAATACACATCTTGATTTTGAAATAATCAAAAATTTTCTGGGGAGAAAGCACCCCAAAATCCCTCCACCGATCAAGATTGAATGGCGCAATCGATTTCCGCCCTACTTCTCGATGAAAATGATCGCCGATTTCGTTATCGATAGATACACTGCCCAGTAGTGTAGCTACTATTAAGGCTGCTATGAGCGGCCAGATACACTGCCCAGTAGCGTAGCTACCATTAAGGCTGCCATGACCGTGGTCAAATATTTTTGCCATCCTCCTTTCCACGATTCAACCTCTGCAGTTGTCTAAAAATAACACACGAGCATATAAAGAAATAGCGACACCGGGATGAACAACTTCATTCGCCCTATTTCGACGCCTCTAGAAGTGGCGTTTCTACAGTGTTTGGCTTCTGTGGACAAGATTCATTTTTACCCCCCCCCCTCCAAAACTGAAACCGGTTATTTTCAACCAATTAATTCCATCAAAGACTATTTTGGCCCCCCCTCCACGCAAGTCTGTAGTCATTTTTCCCCCCCCCCCCTCCAAAACTGAAACCGGTTATTTTCAACCAATTAATTCCATCAAAGACTATTTTGGCCCCCCCTCCACGCAAGTCTGGTTTCCTGGGGTGAATGCCCCATCTGCCACCCTAAGCGACGCCTTTAGCCACTGGCAACTGGCATAGCCTCCCCCCAAAAAAATCTGAATTGGCCCCCCGGGGGAAAATTTCTGAAAGAAACACTAGATATAACCAGTGATTATTTCAGAAATTTTCCCCCGGGTTAGGGGCACCTTAAATGTTTCGTGGGGGAGGGCAGTGCCAGCAGTGCCAGTTGATTTATTGTTGGACATATTGTTGCTCCGTGGGCCCACTTGGCTTTCCCCTGGGGTAGTGCCCCCCCCCTCGAGATATAGCTGAAAGAAAACCTGGATATAACTGCATAGAAGCTATTTAAACAGTATTTGCATCTTATCAATATTGTTTCCCCACCCCCTTCTTTCTTAAAAAAAAACAATAAAAAACATGAAAGCACCCATTTTATTTCAATTTGTGGTAAGTGTCTAAATAAAGTTGCTCCTCAATAATTGAAAACTCACACATTTAAAATGATATTAACTTTTTTTTCTTACTGTCAGTATTTTGAAAAAAAAAACCAAAAAAAACTTCAATTCTTCCAATACACAAAACTTTTCTTTCTTGTAATTGTCCTTACGTTCCATTTTCTTCTCATTTAAAAAAATAATAAACTTATAAGTTACCTTGTAGCTGGTCTGTTCGATTCGGCACTGAAGCTCAATGGGGGTCACATAACATTGAAGACATCGCCTCACAAATGTGGGCACCTAGATAAAATCTTTGTATTCAATAAACAAAGGACGAATTGTGTTTACTAACATTACATGGAAAACCCGTAGGAATTGCAGCTTACTTTCGCTTTTACCGAGACAAGATGGCGGCACCATAAGTATTTCTACATCAGCCCGTCAAGAAGATAGCCCATTAAAAGAAATATCAAACAATTAATTGATCAATAAACCTCCTCTGCAACGATGAAAGGTTAATGGCCTCTTACTTAACACACCTGCAGGTGTCGGAAATGAAATTTAAAAAGTCAATAATCGCTGCCCGAGTTTATCCTTAGGCGTGAGTCTGATTTAAAAACGACACCTACCACAGGTGTATGGACGGCAAACTGCGAGTTTTTTTAGGTGGGGAGACGGTAGGGGCGTCATTTTTAGGGGGGGGGGTTCTGTGGGGATGAGGGCAAAATCAAAATTCGATCGGCTTACGTTGTTTATTACTGGAGGCGCATATTACATAACAATTTATATAAAACCTTAAAATTCAAGGGAAGGGGGGAGGGGACAAATGCCCCACCCTGCCCTACCCTAATGACGTCCCTTGGAGACCTCGGTGATAACATTACGAGAGTATCGGAAACGGTTCTATTCATGGTTCGAAATGACCCGTGAAAGCCGACTAGCAGGAAGCTGAAGATGCTTGGCTTCAGGCGGTATTTTCGTTTTGACGTTAAATAATTCTTTAAAACAAAGAGACTCAGCCTATTATATTTGAATGACTATCCAACTCATTGGTATTATTAACCTTTCTGTCCTAAGTCTTTTTTTTAAAACTATACATTAAAGTTGCTAGATCGAGGCTGTAGTGTTTTTTAATGTCCAGCAAGTCGATTTTTAAAAACAAATAACATTATTTTATTTGTATTATTTATTCTTGAACAAAGTTTTATTATGAGCGGAAAGAGGTAAGAAAAATTGCGAATATACGAAATTAAAGAGGTCACATGTTATACCACATCTACAGATGAGCGGTTTAATACTATGCCCTACTGCACGTATATTATTGGAGAACCAGCTAACCACATTAAATTATACTCACATGGAAATTTAGTAACTTTAAAAACTAGTTGACCCTACCTAACACCTTCGCTGTTGTAGTTATCCAGATCATGGTTGACAAGTAACAGCAGACAGTTATCGAATTTCTGATCTTGCTTCTCAACCACAAGCTAAATAACCAATAATAATAATAATACTATAATCTCATTGGAAAATAACCACGATAGTACTAAATATGTGCAAAATAAGACTTGTGTTTAAAGTCCGAGTTCAGAGCGTTAGGCTGTAGCATTGCTGTTCATTGATATGTAAGTCTTTTCTTCTTTAGAACTTACCGGAAAAAAGAAACGGAAGCAAGAATGTTTTTATTTTTAAAAAAAATTAAAAACTTTATAAAAAAAAACAACTAAATACCTTTAAAAAGTAATTTCAGAGTATGAAGTCTGAAGATGAAGTCCAGCATTTTTCTGAAGTGTGATTGCGTTTGGTTAACAAAAATCTTGTTTCTGTAGTAAGATAACTGAACACGTCTCTACATCGCTCAACGACCTGAGAATGTGAGCTCGACGCGTTGCAGTTTTCCCGACAATTCATCACGACATTAGGAAATGATATGAAGTGGCACTAACTCGAGTAAAAACTCGATTCGACTTCAGATTTTCCACGTTTTCTTTCGTTTTTTTTTTTTGTTGTTTTTTTTGCATGGCGAACGTTCAACTGCAATCTACTTGAAAATGTATGTTAAAAAAGAAGAAGAGAAGAGAGTCGCATTTTTTTTGTTCCAAGTGTTGGCGCTAGAGTCATCTTGGCGAGATGTTTGTAATTGGTGATTAAATTATGTAGACATTTTTTTAAAATAAAAACTGGTTTGAAATGAAGTAATAAAACGCCAGTAGATACAAGATTGACTATTTTAGTGGTCAAAATTATAAAAGAATTAAATGTAATTGGTTAGAGGGATACATTTGTAAGGAGTTACATATTGGATGCAAATATAAGAAATTGTAGAGCTAATGTTTCCTAGGTTTGGATAACGGAAAGGTTTCTTGAGTAGGATGGGGGTCCTTGAATTGTGATACCTTTAAATCATACTTTTTTTATATTTAATCCTTTTAAAGGCACTCCCGACTATTGAACAAAGATTTGTTTGTTACTTCATTGAACTAAACTGATTTCTCGGATCCTTAACTTAGATTGGTTGGTTTTTATTAATTGGGTTAAAAGCTAAAAACGTTACCACAAAACATGGCCTAATTTTTAGTTATTATCAAGTATATGCCAGACAAAAGCATCTTTTAACTAAAGTATTTTAAAGAACACAATTTTCCAAGCTTTGCTAGAGAATACATTTTGAGTAGAAATTATGTCATCTCTTAACTAGGAAAGATCTGGTTGATTATTTACAGAGCCTTGGATTTATCATTCAAAATCCTTAACTAGAACCCCAAACTTCTCTAAGTGTGCACTAGTGGCTCTCCAGAGCTTGAACGTCTTAACTTTCTTTCTAAAAATAAAACAGAGTGGCGATATTTTTGCTTTATATAATAGTAACAGACTTCACGTGACTTTCAGCGGTCTTTTGCTACTTTTCGGCCTTAGTCGCACCCCCCCCCCCACACCTTCCATATCATTCAATGTATATTGACTATTTTGCGTTCGTAGTTAATTTTACTTAAAATCAAATCAAATAAAAATTTATGTTAAAATTTCAAATTATCTTTATATAATAGTAACAGACTTCACGTGACTTTCAGCGGTCTTTTGCTACTTTTCGGCCTTAGTCGCACCCCCCCCCCACACACCTTCCATATCATTCAATGTATATTGACTATTTTGCGTTCGTAGTTAATTTTACTTAAAATCAAATCAAATAAAAATTTATGTTAAAATTTCAAATTAGCAAGGGTTATCTCGAAGAGGAACACAGCGCTCTGTGCGGTTGGCGAAAGTTCCGATCAATTTAGTTCACTGAAGCTTACTACATAGTTTCTTGCCTGATGGATAATCGACAAAGCCTTTCCTGAGCCATCGTTTACTGTAAACATATTTTTGATGAGCTTCAAGGAATAGAAACTGCGTATTCCGTTTTAAACTCTGATGGGCAATGAAAGAATGTTTTATAAAGCGACCATGATATAGTACTATTTTATATTTTGTTTAAAATTATCTATAGAAAAAGGGGGGAGGGGTGGAAATGGGCATTATGCTGCACTCAGGGCCGTGACGAAGAAATGTAGCGTCGGGTCGAAGCCTGAAAATGATGCTTTACATATAGATAAGAAGTGCCGGTCTGGGCCCGTCGGTGAAAAGGCGACGTTTGCACACGTTGATTGCTTGCTTAGTTTAGGGTTAATACCAACCAAGATTTCTACGTCCTATCTAAAGACCATATTTTTCATCCGCCTGATGTTCCCATTTTTTTCTCCCAATAACAGTTATAGGATAAATGACTTTAAAGAACCGATCAGTGTACACCAGTGGTGGCTCATTTTCAGCCCATGACTAATTTCTGTCAGGTAACAAAGACTTGGGTTGGCATTAAAATAAATCATTGAAATCAACATTTAAACCGTTCAAGAGATTATTGTACTCACTCTAGAATTAAATTGTACTGATGTTTTTCTTCATAATGGGCTGCATTTCAAGATCAACTTTAAGAAAGCCTCCCTTTTTCATGAGTTCTAACGGTATCGATAACTATTAAACATAGTATTTCCATTTAATATGCATACTCCCCCTCCCCCCTCCCCCCAGGAGGTTCTTTTTTTTTTAAAATCCAAATGATTTGTAGTTGTTGATTTTTTTAAATATTTTTCCCATTATATTAATTAATCTTAGCAGATTTCTTTTCTAGCATCACTACGTCGTTAGAAAAACAAAAGCTTCTCATATGCTGATGTTGCTAGTTCTGTGCATTGACCTTTTAGCTATTTTTGTCTGTAATAACAGGCGATGGAGTAAAAAAAAAAGGGGGAACTCCGTTTTTCTTTTTAACTTCACCCGCCCCCCCCCCCAAAAAAAAAAAAAAAAAACAACCCCACCTCCTAACTCCAGTTAAAAAACTATTTAGCGTTCGTTGCACGGAAACCAAAGTACCGCTCCAAAAATGTGCCCCCTCTATGGCTTTTCCATAATGCAATCCATCTTTCCTGCGTAAGTGACTGTTTCAAATTAATACAACTATTTTTTAAATATGATGTTTATTTTAATTGATTTTATAGACCAAATACTTTTAATAGGAAAGCTTAAGTTGCCCACACTTAAACAATGCAAAAATGTATTTGCTCAGTCACAATGAAAGCTTCTTGGTTACATAACTTTTTTTCTAGAAAATGTCACAAAAGTACAATGTTTTCCTATTTAGTGAAATTTAAAATATTTTTTTCCACATAAGTACTTTGGGACCATTAATTGTTAAAAGATCACTGCAGCCGCAGGGGTTGCAAGGCCTACATCATGGCATGGGCTACAGTCATCCATACAGTATTACTGTGATAGCTTATAAGAGATACTGTCAAGGAAGAAGGGGTTGGATAAACCTACTAGGTGCTTGTAATTTATGAATTAATTATGTGGTCATGTCGGTTCCTGAGATCGCATTCTTGCCCCTGTATAAATGCCCATGCACACACCACAGTGAAGAAGCTTGGTGGGCAGCGATAGTTAATAACTAACTTCCACATGATTTGATGAAATATGAGGAAAGAGAACTCAATCCATTGGACAATAATAATAGATTTGGAACGGTAAAAAAAAAACGTGGATGTGGTGGTTTTATGGGTGGGGGGGGGGGGGATTTGTCACAAATGACTACGTGGGGTAAAACGATCCAGTTGAGTTATTTTGTTAACTGAAACATGAAATAAATCCAGGTGAATGCCCTTCATGTAGGGATCTGACTACCTGGGAATTTCTTTTTTTTGCACAAATGGAATTTGATTCTCTTTAATAATATAAAGTTTATTCGAGTTCAGACATAAAATCAAAATCAGTTTCAGACAATGATAAGATAGTATGATATACATTTTGATGATTTTATTCTTAAAATTGATGTCTGTTGACTGAGCAAAGTGCTACAAGAGCGATGTCATGAGCTTTTTTTCATGAAGATAAATATTTCTCACTGAATATCGACCACACTTTAATAGATAAATGTGATCTTATTGAAGAGGTGTTTGACACTGATTTTTTTTTTATATCAATAATTTTTAACCTATTTCCGTCACATTAAATGTTTTTCAGAATTTTTCAAAAACTGTTACCCTTTACGATCACTTCTTTGAGCTAAAATATTTATGAATATGGATCATATTTATTTGGTCCAAAGAGAAACCCATAGCAAACAACCAATTCAAAACTTATCCTTTTTTTTTAAGTTTCGTGGAACACGTGACGGCTAGAGCTATGCGGGGGTTTCTTTTAGCAATAGCTCCTTGGGGGGGGGGGGGTTGGGGGGGGGGGGGATTGGAGGGGTCACGGCCGGAGCAAAAATATGTCCAACAACAAATCAACTGGCACTGCCCCCCCCCATCCCGAAACCTCTGAAGTGCCCCCACCCCAGGGGAAAATTTCTGAAATAATCACTGCTGATATTCGCTCGCATACGTTCCAGATACTGGTACTTTTCGCGCATACTGTAATATTTTAAATGTAACCAATACATATTTCTTAAATTAAATGTTCTTTTGCGACTGAAAGCTTTTGAACGACCCGCGTGTGTCCACGGTTTGTGTCAAGAAGTTTGGATGTATGCGTATTACTACTTCGTCTCAGCTTTAACTACGTTGCTTTTCCTTGTCCTTATTACGCTTTTTTTACACTCTTCCTATTTTGAAACTTTCTTAAATCTTACTATTTTAATTCAATCCTACCACTCAGTTGTTAATTCAATAACACGTACCCTACCCACTTCTTATCCTATTGGTTTAAGCCATTTCATGTAATTTCTAAAGACGTTCAAAATTGTTTAAATCGTAATTTTTTTATTTTTTTTTCATATATAATATTATTTTGATCCAGCTTTTAAAAAAAACACAAACTTCACGAATAGTCTAATGTTAAGCATAGATTGACATAGATGTAATTTATAATTTAACGATCAAATTTAAGTTAACGTCTTTTTTAAATACTTATTATAAAGAATAGTCATCTAGAGTTTAGTTCATTCTCAGGTGTTAAATTAAACACTTTATGGTCTAATATAATAATTATTTTATTTTATTCTCTATACTTTTAAAACAATTAGCAATTAGGATACGGCAAAGTAGCCATTAAAGTTATTAATGTTTAAAAAAAAGTCTTCTATTATAAAAAAGTCGCTTTAAAAAAAAAATAAACATATCTGTTCCACAAAGAGAGCGGTCATTGAAAAAATATGCCCGAACAATTTTTTTGGTTGCTGATTTTTTTGAATTTTCAATAACATAATTATTACATCGTAAGGAAAAACATCCCAAACTAAATTGTTTGAAAACTAATGTATGTGTGCTGCTGTATAATTTTAACCATTCGTGGGTTATCTTCCGTGCGAGTTTGACACAGTTATAAACTGATTATTTTTTTTTAATAGAAGAAGATACGATTGATGAATATTTTGATACTTTATTAAACATTCGTAAATTTCGTTAACCTAACTATTTTAAGTCTTAAACAACTTTAACTTATAAAAAAAAAAACACACTTATCTTTAAAGCCAAGCAATCGTCGCATGCGAAGGAAAACGACCAACGGATGACCAAGACCTAAGTGGAACAATGATACCCTCTACACAGTGGCCAGCTCAAGTTAACTGAAAACTCAAATCAACGCATAACACAATATAAAAATGATGTATATAAATTACACATCCAATGTATTTATAAAAAAAACACTCCAAAAAATAGTGATTCCAAAGTTGGATTAACATCTTCATTACCCTTTTTTTCCCTCTACGCATCTGGCTCTAGTAAGGCTTATACAATATTGAGAAAATGAAAAAAAAAAATAAACGAATTTAAGTAACACAGAATCGATTATACGGTATCGGCCTTAAAATGAATAGAAAACCTATGTCAGCACAGACGTAAAAATGCTATTTAAAATAAGTTTTAGTCATATACCAATTGAAAGCTTTTAAGTGAGTTAACATCAACAGTGATATCAAATTATGGAGGAGAACAAACATTTTAAAAAAAAATAGATCATGGATATAATTTTAATTATAACTTACATATTAACATTTAATATTAGTTCAAGATTCATTAAGATTGAAATTTTAAATATGTTTTTCTTCATTTTAAATGTATTTGATGAATGAATTACGTATTGTAATTTAGTTTATCAAAAGATACTATACCTCTGTCAGAGGGTGTAAATTTATAGAAATTGACCTCATTACTCCATACACTAATAACTAACTCGTGAGAGGAAGCACACACAATAAAAAACACAAAATTTATCTTCACAAGTCTAGTGAGTATTCGCATACCTCCAAACACCAACAGTGGACTCGGGCTAAAAGTCAAGAACTGATACCAATATGAGAGGCTTGGATTCTGGTTACACAAAAACAAATATGAGAAATCTGGTTAAGAGCTACGGCAGGCTGGAGTAATCAGTGTTTCGTGTTGTCAAATTGTGAACACTCACCATGGCTAGTGTTTATAAATGATACATTTTATATAGTGTTTTAAAATAAGGTAAATTATTATTTATGAAATAACTATATCTTCTGCTTAACGTATAAGTTCTCAAAATGTATTGAGTCGTGGCACCAATAATTTGAACCAAAGTGACCCGAAACCCCTTTTTTGTAAAAGCTAGTCTACCACGCGCCCATTTTATAGTAGAAATTATCTTACGAACCCGATACAATTTCAAGAGATAATAGAAATCGCATTGAAATCTGCTCAGATCCATGAAAGTGCTCAAAGTTTATCAATAAAACACTAAAAAAAAAAGTTTTAAGAAATGAAATAAACATTACTTTTCCTTTAAGTCTTTTTTTCCATCGGCGACACCACAGAAACCCTCCGAAACACCAATTTTGTGACTTTGATGGTGTTAAATTATAAGTTCAAGTTATATACTATCTATGAAAAAAAAGAAAGATGTTGTTAGATGGTATCTGAATATTTGCCTCTACCTTTTTTTTCTCCACGGCGCTCACCAGATTTAATAGATTTCGTTCCTTCCACGGGGTTGAATAGCAATGTCAGCTATAGACACGCGCTTTAAAGACTGATTAAAAAAAAACAAGCTGGCTTCAGATAAGTAAAACACGCTATCACAACAGAATAAATGTAATTGTTTAAATATTGGAGCACAAAGTTTTATCAAAAATTTATTTAAAAAAAAAAAAAAAAAAAAAAAATAAATGTTATGAATTGTGAGATGATTAAATTTAACTAAAAATAAAAAAAAACAAGCTGGCTTTAGATAAGTAAAACACGCTATCACAAAAGAATAAATGTAATTGTTTAAATATTGGAGAACAAAGTTTTATCAAAAATTTATTTAAAAAAAAAAAAAAAAAAACAGAATAAATGTTATGAATTGTGAGATGATTAAATTTACCTGAAAACCCGAGGAACCGTTAATTCGGGAAACATCCATCTGAAATCAAGAAGACATTCATATTGGCTGAAGCATTTTTAACGAACGGTTTTATTTTCTTGTGTTTCCTTGTTGATTTGTAAATAAAATGACAACTTTTAATTAAAAAAAAAAAAACAACACATCGAGAACAAAGTTAAAAACATTCTTCTTCCTGTTCCTTAAGAAAGATAAAGTAGACCCAAAAACCTCTTGCAGGGGTGTATACTGCATTGGGTATCACCCTAATGGGGGATGACACCTATGGAAAATTGCCACTTTGACAGACCTCACTTAGACAGTATCAAAACAGAACGTAATTAAACACAAAAACAGGGTATCACCATGTTATTGTACAACATGATCCGTTTGCCAGCAAACAGGGTTCCATTTAAAAGATGGTACCATCTGAACAATGTGGAAGCCTGGACAGGATGTCACATGAACAGTGTGTCATTAGACTGACAACACAAGCGTGAAGCATTCAAAGTAGACTGTCACAAGATGAGTGGGCCATCACAAAGAGTAGAGGTTGTCCCCAGAGTGGGCAGGATGGTGTAGATTCACATGTATAGAAGATTTGACATCATGCATTTATAGTCCTGGGCGATAGTGCCCCTAGGGAGGTTAACAAAAGTTATATAGCAGGGGAAAGATTGTTACCACTTGAGCTGATTACAAATAGAACTGTATGACTAATTGGAAACTTAAAATTTGAATTCGATGCAATAAGATCACTTTCAACAGACAAAAATGTAGGCCTTTTAATGAAACTTAGTTTTTGATAACTTCTAATATTTTTTCTGCGTGTATAAACATACAATATGAGAAGCCCTTGTGGGTAAATAAGACCATATGACATTGTTGTTAGCTTTTCTTGAAAAGAAGTGTTTAACAATATCTTGTTTACAAAGGTACACGAAGTTTTAGACCTATATAAACATATTTTATAATAAGTAAGGGATAAATTTCATGTTGGTGACGTAAGTCCGCTCTGGTGGCACGAAGTCTTGCTTTGCAACTGATGCTGACGTAAGTCCGCCCTGGTGGCACGAAGACTTGCTATGCAACTGATGCTGACGTAAGTCCGCCCTGGTGGCACGAAGTCTTGCTATGCAACTGATGCTGACGTAAGTCTGCTCTGGTGGCACGAAGTCTTGCTATGCAACTGATGCTGACGTAAGTCTGCTCTGGTGGCACGAAGTCTTGCTATGCAACTGATGCTGACGTAAGTCCGCCCTGGTGGCACGAAGTCTTGCTATGCAACTGATGCTGACGTAAGTCTGCTCTGGTGGCACGAAGTCTTGCTATGCAACTGATGCTGACGTAAGTCTGCTCTGGTGGCACGAAGTCTTGCTATGCAACTGATGCTGACGTAAGTCCGCCCTGGTGGCACGAAGTCTTGCTATGCAACTGATGCTGACGTAAGTCTGCTCTGGTGGCACGAAGTCTTGCTATGCAACTGATGCTGACGTAAGTCTGCTCTGGTGGCACGAAGTCTTGCTATGCAACTGATGCTGACGTAAGTCCACCCGGGTGGCACGAAGTCTTGCTATGCAACTGATGCTGACGTAAGTCTGCCCTCGTGGCACGAAGTCTTGCTATGCAACTGATGCTGACGTAATTTTAAACAAGCATAAACGATTATATAAAACTTTTAAAGGTATAATCCAATAATCTAAATCAGAATAGTAAGTTTCATAAGCCTTTGTGCGGTTAAGGAAAAATATATTTTTTAAATGCATAAATAAAGAATTTGCTCAATAAATAACATGTTAGACACTGTATTTTATTGCAGATACATTCTCAAAAAAAACATTTTAAAAGTTCGTTGAGGAATTAGAATATATTTTATTTTAGATGCTGTGTTATAATGACAAACATACGACTATTGAAAAGCAGTTCACTGACAAAATTAATTATAATTTACGTCAGGGTTAGCTTTCCCAGTGTCTATCAACGTACCTTTGTCAGTTAAAACTTCGGAAAATTTGCATGTAATTATTTTAGTTTTACTCAGTATATATATTGAATGATTTTGATTTTTTTTTTTTTAAAAAAAAGGTACATTATTATCAACTAGAAATTAAATTACCAAATCCAAATGATCACTCATTAAATCATTATTGTCGAAAACCTAACGGTACACTACAAGCATCGTAATGAGTTCATCAAGTCTTATAGTTGATTAAAACTATTTACTCAAGTATACTTTCTGGTGGTTTCGGTCCTTTTTTAAAAAAAAAATACAAGTTATATACTGACTCAATTTCAAACAATTGTGAGCAAGGCAGGTGATCCAACAAGCAGTGTTTCTTTCAGAAATCATCCCCCGGGAAGGGGGCACTTCAGATATTCGGGGGGGGGGCACTTCAGATTTTTGGGTGGGGGCAGAGCCAGCAGTTCCAGTTGCTTTATTGTTGGACATAGTTTTGCTCTGGGGGGCACTTGGCTTTCCCTGGATGGATGGATGGATGGATGGATGGATGGATGGATGGATGGATAGATGGATGGATTGATAGATGGATAGATGGATAGATAGATAGATGGATAGATGGATAGATGTATAACATTATGATTTTGTCACCAAATTGTTTTAATACACCATAAAAACAGCAATTAATTGTCAATACATTTTCAGAACTTTTTTTCATACTCGTTATTGTAATCTTATGAGACAATATAGTCGCTGGGCATCTGACTAGAGAATGCATGTTTAAAAATGAAACGGTAATCTAGTACTACATTCTGTAATTTATATGAGTTTAATGCAATGTATATTTCAAAATCTTCTTTCATGTGTTTTAATCGGACACCAAATTATAGTCTTCTGTCTTGTCTCGAAACAAGGTTTGCTTAGAAATAGTCCATATTTCAAGGTGTGCGAGTAATATACTCATAACTAACATTACCATCAGCTCCATAAATTAAAGATGTTGTTTTTAAAGTAAGAATGAAAAAGGGAAAAAAACTCGAAACCAAGAATTGAGAATCCTTAAAATATTTATAATGACAATATCCCAAATATCAACCGAATACAAAAAATTCTTAACTTTAGAGTTACATTTGCAACAAAGTTCAAAACCCATAATCCACACCAGTGATATTTCACCCAACTTGGGTTACTCCTCCCGGGCAATATCGGATAACAAAATTTTAGTTCTACGCAGAAACTTCCTCATCATTGAATGGCATTGTCCAGTTAGTATGTTAAGACTACAATAATAATCGAAGACAAGATACTGAATTGACGTCCTTTCAATGTCCAGAGCGACCCGGACGGTGGTTCTCATGTGTTTGATGACAAGATCGTCAAACATACTGTTATGTAATTTGCGAATGACACGCAGCATCATGAAGCCCAGTTTTGAAATTATCCTGATCTGACCGGTTTTAAGCTGTAAAATATCTGGTCGTTTTGAGCTAAGTTTGTATAACAAAAAGTTCTGAACAGAAGAATGAGATCTAATAAGCTGATCGAATATGAGATTGATTGCAAAAGCAGTGTCGTAAACAAGTCTGTAGTCTCTAAGTAGGATTTCATGCGGCGGTGTCTGGTTGAGACAGATGACGCGCTCCAGAATGGCGTAGTGCTGTAAAAGGACGCTGCTGAGACAGAGCTTATTGAGCTTCACGACGCTGTGGATCAGAAAGTAGTACTCGAAATAGATGTCAGTCAAGTGGTTGCCTTGATCACTTCCTAAGAGTTGGTGGAGAACTTCATTGCAGTCTATACCTACGCTGAGAAGCTCGAACTTTTCGTGTTGGCTTATTTTAAACTTGAGCATGTCGCGGTGGGCGTTTGCAAGGGTGGCGAGCATTGCGTAGAAATGTTTGTGAATTCAGAGAACTTTTTAAAACATCAAGTAGAAAGGGAATAAGAGAGCTTCGTTCATCCCGACTATTTTAACACAAAGTGATTTTCGTCCAGTTATTTTATTTTGAAACTGAAATTCCTTTTTTTTTTTAAATTTTTTAAAAATGTCAAAATGCCACAAGAAGAAACCTGATGTCCAACAAACAGGCTAGATAACACAACACTATTACCGATAAAGTCCGAAATAATCAGCAAATGTTATTCGTCCACTGTGGGGGCTATCAACGTGCTATTTGTGACAAGCAGAAAACTGCTCGCTGCGCCTTTGGTGCAGACACCTAAATACAAGGTTTGCCTGTTTTCCACCAAATACCAAGCAATGCGCTTTACGTGTACCGGATTTCTTTATCAAAACTGACTTTATTCAATTTTTCATATGAATGAGATGCGAAGTAATTTATGTTTGAAAATTTTTTGAAAATTAATTTGTTAACAGAGTTGAATTTTCTAAGATTGAGAGGAAAACAAAAGCGAATCATATTGTGGCCATTTGATTAAATCAGGAGTCTCCAATCTATGGCCCACGGGCCGGATCCGGCATGCGAGACAAGTTCATCCGGCCCGCCGACGGTACTTGGATTTGCTTGATAAAACTTATGTTTACCCACAGAGAAGGAAAACTTGTTGAATTTTACCGCTGCTAACTTGATGTTGAGTTTCTGAAATTGAAGAACTTTGCCGCTGCTATGGGTCAGTGTTTGGAACAACTTAAGTCTGTGAGCAAAGCTTTTCAAAAATGAAGTATATATGTGAAGTCAACACATCGGACGAGAGTGACTAACAACTATTTGAAAACAGTTCTCTTGATTGGATGCGCAGCGATTCGAATCCAAACATTAATGATATCCTGAAAGCCAAACATCACTTTCATAAATCTTTCTAACTTTTTTGCCGCTTAGTTTGTGGTATTCGAATGTGTGCGCACTACGTCAGATGTAAATCTCTGTTTGCTAACGTCACCTTCTTTGATAACTTTTTTTAAATAATATAAATATGTTGGTTGTCTTTGATTTTTTTTTGACATTGCACGTCACTCATCCATGATTATCATGGAATACTAAGCTTAGTTTGTGTGCCTTTTTTCGCCAGAGCTTTTGTTCTGGCTTGCAGGTGAAATTATGATTAAGATAATTACAGAATGATTATCCGGCCCCTGCTCGTCATTTTTTTCGTTATCCGGCTCGCCGTGAAAAAAACTCTGGAGACCCTGGACTAGGTCAATGGAGAGCCTGGACTAGGTCAATGGAGAGCCTGGACAATGTCAATGGAGACCCTGGACTAGGTCAATGGAGAGCCTGGACTAGGTCAATGGAGACCCTGGATTAGATCAATGTTTCAATACTTACGGAATGCAAAACGTCGTGTTTTCCCAAGTAGTTTAAATCTATTTATATGCAGGATCTAGATAATGTTTAATTTTACTGTTTACGGTAGGGCTTTTTATGATAAGAATTGGTTAATTGTATAAAGTAGATAACTCCAGACTGCAACGGAAAATAAACAGGGCTAACATCCAACACGAATTGTGACGTCAATATTTTCTAAGAATTATTTGATGAACGGTTAAGT
The DNA here is from genome assembly GCA_964033795.1 of Lymnaea stagnalis. Classification (NCBI taxonomy): domain Eukaryota; kingdom Metazoa; phylum Mollusca; class Gastropoda; family Lymnaeidae; genus Lymnaea; species Lymnaea stagnalis. The sequence goes on along the minus strand of CAXITT010000043.1, from coordinate 1,776,486 downwards.
GTCTTCTCAATGTTGTAATTTTTTTTTTTTACGTTGTTTTTTTTTTTTTAAGCACCTACAACCACTATAAGAGTTTTATATATTATTAATAAAGATTCTTAGTAAATCGTTGTTTTAAAGAAGGTATGGCTGAAAATTTGACAAAACATGCATATAAGTTGATTACTTTTTTAAGAATCACAATTAGTGCTTCCAAACCACCATTAACCACCCCCCCCCTCACGGGAATTCACAACCACATACTTTTGCACTTTATACCAGAACTATATGATTATTCTCATTAAACAACCACTTTTATACGGCAGATTTATTTCACCAACTTTTTCAGAAGAACAAAAGAAAATATTACGCAGCAGATAAATCTGCCATTTAATTTATTTTTTTTTTTTTTTTTTAGAATCTCATTTAGCGCAGTTATCGTGAATTTTACTACATGAAATCAATGTCAGAAAATCTAGCAGAGCCTTTATTTGGACCCGGGTCCCTTTAGACTAATTCGGATGTCATTTGTGGTAGTTTATTTTTAGTTAAACTGAAGAAGTAAGTTTTTATTTTAAAACATATAGTCCATTCAATTATCTTTCATTTGATATCTAATTTTTTTCAGATAAACCCAACAATAATATTCTAAATAGTTTTTTTTTTTTAATCCCAACCTCTTACCCGGGTGCGAATAGCCGCCATGTTTAATCAATGGTATCGTCCTTGGTTATGGACTGTTTGACACAAGCGATAGAGTAAAGTGAGAGATTCGATTCTTTACATTATAGCAGTGCGTAACAATTTGTAGTGAGCTGATATATTTTTTGTGATTAATTACAGAATACCAATTAATTCAAGTAAGAATACCATGGATTTACAAATATTAGTTAATTACACAATAAGCTATGATCGATTTTTCAGTAGTTTAAATTTAAATTTCTGACTAAATGTACAATTAATTTTGCACTAAGATTAGTATAAAAAAAATCTACTAAATAAATTTGTTTCAATAACAGCTTTACATTGACACATGCAGGATTTCTTTCAGCCATCTCTCCGGTGGGAGGGGGGGGGAGGCACTGCCCCTGGGGAAAGTCAAATGTCCCCCCCCCCCCCCAGGAAAAAAAAGGGTAAAAAAATTTAGAAAAAATAAAAAATTTTTTTAATTAAAAAAAAAAAAATTTTTTTTTTTAAAATTTTAAAAAAATTACAATTAATTTTGCACTAAGATTAGTATAAAAAAAATCTACTAAATAAATTTGTTTCAATAACAGCTTTACATTGACACATGCAGGATTTCTTTCAGCCATCTCTCCGGTGGGAGGGGGGGGAGGCACTGCCCCTGGGGAAAGTCAAATGTCCCCCCCCCCCCAGGAGAAAAATGGGTTAAATAATTTAGAAACATTGTAAATTTTTTTAATTTAAAAAATAATACATTTTATTTTTGAACAGTTTAAAAAAAGAATAGTATGAGTTGCCTTTAACCAATTACAATTATTAGAATATATCATCAATGTCGATATATTTGTTGATCCGTATATATAAGGCCAATCTTGTGAGAGGCTTACAGTATTCGAATAAAAATATTGTGCTAGCCGCTCCTGATTATAAACCTAAGCCTTACTTCCCGTTGTTCACATTTACGGGTATTTTTATTTATTTTCTGCAACTTCACAAATGTGAAGACTTTAATAACACCGTATCAAAATACCTTTACATCAATATTAAGTCTACAATTCTAATAATAGTTCTGGCTAAGTATCAATCATGTGCAATCTATTTTCAAATTATATTTCCATTACAATATTAAAACTAAAACCATTAGCTTTAAAGTAGGGGCATATGATAATGGCATATGTTAGTTACGTTAATTATAAAATGTATAATAATCATGGCATTAGGTTTTAAAAATATTTTATTTGCATAATTATAAATGTACTCGTATCCATGAATGTTGATTAATAATTAGTAATATAAAAGGCTCTAATCTATAGGTACCCGTGTACATATATTTACAAATTGCTATTCGCACCCGTAGTGGCTCCATACAGATTAAATGGCTTCCGAGCCGGGTGTGATAACAATAATAGTATGATAATTTTTTTTACAATTATTCTTTCTCCTTATTTCAAAGATTCATAGTTTATTCTTTTTAGTTGTGGTTTTTTTTGCTTTAAATTTCTTAGTACAGGTAGATCTAGTTATTTTTTCTTTCTAATTTTATTTTTAAGTATAAGCCATTTTCGTAGATCAATTTAATCTAGAGGATTTAGATACATAATTTATTGTTTTCATTTGAATTTTAGAAAAGTAATAATATTAATTTAATTATTAAAATTAAATTCTTTATTTAATATTATTTATTTGTATTGTTTAAGTTAAAAGTAAAAGATTTAATGACACAATACTTTATGAATTAATTATGAATTTTAAATAATGAAAATTTCATTCATTCTGAATTAATTTCGACTATTCCTCTAGTTTTATGGTGGACTAGCCGATAGCCAGCCAAGGATACAGCGCGCATGCGCAGAGAGACTGGACAGGGAGAGTATGTGTTTATGAACCGTCTTCCGGATTCAAGCAGAAAGTCAACACCTGAATGAGAACTTGTATTTATGTATGTATATGTTTATGTTACTTGTTTGAAATAAAAACATTGAAAACATAACAAAATGGTGGCCAGTATAAACATAACAGTGCAGTATCGACCAGCATTAACAACACAGTATGATGGCAAGTATTAACTCAATACAAAACTCAGTACAACCGAGTTATAGTTTGATACGCACGAGTGAGTTCACGGGATGGATGAAGTAAATACACAATTGACAATGGAGTCAAATCTGACCCAAGCTGACATTATCCTGAAGCTCATACAACAGAACGAGCTACTTTTGAAACTAGCAACAGGTAATACGGCTACTAATATGAAGTTTACACATTTCAATAGTAACGAGGAAACGTTCACAGACTACTATGCTAGATATGTGACACTCATTATGTGACCTTCCTGTTGGCAAATAATGTGCCAAAGGAAAGGCAGGCACAAATTTTTTTAACAAGCCAGACGCCAGAGCTGCATAAAATGTTATCAACCCTCGTACAACAGAAAGAACCACCACAAAATTTAAATGACTTGAACATAGAAGAAATTTATTGAATAATGATGGATCAATTTGATCCCACCAAATTTGTAATCAGGGAAACGTTCAAATTTTGGTCTGATTCAAGTAGAGTAGAAAACTGGGGGAAACAATCAAAGAATTGGCAGCTAGGATTCAGGATCAGACAGGATGCAGCAACTTGTGAGTTTAGTAATATCAAAAATACTTTAGATGAAGCTTTACGAACAAGATTCATGTGCTCTGTTAGGTACTCCAATACTGGACTACGCGGGCAAAAAAACCCGCCTGCTTTGCGTGGTACATTTCTGTGACCAGCCGTGAAGGGCGGGTTTCGGTATATGTCGGGCTTTTTCTTTCCTAGGCGTCATTTTCTAAAAATAAATAAGTTTCAGTCTTAAACTTTATTAGCCGAAGAATTTCGGTCACGGTGGTATAAATGCTGAGTCATTCTGACCTGTTTCAGACGAACAGTTGGAGTGTTAACTTGGGTAAGTGTAAACATGATCAGTTATTTTTGCTATAGCCAGTAAAAGGTTAAAACCTTTACATAATGCAAGCTTGATCACTTTTACTTCGAAATCATTTATTGTTAACGTTACTGGCTATTTCAGGAATTTAAGATATCGTTCGAGAAAAAAAAAATCCACATGTTATGAAAAAGCGGCGGCCATCTTTTTTTTACATAATTTTATTGACCGGAGGGAGGTGAAATTATTTGGAAATAAACGCTTTAAATAAAACATTTCTAAGTCATTGAAACATCTGATTAAACAAAATTTTTTGATTCTAATATGAATAAACAATATAAATGTATTCAAGAAAATATTTTTAAAAATGTTTTTTTAGTTTGTACAATTATTCTATATTAAACAAGAAATTGATCAATTTGCAAAAATGAACTCCTCTTCAATGTCTTCAACAACAACAATGTATTTATTAGCTATTAATAATTATTAGATAAACTAATACTACTAGTATTAGTTATAAGGGTGTATTTTTAGACTTATATTCAAAGTTGAATTAAATTAATGAAATAAATACATTTTAATACTAGGGAAATTTCTTTTATTTGTGTGAGTTGATTGCAAACAATCTTTTTTTTGTCAGTCCACCCTAGTTATTTTTCTTTTATTGTTAGATAAACTAAGACTATACCTGTATTCATACTACCTAATTAAATATATTTAACACTGGGGACATTCCTTTAATTTATTTTGTCTCATTAAAGTGATTTTTGTTTAAAAAACAATTTATATTTGCAATGTCATTAGCTTATACTTGAGTCTGTCTTGAGCATTTTCCTTTGTTTTTACTATAGATTCCACGTGGGACATGCATTGCAACCTGAAGGAGATCAATAAACAACCCAATTTGATGTTGACAATGATGTTGTTTTTAATCTACATATCGATGAGAATGAAGTGTTGCCACTGTTGCTAGAACTCCGGAGCCACGAACCATGTCCACGATCTTTTGAGACAGTTATTGCTCTGTCTTTAGGATATGTTAAGACCACTGTTAAATTATTTTGTAAGTTGATATTATTTAACATAGATCATGAAGAAATAATATTGTCAATTTTAGTTTCTAATGTTCTTATGTGAGATTTTCATTTTGTTAATTTATATTTTGATTGAAATTATTTCAATTTTCAGTTCACTAATTTTAAAATTTAATTTTTAAATATCTTGTATACTTTCAGCTGGACAAGGATACCATCTGTGGACAAGGACACTATCCATTACTGTGGATAGCTATATTGCATTGGATGTTTTTATGTTTGTATTGAAATGTACCAGTATAATAATGTCGATGAGAGATAGAGATTAATTTAATAACTTTTATAGATAAAATGTTTTTTAATTTTGTATAGCATGATTTAAATTGCTTTTGTAATACCTGAATATTCTGTTACATTTGGGTTGTCACTATCTATTTGTATTGAAAATTTCATTGTAGTAGCTTTATTAGTTTAAAAGTTATTTATTTAAGTGTAAAAATGTCTCGGCCGCAGTTGCTTTTCATGAAATATTTTTCTAATGTCGCATAAATTTTTCTGATCTGCATTTTATTTATTTTAAATTTACCTACTTTTAGATGGACATTATCTATTTGTATTGAAAATTTCATTGCAATAGATTTATTAGTTTAAAAGTTATCTATTTAAGTGTAAAAATGTCTTGGCCGCAGTGGCTTTTCATGAAATATTTTTTTCTAACGTCGCATAATTTTTCTGATCTGCATTTTATTTATTTTAAATTTACCTTACTTTTAGATGGTCATTATCTATTTGTATTGAAAATTTCATTGCAATAGCTTTATTAGTTTAAAAGTTATCTATTTAAGTGTAAAAATGTCTCGGCCGTAGTCGCTTTTCATGAAATATTTTGTCTAACGTCGCATAAATTTTTCAGATCTGCATTTTATTTATTTTAAATTTACCTTACTTTTAGATGGACATTATCTATTTGTATTGAAAATTTCATTGCAATAGCTTTATTAGTTTAAAAGTTATCTATTTAAGTGTAAAAATGTCTTGGCCGCAGTGGCTTTTCATGAAATATTTTTT